>CM031865.1:23346068-23472719 GCA_018697195.1 Certhia americana
GGGCAGGCTCTCAGCTGTGCCCCACTGGCAGCAATGGGGCAGGCTCTGAGCTGTGTGCCCCACTGGCAGCAATGGGGCAGGCTCTCAGCTGTGCCCCACTGACAGCAATGGGGCAGGCTCTGAGCTGTGTGCCCCACTGACAGCAATGGGGCAGGCTCTCAGCTGTGTGCCCCACTGACAGCAACGGGGCAGGCTCTCAGCTGTGTGCCCCACTGACAGCAACGGGGCAGGCTCTCAGCTGTGTGCCCCACTGACAGCAACGGGGCAGGCTCTGAGCTGTGCCCCACTGGCAGCAATGGGGCAGGCTCTGAGCTGTGCCCCACTGGCAGCAATGGGGCAGGCTCTGAGCTGTGTGCCCCACTGACAGCAATGGGGCAGGCTCTGAGCTGTGCCCCACTGACAGCAATGGGGCAGGCTCTGAGCTGTGTGCCCCACTGACAGCAATGGGGCAGGCTCTGAGCTGTGCCCCACTGGCAGCAATGGGGCAGGCTCTGAGCTGTGTGCCCCACTGGAGCAGACCCCGAGCTGCGTACCCTGCTAGCAGCAATGGGACAGCCCAGCCCCGAGCTGTGCCTTGTCCCCGCTGTCCCTGCCGCCTGTCCCTGCATGCCGAGCCGTGCGGCACCGGCAGGTGGCTCTGAGCGCTGTGCAATGCGGCTCGGCCGGGCTGGCCCGCACGAAGCTGCAGGCGCCCTCAGGACAGCAAAGCTCACCGTCCCGCTCCAGCCTCAGGAGCGCCCCAACAGTCTGGAGCTGCTGTCTTGGCTGTGCCACACGCTCCAGCAGGTAGTGGTGATGAATGTCAAGTGTCGTTCCCTTCTAGTTCACAGAATATTCGGATTTGGAAGAGACCCAAAAGGATCGTCAAGTCCAATTCCTGGCTGTCCCCACACCACATGCCTGAGGGTCTCATCCAAATGCCTCTTGGACTCTGGCTGGCTTGGTGCTGGGACCACTGCCCTGGTGCCCAACCACCCTCTGAGTGGAAAAACCACAACTTTTCCTAATATCCAACCTAAACCTCCCCTGATACAACTTCAAGCCATTCCCTTGGGTCCTGTCCCTGACTGCCAGAGAGAAGAGATCCTTGTCACTTCCCCTTGTGAGAAAGTCTGACTGCAGTGAGGTCTCCCCTCAGTCTCCTTTTCTGATTGTCTGGGTACTCCCACGTCTTCATTAGTACAGTGTGTTCCTTAACTGCCAGTTTAGGAAGCAGCCACCTCCCAAAGGAGGTAGGGGAATGCTTTTCTGCTTTTTTGCAGCCTCTGAAGACCTTTTGACACAGGTACTGCACCAGGAAAGGGGTGGGAGGAAAGGGCCTAATGTGTGCTGGAGTGAGCAGCGGCAGGATAATGAGGCTTTGGGTTAAAGCAGTGGACCAGCATGTTTATCTTTTAGGCTATGAGACCTATCTTCTCCTGCCCCATCTCTCTTGAGTCTGATATTTGTTTATGTATAAACTGAAGACTGCCTAAAATTGGGGATGTTGCTGGGAAGCTGTTTGGACAGTGGCTGCAGGTGTGAGAATGTAGCTGCAAGAAGGCTGAAGCCAGCAGCTAGGCAATTCTCGGTGTGAGAATACAGCCCACAGGCCTAGAGCAGAAGGAACATCCAGGGGAGATGCTGCCATTTCTGAGCTTTTCCATAGGGACTTTCCAGCAGGAGGTGACACAGTGACAGACAGACACAGGTAATTGTCTGAGAACTGGAGTTTCTCGACATCCCTGCTCTCACGGCCATCCATATCTCCCAGGCAGAGACTTTTCTGTTCTTGTGCCAGCTTGTACCCTTTCCCAGGTGTTTCCCTCATGCTCCCTCTCTGAGACTCTGAAACATTTTGATAGGGGTAGGTAGGGACAGGGACATACCATAAACCTCCAGGGTTTGTCATATCCTCATGGAGGGAGAAATCTGTAACCTGTGTATTACATGATAGTTTTGTAGCTGTGCTATAACAAATCTCATACATGTATTAGTTTAAATCATTATTGAAATGCAGACCAAATCTTTTTGGCAACTTTCCATGTGTCTTGTCAGATTAGAACAGCCTCAGATCTTTGAATTTTCTGCTGTTAGCTGCCTACAAAGGATGCCCTGGTGTAACACCACAGAGTTGTGGTTGGTTGTGCCAGGCAGAGAGGAATGGATTCCCTGTGACTGATGTGTGCTGATGAGGAGCGTACTGGTGGCCTCAGAAATCTTGCAACAAGAATAGGCAAGCCAAGTTCTCAAGAGCTGAATCTTTTGTGGATAGTCTGGCAAACAGTGACCACTCAGTGATCCTGAGTTATCCTCTGGCCTCCCTGGTGTAGTGGAAAGTATTTCTCAGAGGCAAAGGGACTGTTTGTTTACTCAACATCATGTGGACAACTTTCATCTTCTTTTCCCAGCTATAGATGTGCTGTTAAACTCACACTTGGCAACAGTTAATGTGAAGATGTTTGACAGGCACTGGAGGAATCTGTTCAAGAGGGAAAATATTAGCTCAAAACCAGGACTTCATTATGTTTTATAAATATTTATCACTCCTGTAGTTCAGCAAAATAGCCAGCTGAGTTATTTATTCCATTTTTGTCATTTTAGCTCTTGAAAGGACACAGAAGAAAGTGGTAAGCAAGTTCTCAGAACTGTATCATGATATCTGTAGCATGAAATGTCCATTCCATCCTTTTTAACTAGAGGAGTATAATTGAATTTAAGTGTCTAAAAAATAATCACATTGCCTGCTGTATACTTTTCACTTTGTCTCTTAATCGTGGATAGATTAGACCCACTATGTCAGTCTTGGTTCTGTTTAACCACAGCCACAAACATTTGCCCTCTCTGAGGTCTCTGATAATGTGCTCACTCAAAGGATTTCATCCAGTCTTAAAAGCAGAGCCTGGTGGTGTCTGAGTTCCTGAAAATTTGTTTTAGAAAGTCGAGTGGGATTGTCTGTATTAGCTACTGAGGTGAAAGATTTAGCATGCCAATAAAAATCTTTGGGGCAAAGAGAGAAGGAGATCCTAGCAAATCCTGAATGATTCTGGTAATCACTGTTGAAAATTACAAGGTTACAAGGGAACCCAACAGAGGCTAAAAAATCCAGTGGATATTTAGGATCAGGTTGTCTAAGGAAAGCTTGACTACCTTTACCAGACTGTGCAGTGAGATCCTTAATCTTTAGTTGGAGTCAGTTACTGCTACATCAGCTATAGGTAACTTCTTTCTCTAATGTCACAGAAGAAAATCTCGGTGTAGATTTTACAGCAAGAAAAAAAAAATCTCTGGTCAGGGGGAACCCCTCTATGATGGGTTGCAGTCTTGAACTCTGACACAACTTGGCTTTGTAGTATTTTTCTTCTTTCCATTCTATTAGAAAATTCCTCTCCAGTGCATACATACAATAGACACATATGTAAAAATAGTTAGGACTGAACTGTAGCCTCTCCTTAGCACCTTTGCTATCTGAAGAGCTGCACTGTCTTTCTTCCTCTCAATGCCCTGTTCTCCACATCCACAGAACAGCTGCATTCATCTTTGTTTAATTTACCTTCCCCTGATTATTGTGATCAAGGAGGGTTTCTCTCCAGTTGTACTCAAATGCAGGCAGTTCTGGAAGAACCAGATCAGTGCAGAAGAGTGCACTGCAGTCAAATCAAGAATACTTTTCCATTTCTCTGATAGGAAGTATTAGATATTTTGGCCTGAGTAGCTGTATTCAGAAGATAAGTGAAGGAATTATTTTGTTACAGATCACTAGAAATGCCATTTTTGTTAATGCTGCAGAGACCTTTCTTTTAAAGAATAGCTGAAATATTTAAGGACTCAAAAGTTGGTTCAGCATTATTGGGCGTTTTGTGATATTCTCCAGTGATAGTCTGACTTTTTTTACTTTTAGCAAATAGTAAACCAGAAGTCTTACTGAACTGAAATAACTCTGCTAGTGCATGGATAGTGAGGCAAACTCAAAGGGATCTCTGTGGGAATAAGTTGTGATGGTCATGTAAAATGGCCTTCTTTACTTTGCAAAGATCTTCTTTACATACCAATTGTAAAAGAAATGTTTTCAGTTCTTGTGTGAAATTGGGCTCCTGGGTTTGGATTTGGGTGTCTGGAGCCATGTTCACTCTCTGTGTGACAGGAACAGTGTGGGGTTTTCCTTTGTGGCCCACAAAAGGTATGGCTGGCTGTCCCTCTCCCAGATCAGCTGGTCTCCTCCTTTGCTTTGGTCCAACCCTTACTTGCAGTTTCACCTGGCTAAACTTTCACCCACACTGAATCAGGCTAGTTCTGGTCTTACATTCTTTTCTGCTGCACAGGGCACAAACCATGTGGCTACACTTAAATTATTTTGATAGTTTGGAAAATCTGCCATCTGCAAGGTCTTTGAGCAGAGTGGCAGCGCAGGAATGTCCTTTATTAAAAAATCTCTGTGGTCCCTCAAAACTGTTGTTATAGTGCACAGGTATTTCTGCATTCTCAGGAAACGGGTATTCTTTCAGGATCCTTCTTAAAGGGACACAGGGAATCTCCTGTTAGATAATGAGAATATAAAACTCTCTAGTAAATAGTAGTCAGTGATGCTGTTTCAGTTGGGACTGAGGTCTCTTACAAAGATTACACATGGAAATAGGGATCATACCAGGTCTGTAGTCTGGGAGTGGATGCTAAATGATATTTCAAAACTCCCAGTTGCAATATCCCCAAATCTCAATCTGTGCTTTTCTGGCTTTAATCTCATTTTGAATTCTTTTTCTGAGTACTTAGAAAAATAGTTTTTTAATAGCAGCAGCCACAGCCAGTTCTAAACATGATTAGTTTATATGTTAAATCCTTTCTGAGTTCTCAGGGGAAGCAGATAACACAAGGTCTCTCTCACTTGGGCATTTTTAAAATGCATGAAATTCTACTATTTCCACTTTTTTTATTTTTAATCTGACAGTTCTGCTAAATTAGGAAGAGAGATCTCTGCCTCACCCCTTGCTTTCTCAATGCCTTGAAATTGGCTTTAATAAAACTCAGCTGCTGGAAGCTGCGGCTGAAAGCAGTGATGCTGCCACAGAGGGAGCCTCCTTAGTGGACCCCTATGATGTCAGGATGCATCGAGGCGAGCGGAGAGGAGGCTCGGGATCCAGCCCAGTGCTCAGCCGGCGCTGCCAGGTCCCGCTGCCTTGGGAGAGCTCCGCAGAGCGCTGCCCGATTCCTCCCGCAGCCCAGCAGAGCCCCCGGCTCCCCCGCTCACCTGCCTGCATGAGGACCCAGCAGTGCCCCAGTGAGTCCAGCGGGGCACACAGTGGCGAGAACTGCAGCAGCAGTGGCAGCTCCGGGCTCTCCCCGGGCTCGGATTCAGACAGCAGCGGGGTGGTGTGTGGTGGTGGTGGCATGAGAGGCGTCCTGTCCAGGTACTGGAGCTTGGAGAGTCTTCACTCTGCCACAGGTAAGGGGCTCTTTTTTTTTTCATTTCCCTTTTTTTTTTTTTTTTTTTTTTTTTTTAACCGCTCTATGATATTGCACTGACCTTGAGAAACCAAACCATATCTTCTAGAGAAAGTATATAATTTGGAAACGCAGTTTCTTATTCTTGAGAAATAACCAAAGCATTCAGTGTTTGCTAGCTATACCATTGGCAGACTTAAACCTACACCAAAACAACACAGACCCTTAATACACTTCTTAAGTCAGGAGGGGAGAAATAGGTTTTTAATGGCTTTGGAAACAGTGAGTAGGCTTCTACCTGATCAAAGCTGTCCATGCCTATTGGAACATTTCTCGTTTCAGCTTAATCATAAAGAGCTGAATGTTAGAGTTGATATTTCTCTGTGTAAATTCCAGTGTAGAGAGTATCACTGCCTCTAGAAAATGCCCAGGCGAGTGCTGTGCAGCAGATGAGGGCTAGGTAGGGTAGCACTACTGTGCACCAAGGGAGCTGCTCAAGTTCAGTTTTTGCTTTCCCATCCATTAATGTCTTTCTGAACCAGAGGTTTTGGAGGCATGTTCATGTAGCCTGGACCTGTTCTGACTCAGCCTGTCTGGATCTGGCATTCTGGTTTTTAGTTACTGATGCACATGTTTAGGGTTTGAATGTTTGAACTGCAAGCATAGTAAAGAAGCTTTTTCATTCCCAACTGGTCCTAGCAAAGGAGCCTGGCAGTGATGTTAATGGCCAATGACTGCTGAGCTGTTCAGCTGTTGCTGTTTAGAGAGATTTTTAATAGAGCTGCAGTAAATTAGTTCCTCTCTTAGATAAATTCAGACAAGTGGCTTCAAGGCCACCAGTGACTGCCATTTCCTTAGTGAAAATACCCAGTGCTACCAGCTAGAATCCAGGCTTGGGAAGAATTCAGGGTGCAGTTCTGTGTAATCTGCTTTAGTTGTGTGTACGTTTAATTATTGAAAGGTTTTATCATTCCATCTGCTACTGTAGATTTGGAGCTATTTAATAAAATCTCCCTTGCTGCTCTGGAATCTCTGCTGAAGTGTGAGTAACTGCACAATCAGACAGGAAAGGGCTACAGCAGGATGGCCAGTCTCCCTGACTTTCCACCCTGCACACCACACCTTCCAGGTGGGCAAAAACACGAAACACCTCCAACACATCCTGAGAGTCCAGGCACAGGGGAAAAAGCTGAGCATGAGAGCAAGCCACTGGTGCTCTGTTTTGGGCGAAGATCTGGGCTGCAAGTATGAGATGATGTGCTTTTGCATTCTCAGCAGCATCTGCTGGCTATTTTGTCTTGTAACTGGGAGTGCAAATTGACCCCAGCATGCTCTGACATTGGCAGGAAGTAAGTCTGGCACAGGGTCCTTCTGCAAACTCCTGCTCAGAGTTGCACACAGGGTTGCAGTGATGGCTCCTTCCCCTCTGTGTACACTGTTTGCTGTCGCCTGCCCTCCTGGGAAGCATTCTTGGGCTTAATCAGGTGACTTGAAACAAATGGTATACAGTGATACAAAAGAAGTAGGGTTGGTGGCAAAAGCAGGCTCTGAAATTAAGGCTGTTTTTCTAAGTGCTCTTTCACTTCCACAATAGTCTTGCTCCCAGGGCTGTGAGGCATGGTGTCATTTTGTGGATGCTACATGCAGTTAGCAGGAAATACAGAAATGGGAAGAAATGGGATAGAAAATGGTATGGAGACAGACTGAGGACAGGGAAAAAGCAGATTAAATTTCATAACTACAGTATTGATATATAAATGCAATAATAAAAGCAGATCACTGCATTTCAGACTCCTTGCTGCCTCAAAATACTGTGGTAGGTGTCTTCCCATGTGCAAAAGATTTCTGAGCAGTTTGTTTCTAACTACTAGCAACATTCATGTCAGAATTAGGATTAACTGTGAGAGAAACAGATCACTAGGAGGAATTTATTTTGGTTTGATTCTTCTCTGTTAGAATTCTTCTATTGCTTAAACTTAGGAAGTTGTGGTAGAACTGCTCCTCTCCATCAATGTCAGTTGTCTGTCTGAGGAGTGAGGCAGGATTCCTTTAAAACTTGTGCTAAATAAAGTTTTTGAATGGTAAAATTTAACACAGTGCGTAAACCAACCAGAAAAACCAAAAAGAAAACCCAAGAAAAAAACCCAGCAGGAGCAGTAGCAGCTGGCAATGCATGAGAGAAGTGATAACTGAAATGTGTAGCAATGTCCTCTCCTCAGAGGAGCAGGGACCCTCCAGCATCTTTCCATGTGATACACCAAGAAGTTAGGGGGGAAAAAAGGAGTACAGACCGTATGGAAACACTATGAAGTGCCCAACATTGTATTAGAAAAGGTCTGAGGGGAGAGTCAGTCTCTTTCTCTGTTTGAAAGGGATTTTGTTTTCCCTTAAGTCTTGGTAGATGGACTTGGCAGAGTTTTGCTTTTTTCCCCCTATGTGTACATCACCTCTTCTGTAGGGATCTTCATACTGAGTCTGTTGCTGTCTAAGACTTCAGAGAAGATGAGAAATAAACCAGATTTAAATGACTGAAAAGTGGAGGTGAAAAGAAGGTGGGAGGTACGATTGGAATGCATCCATTGGAGTTTTTCTTTCAGATAATTTAGATTCCAAGGAAGCGAAAAGACAGAGATGTATGTGTGTTTATGTATGTAAACATTTGACAATGTGTGATTTCAGAGATAGAAATTGACACCCCCTGTGTAGAAAAGACAGTTTTCTGAGGTTCACAGGAGCAAAAACTGTCTTTGGTTCGTTATGTTCCTCTGCAGTCAGTAATGAAGTACAATTCCTTTTGGTTTGAGGTTGACCTTGTTGTAATATATTGATCAAGAGGGGAAGCTAAATGTGACAGTTGAAAGAGAAAAGACCTGTTGTTACAGCATAAACTTTTGTGCAAATGCCACTTGAAATACTACTATGCAAAAAAACCCAAACAAACCAAAAACCAACACATGGTTCTGACTTGTATGAAGTGAAAAAAAATCTACTGGTTTTTAATATCAATGGCATTTCTGATCTAAATGTCAATAAACACTAACTTACATGAGAAGGCCATTCTCCCTAAAGCTAAATATAAACATGAGAATAGGGAATGCTTTACTCTTCTACCAGGCTCTCCATTTGAGGATGCCAGAGGACTTTGCAAGCATCAGTTACCCTCACAGAGGGTCCAAAAGACTTTCAAAGCACGATTTGGGATAGATAAAAAGGTCTAGCTTGATACTTGGACAGTAGCCTTGCTATTTTTAAATACTCATGAGCAGTGCACAAGCCTTTGGCCGGTGCAATTCTCCTGTGAGAAAAGGACTGGGAGTTGGGGTGGCTCAGCAGTTCTGGAAACTGGGCCATCTCAGCTGGCCAAAACCCCATAAGGCATCCAGATTAAAAGTCAGCTGTGACAGTGCCCCAGCAAGTGATTCAGGGGCACCCTGGCACTCTAACCCTGGTTTCCTAGGCACGACTTTGTACCCCAGAGCTGTCTCTATCCCATTCATCACTGTTGTACAACTCCACTGAAAAGTTTTTCCTTTAGAATATTTCCAGATTCAAGCCTGTGAGCAGCTCTCTTTGCCTTTCCAGTTCCTTTGTTGCAGATCCAATCCTGACCTCATTAATACTTCTGTTTGTTCTATGTCTTGTCCAAGTTGGGAAGGACTGGAAGAGCAAAGAAAGGAGGGACAAAGGGGGAATCACAACCTGGAGGACTAGTGGTTGCCATAGTTTCCCTGGGATCCTCTGTGTATTTGTGCACATGTAGCAATTTAATTGTACAGGCTCCACTTCAGTGCTCCTCTGCACAGATTTGTGGCTCCTAATATGCAGATATGCTCATCTACTGCCCTTGGGAATATGGCCTTTAAACAAACAAGAAAACATGAAGCATGGGTGTGGAGGGTTTTTTCCTTCATTCAGAGCTTAAAAAGAAAATTGTAGGTTTTTCAGGAAGGTTTTTCCAAGTCATTCATTTCATTGTTGTGGCTGATGAGAGAGCCAGTAATAGAGCTGTGGTGAATGCTTTGCGTCTTTCTTGTTTGGCAGGACATCTTCTTTTGAGCCCTTTCTTTATCCTTTTTCTTCCCCTAGCCCTGTCTTTTTGGTACTGATGTCTTCAGCTGTGTTCATGGACTGAAGTGCATAATTCCACTGACCTTTCTTTCTCTAGGGTCACTCAGTCAGCAAGAGTTAGAGGTCACACAAGGGGAGATTGATTTAAGGTTCAAATTGCTTCAGAACGCACCCAAAGGAGAGCAGGGAGGAAAAAAGTCAGTGCTTGAGAGCATCCAGTGCAGCATCTCGAGGTTGTGTTTCACCCTTACCTTGGCAAATTGTGAGCTAAGATATTTCAGCTGGATTCATGCTTGCACTCTAACATGTCCAGTGTGTTCCCTCATATATTCTGTGTCACCTGCCAGAATAACTTCCACTCATCTTCTGAATGAATAATCGATGGACTTAAACAAACAACAATCCATGCTGAATTAACTTCGATTTTTTCTCTCTGTGTAGATTAATTTGTAATAGTTACTGATTTGGTTAGGTTAAACCTAAGGGTGATCCTGAACTTTTGAGGAAGAATTACAAGATGAACATCTCTTGGTTGAGCTAGTGAGCTGCCCTAAAACTTAAGTAAATATTTCTTATTTGAAAATACATCTTCCAAATAGTGTTAAGTGTTTCTGAACTGTGACTTGGCATCACATTCAAATAGTGAGAACAGCTGTATTAACAAGTGGTTGAGTTCATTCCAGTAAGGGGAATCTCAGTCAATGCTAAATGTGTGTAAACTTGGCCACCTAACACATTTAGTACACTTGCAGAAATGGTTTTATTTTCAGTGGAAAGTATCCTCTAGCATCATGCTTCTCTATTAAAGGGAATCCAAATAATGTTAGTATAGGTAGGAAGTCTAATTATGTTTCTGTACCTCTGTTTGCAGCAAAACCAGATTTTGTAATTTCAGCTGCTTTGGAGTTCTAATTACATGTTAATGTATTGGGGGTGGTTCTAGTTGACTTTCCCTTGAGAATTTTTGTGTTGTTTCAAAAGGAGTAAATGCTTATTCTCATGTCTCCGTGAGGCACAGATTAGTACCTGTGTCTATCAGAAATAAACATTCCCATCTTTGCTGATGCTGTGTTTGCAGCAGAGAAAGAGAAATCTTTGGAACACTGCCTTTTGTTGGACTTCCCCAGTGTCACAGGTACACTCTCTTCATCATTTTCCTTCTCTGCCCTCAAAACAACTCCCATGAAGAACAGAAAGATTGTGATCACTGTTCCTTTTGCTGAGGAATATGACAACTCCTAAGGCTGTATTTTCTCAAAGTTCAGTTACCTTTAGAGTGGCCTTTCAGACCAACACTTCTCTGGGATATATCCAAGCTTCAATTGCTGTTATTTTTTTGCATGGGAGTGAAACAGCTTTAAACCACTTGATTTCAATACTGCCAACATCACAGCTCTTTCAGCAGGAAACCAGGTCCAAGGGAGTGAAGAAAAGGGGGGATGAGATGGTACCATGAAGCTCACCTGACCCTTCCTTTCTTCTCTCCCTTTAGGTAGACACCCAAAGGCTGGCTGTAAATTGAACATAGCTTTTCAATTGCGTTATCCAGGTCTAGTTCATGTTGGTTACAAAAAAAAGCAGGAAAACCAGATTAGAACATGTGCTGGCAAATAGTGCCTATGCCCAGTGACCACAAAGAATGTGTGTACTTGCTGCCTACACTTGCTGCAGTTTTGCCATAGCTGCTTAGCAGTCTTTTAAGTTAAACAATGTAGGAAACAATCCTGCCTGTCCTTCACCAGCAGGATGTAGCCTTTAAGTTACTAAGCTTGTCTGTAACTAACCTTATTCCCTACTAAGGTCTTGTTCTTCAATTCTTCTGAATCATGACAAGTGTCTTTGACGGATTAGAGAAATACAGCCCTCTTCTGAGTGTCAGTAATTATCTGTGGAGGCTTCTAATTTAATTAGAATCCCATCTCATCTCAAAATCCTTTTGTGGCCTGATGTTTGTTAAACCAACTAACTATTCAGTGATTTCTTTAAAAGTGCCAGGGACAAGCTGAGTGTGCTGGGCTGCACAGGATATTGGTCTGAGCAGGCACAGTCTGAAGATGAGCTGTCTTCTTGGATACTGAATGCCTTCAGTGGCTGTGCCATTCTAAAAAAGCTGCTCCTAAAAGTGGTGTGTCTGCACATGAAAGCGAGATGGTAGCCTGGCTGTAAGCTGATAGGAACATGGTTTGCACCTGGTTAACTGTCTTGGATTACATTGTGTGAACATCCAAGTGTTGGCAGCTCTTACTACAAATATCCCTGGGGGTGTATTTATGTAAACAGGTAGAGAGTTTTGCTGCTGTTATTCTCAATCCCTGCTAATCAAGGAGCAAGAGATACCCTGGACTATGATGTTGGTTTATAAGAGCTCAAAAAACCTTTTTTATTTTTTCTTTTTGCCATGGAGTACAGAGTAATTGCTTTTCTGGAGTAATTGAGCCATTTTCAAGTTGTGCTGTGTCCAGGGAGTGCTTATGGATGCTCCAATGCATCACCCCCGTGCAGCTGATTCCTGCATGCTGTGGCCTCCAGCAGGATGGAGGCTGGCAAGTGGTTGTAGAATGGGAGGGCAATCAAGAGCCAAAAGCAGCTGAGTGTTTCACTGAGTGAAACACAATTGTTTTGAATATCCTCCTTGTTATCACTCTGTTGAATGATCTTTTTACCTCATATTTGAGTGCATACACACACACATACATATATATATATATATATATATATGTATACACACACACACACACACACACTGGTTATTAGTTAGTTAAGCTTTGTGAGGTTTCTTCAAAACAAGCATTTCTAGGTGTGGGCTTTATATTTTTTTTGTATACCAATAGATAAGGTTTCTTTTAGAACCCTTCTTAAAGGATCTGATAAATACCTAAATAATAATTTGCAATCCATTTCAAGTGTACTGTTAAGGTATGTTGTACCATCCTCTTGCTTTGGAAGGTAAATTACATACAAATATTTATAAAATGACTTGAAAAAGAAGTTTTTGTGTCAGGAACATGAAGTAAATGCAGAATTTGATTTTGTTTTTATTTTCTTTTTAAAAAGTAATTATAACATCATTGGAATATTTCATGTTGAGAATAAAGGGAGATAAGACCAATGATGTTTTTGAAACAGCTGGCAGAGATTTATTTCTATGTGGGAGTGAAATTGTGAGAGTTTCCCTTTTGGCTAATGGAAATAGTATCCATGAGGTAGTTTTGAATTAGGCTCTTTTCTTTTTTTTTTTTTTTTTTTTTTAAATTGAAGTGTCCCCAAAAATGCAAAAAAAGACAGTGAGCTAGGAGATTCTGTGTTAGCACAAAATGTGTAGGATTAAGCTACTCTGCTCTCTCTTGGCCTGTGGAATTTTTCCAGGCCAGGTGTGAAAAGCTCTCAGCTCTTTACAAACCAAGATCATTACTCGGATGTACATGTGAAAAGACAAACTTGGCATTTGGAAACTTCGGTTCCTGGAGCGTTCTGAGAGGCAAAGGCAGACCCCAAGCAGGGCCTGTACACCTGCTGGCAATGGCTCCCTGTCTCTGGAGCTGTCACTGACGTTATTCCTTGCAGGGATCTCCACAAATGTCAAGGCACACACGAGTTCAAAGGAGGAGAAGCTGTCTATGTAATCACTGAATCTAAACAAACTCAACCCAAGCCATTTGGGAACTGAAGGCTCAGCTGTAGCAGGAGGAGAACCACGTGAGCCAGCAGCCCTGTGAGCTCAAGTGACCAGTTGAGAGTCTGTCCCCAAAATACACGCCTGTAGTGTTCAGATATGAGTTGGGTTGCAGCTGGGAGATGGCAGCAGGGTGCTGCAGGCAGGTGTACTGTCCCAGAGTGAGGCACCAGGCAAACTGCTCGTCTGGCTCTTGTGAGGATGCTGTTGTGTGGCTGTGTTCATATTGTCTCAGTTTCTGACAATACAGAGTGACCTGGATAAGAGAGTACCAGTCTGGATGCTGGAGCTGTGGTTTGAAGCACTGGCTTGGCTCAGCTCCTGCTGACTCCCTTGGAGCCCTTTCTTTGAGCAGAGCTGTGTGTCAGCTCGAGGTCACTGATGGTACATCCTGCTCAGGGCAAAAACCTACTCTGCATGCCTGAAAGAAGCTTTGACAATAAACCTTTTAAGAGAGTTTATTATGAAAACACAGCGTTACTAATACCCCCAAAACAGTGGATTTGGATCAATTTGAAATGTGGCATTCTTATCAGCCTTAAAAGCCTGAATAAATTAAAAATATGCAGAACCCATCTGTACTGAAACTTGTTGATCGGATCTGTCATTTCTCTTTGGAAAGCACAAAATAATTTAATTTGGGCTATTTTTGGTCCCAGTTCTGAGCTTCACCACAATCTCTATGCTGTCATAAATCATAGGGCCTGGCAGTCCTATTTCATGCTGTCTTACTGTCAGTACTCTGCACAGGCAGAATTCTGAGGGGTGGGTCAAATTTTCTTCTGTGAATCTATAGTCATAATTGGTGGTATAATGCTCACCCATGTTCATGATTCTTTTTCTGGCTCACTTGAGAGCACACACTGCATAGCTGGGACTTCTTCTTGGCCCCAAAGGCCACTTGGCCATCATCTTCAAGCCTCTGGAGGAAATCTCCAAAGTAATTGTATGTAGGACAGCTTATGCATCTTTTAGGCAGCCACTTGTGATTGTCTAATCCAGATAACTCCTCTGATCTGCAGAACTTAGCTTTCAGAAGGAAAAAAAAATACTTCCAAGGGTAAGATAAAGAAATGTCAGTGTTTCAAGCCTGTGACTTGACACTTGAACAGAATTATTTAAAAATACGCTGAATTAATTATGGCCAGGTCATTAGTCTTGACTCATATGAATCATTCTTGATGCTGTTGAAATCACAAAAGTGTGAGCACTGCTGTGTCAAAGTCCTGAAAGGCTGCTTGGCCAAATACGTGTGTTTCTCTGAATAAAGGTGGGCCCTGCAACCTGGTATTCTGTCTTCCTTCAGGTGCTACCTTTCTTTCTTTCTTTCAGTTTTCATTTTTGAAAAAGGCACCTTGATTGCAAAGCCTTTTCCAGTTGTAATAAGAAAAAACTGAGGATGATTTATGATGTTTTGGGAACATTGGGAAGAAGAGAACCATTCTTCCCTCATGCCAGAGCACCAGGCAGCCATTCTTCTGCTTTACACTTCTCTTGAGGCATTCACTGACTTGCAGTGGCACCAGTGCTTTAACTTTACAGCTGACTGTGACCCAATTCCTTTATCATATAAAGCAAAGAAGGGGCAGTTCAGCAGTTCCTGAGTGCTCAGAGGAAGATGAGTCTTGACTACATGCAAACTGGAAGCAGATTAGAGCAAGAGTAACTTCCTTCAGTTAATTCCCAAACTTGTGACAAATGTTTTTAATGGCACCTTGGCTTGTGTGGTTTGCTGTGCTGGCTGGGGCACTGATCCTTCTCCTTCTCTGATCAGGCAGCAGGGACGATGGAAGTTTCCCCTGCACAACACTACTTTGCATGATTGACACTGATTTTCTTTAATCTTGCTCTAGTTTCCAGAGTCCTGGAGAGCTGAAGCATCCTCTGCCGTGGGCTACTCCTGAAAATTTTACCTGCTGTAGAAATTTCTAGTTTTGTTGAAGGCTTCTAAACAGGTCTTCCTCCCAGTCTGAATCTCAGAATGCTTTAGGCACCCCTAAGACTGTCTAGTCCTACTCCAATGCTCTAACCAGGGTCACCTGCATGAGCAGTCAAGTTTGAATATCTCCAGAATGGAGACTCTGCAACCTCTTTCAGGCTCTGCCTACCTTCAGTATAAAAAAAGATTATATTTGAATAGAATTTACTGTACTTTGGTTTGTATCTATTTCATCTTGTCCTTTTATTGGCCACCAGATCAGAGTCTATGCTTCCACACCTCCCTCATGAGGTACATATACACATTGTTCAGATCTCCCTGAGCCTTCTCTTCCCCAGCCTCTCTGTGTATGTCAGGTGCTTCAGTGCCTTAAACATACCTGACCTTTAGCTGGACCCGCTCCAGGCCATCTATATGTTCCTTGCAGTCTCATTTGCACTGGAATCCTGGCTGAGTTTAATGTGGTGTGTTTTCTGGACTCCTAACCACCTTAATGATCATCTGGTATTGCATCTGAAGCTTTATCTGTCAAGTGCTCTCTCTGGCAAGGCAAGTAGGGAAATTAAATTTTCTGAAAATGCAAAACAGAAGCAAATTTTTCCTCCCTTAATGCTGAGGGTCAGGGTCTGCTGAAAGTTGGATCATTACAGGATTCTCAAGTTGCTTCCTATTGATCAGCTGAGCACATAGCTGGAGAGGAAGCTTTGAAAAGCCAAGACAGGTCAGAGTTGCTTGATTATGGCAGATATTGTAGCTGAAGGTTCACTGGTGACACGTGCCTCTACAGACAGTGCTTGGTGCCTAAATCTCTGAAACAGCATTTAATTCTTTTAGGGGATGAATTGCATGATATTTTGTTTGTGGTGGGGCTTTGTGGCCTCTGGCTGCATGTTTCTGCCCTTTCAAATCTTGCCAGTGGGATGTGGGGTGTGAGCATCTGATCAGTGGCTGCTTTTGTTTTTCTGAGAGGAATTTCAGATACCAGCTGGACCATGGCCTCAGGCATATGCCAGGCCAGACCTTGGTGCACATGTGGGAGGGATCTGGTTGTACAAATAGTTTATGCAAAGGTGGAGCCTTGTCTGAAGGATCCTTGGAAAGCACTGAGGCTGTGTGCTCTTCTATCAGGCCTTGTATGTGGTTTCTGCACTCTGTACAGGCTCATTCAGTCCCCCTATTTATAGCACTCCATAAGTAACAAGTCACAGCACAGAAGGGACCTGCCATATTGGGCACAACAGCCTACAGTTTTGTGCTGCAGTACTCTTAATTATTAATCCCAGAAATCTGTGTGAGAGGCCAGTGTGCTTACTAGAATGAGCTCTTGTGAGTAAATTCCCGGGATAACCCCATTTAAACACAACACCTCTTGGTTGTGAATATCTTTTCTTGTTGCTCAGCCTGTTCTGCTCAAAGGGTTTGGATGTAATCGTTTTCTTGGACAGTTTAAAGTATTGCCATTAAAACAGGGCTTTCTCCTGGAAACACTGATCTCAACTACTTTTTTCTTGACAAAGCACCTGAGGAAGCAAGACTTTGGGAGTTCCTTGACACAGACTCTGGAAGTAGATAGGAATGCTGTGAGGAAAGGGGTTTTGGCAATCACTAACTCTGTGTGCTCTCTGTGGCAGGCAGGCACATTACCTACATTCCTGCTCTGTTTTCCTCTCCTGTAAAACCTAAATACAAGGGGGTTGTGTGGGTTGCTAAGTGCTGTCTGTAAGATAATCAAAAGGCAAACAGAGCTGGGCCATAGACCAAAACATTGCTTCAAGTACCTTACAAGGGCCACAGAAAGAGTTTGAGCTCTGCTGCAGGTTGGAATTTCCTGCTCCCTGCATAGCTCTGATTCAGGATCTCAGAGCTCTGTGCTGGAAGTGTTTAGTGAGTCGTTCACTAATTCACTCTTTTAAATAGATTGATGTTAAAATCCTGGGCAGTTTACTCACTGTGTGACTCTAGATCATCACTGTGCTGGAACGATGTTATAGTGCAGCAAGAAGAGCAAGTTGCTTGTGTTTTGTTTTATAACATGGAGTGTGTTCCAGGCTGGGTGGGGTCCTGGGCAGCCTGACCTAACTGGTGACATCCCTGCCTATGGCAGGAGGTTGGAGCTAGTGGAGCTTTAAGGTCCTTTCCATCCCAACCCATTCTGTGATGATTCTGTGGTAAGGCAGCAGCTGACAGAAGAACTTCAGGCCGTGTTCTGCACTGTGATGGGGTTTCTGCAGTGAGTGAAGCTGTTTGCAGTGCTCTACAGGAATCCTTCCTGCTGTGTTAACCTCACTTGGCAAGGAGAAGGAAAATGCAGGTGAATCCTTCTGAAGTGACTTAAAAAGTTGTCTTTCTTTGTTTATGGCAGTCTTCTATTTTTAAAACAGGGCTGGGGAAATAAAACGAGCATATGAACCTCAGGTTTTTAAAAATGAGGCTGGAAAACAAAATTTAAACCTTTCTTCATCAGCATTTAATGATGAAGAACAGTTCAGCTGTTTGGCTGTGTGTTGGAGAACTTAGGGTGAAGTTAGGCAGCTGGTTCCCTGCCTTCTGCAGCAGGAGAGAGCACGGGGGGCAGAAATGAGACCGGGATAGCAGTGCTCTCTCAAAGAGCTCCCGTTAATTCTTCTCTTGAGTGTTTGCCCATAGCCATCAGGAAGGAATTTGGTTTAAATGCAGTGCAGCAGAACACCCTCTAGTCCTGTGTCTCTTCCTTCTCTGTTTGTTGAAGTCAAATGTCTATATTTGGCACATCCTAGGCTGTTGTCATGGAAATGGTTGTATTGACACATCCACGGCAGAGCAGCTCTGCTCTGTACTGAAGGATCAGAAGGACGATGGGTGAGAAAGGAAGAGGCCTCTTCTCAGCACTCAGGCGTACATAATATTTGTTCTTCAGCTTCTTTGCTCCAGTTGAGGAGAGGCACAGAGCTGTTGAGTGAGTTGTTTTGAGCTAATATTGAAAGAATTGTGTAGGACAATGCTTGTACACAGCGCATTACTGAACATCACAAAAGATAGGATCCCCAGCTGCAATAGCTGCTTCCTGTGTAGCTGTGTGCTGCTGATTAGCACCAGTACAGAGCACTAACATCTCTGCCCAGTATTTTATACCCTGTATTTCTAGTCCGTGGGTGACCTTGTGTGTACCTGCTAATTTTGAAAGTGGTAGGAAAGAAGACTTACCTATTTGAACATTGGAGCTGGAAATGTCAGGGACTGAAGCCAGATATTTCCCATCAACCACAGGGAAAAGAGGAGTATTTGAAGAGTTCATGAAGACAAACTTAGAAGAATTGGCAGATTTCATTTTGAGTGTCCTTTCTGCTGCTGCCAGGCCACCCTGCATTTTCCCCAAGATAGGTCCTCTGCTGTGAGAAGGGGAAGCAATAGAAGAAAGAATGTTGGATCTGTTTGCCTCAGATCAGAGTGTTTTCACAGCCTGTTGCTACAGGGAGCTTCTCAGCTTCATGCCAAGAGGAGTCAGAAGATAAGGAACTTCAGAGCAGCGAGGGAAGACGCATCTTGCATCTCGGAAATGAGCTCTGCAGGGTTCTTTCCTCTAGTGCCTGGATCGGTGGGAGGAGTTCCTCCCCCCTCCTGGGCATCTTGAACGTGGTGGGAGATTATTTCAATGCATTTCATCAGACATTTGGTGGGTTTTAGTTCTCTGTTAAACGTGCACATAGAGGCTGGTGTGTGCTCAGTAAAAGCGATGCTGTTTCTAATGCAGTCTGTGTATCCAGCATGATCCAAAAATCACCCCAGTCTGACTGCAGACAAGGAAGGTCTTTTCTGGTTGCATTGACAAAAAGCTCCACTTCTCACAATGGCCTGGACAGATTAGACAGAATACAAGTAAAGGGAGCTCCTGTTGTCCTGCAGCACAACTGAACCATGCACTCCAGATCCCCCTGGAGGAAGGCAGGGCAAGACTTGCCCAGAATCCACTACTTTTAGGAGTTTTGATGGATTTAATCTTTTGAGATTTCAGGAATGTTTATTTGTTTATCAACTTCCCAGATACTGTCGTATACGAGCAATACATATAAGGGTCATAAATATATTTGTAACTAGTGCTTCCCAGACTCCAAGCTTTCTAATTGTCCATTGCCTATTTGAATTTCAAAAATATAATTAAGCAAAACAAAAAAGGTTTATTTTCTTTCCTCAAGGTTTGATGCAAATGGCTGTTGACTGGTGCTTTTATTTTGTATATGTAAGAACGGAACCAGATGGAGATTTTCATTTTGTGGAGAAATTTGCAACGTTAAGAACATCATCTTAATATTTTATCTGCTTATATCTGTGCCAGCTGTTCTGCCTGAGAAAGCTGCTGCTCCCTTCAGGGTTCTGTGGCCCTAGCACAAACTGGTCACCCTGTAAATACTGGCAGATTAGAATTACAGAACCTGTAATATTGCTGGTGTTCAAAGCAGAGGCATCAGCAGCAGCAAATGGTAACTTACTGTTTATCTCTGATAAAGCCAAATACTGAAAAATATTCCGTAAACTTGGCCTTTAATTGTGACAAGTGATAAGAAAGATGGTCAAGATTTATTATTAGATGCCATTATCTAATTATTATTAGATGGCATGATTTATTATTAGATACCATTTATTAGATAAAGTGCATCCTAATTTCTTTTCCTTGCCAGGAAGGAAGTTCTCTTGAAGAGCGATAGCACATCTATATTGCTGCTCTGGGCACAGTGGGTGAAAGCCTTGGATGTTTTTTGTTTGCAGGATGTGGTTATGGTTGAATAATGGAATAAAAAAAATATGGAGTATAATTAGAACAAGTTCCCAGGCAGTTTTTCATGTTAGAAATTGGGGAGGATCTTAAGAAAAAGTATTTTCCTTTAAAAGCCATTTTTACATACCTTTTGGAGCAAAGGGACTATTGCAGATCACCCTAACCTGAAGTAATCTTTCCAGATCAAGGAACTTCAGCCTGGGAAGAAGTGTTGGGTGCTTTTAGATCATCTCTCTGCTGAACTTTTTCTTTCTGTATCTCACAGTGGGAATACAGAAAAACCAAAAGTGTTCTGTTTTGTTTGGGACCACCTCTGAGGCAAATGTCAAGCGACAGCACAGCAGAAAAGGTGAAGGAATCACTGGAAACTTTGATATCTATTCTGTTGAGCTGTACATTGCCTTTGGTAAAAAAATGAATGCAGTTGGCAAGCTAACCTTTTTATAAAGATAACAAAGGTATAGAACTGCTGTCCTTATCTGGCTTCTTCCAGTGGAAGTAGAGAGAAATCTCTCCTGACGCTACGGTGAAAAATTTGATGTGGTGCAGAAGAAGAAAATGCCAAATGCAAAAATGTCATCAGCCCTATTGTAGGATGCCAACTTGGCTAATACAGGACATCCAACTCTGTTATTTAGCAGCCTGAGGTGTTTGACACCCCAGCTACTTTGTCCAGGCAAACCCAGCTCAGTTCCACATTGCAGCTCCCCAGTTCCACCCAGTGCCTTCACCACGGTACCTGGAGTATCCAGCTGGCAGGTGTTTGATGGCAGCAGCTATGGTGGGCATCCTGAGCTGTGCAGAAACATTTCCATCAGCCAGAATTCCAGGGTTGGGCAGCCTGTTAATGAGGCTGTAATGTAAAGCTTTGTAATCAGATTCACATAAACAATTAGTTCTGGTTAAAACAGACAGATGTTTTACTGTCTTGTTTTGGTGTGACCTCCCTGTCCCCTAGCTTCTGAGTAATAAATTGACACATTCTGCAGGGCCATTCTCTCTCTCAGTGACATGAGAGAGAGAATGGGATTTGGTGTCTGGTTGGTATTTCTGGTTGAGAAGTTAAATATGCAGATGATGGTGTTGATTTTTTCAGGTGGGTGCTCTGGGTTTGTAAGAGCAATGTGTCCTGGATCTTTGTCAGTGTCATGTTCTCCCCTGCATGTTCCAAAATCTACTCCTTCCCTTGTGCTCCCACCTTTTTTGCTTGCACAGCCACTCTCCAGTGAGTGGATTTGCAGGTGTGAACCCAGCTTCTCGAACACGAGTTCTTCATCCTGCCACACATACATTACCAGCTTCTGTTCCCCTCCCAAACTTTCTCCATTATTGCTTTGCTATTTCTAAGCTCCATTTCACGTGCTCCTAATACAACCTGTCATTTGGTTTGATTTTTTAAGGTATGTGGGAAGAAATCCTCAAATTTTATTGGACTCATGAAAGCTTTTGACATAGAGATGTATTCTCTCTGTTGTCCAGAAACCTCCACCTCTCTTGGAGGCACCTTAAACTCTGTGTAGGTCAACCTGTAATAAACCTATGGCTTAGCTGCAGGGCTTGGGCTTGGCTCACCTTTCAGCACTCTGCCATTGGCCTCTGCTCCATAAACAGCACGAGGCTGTACCCTCTGTGTCTGGGTAGCTCTCCTGCAGATTCAGGTTTAGCTAAACTGGCAAAAAGGTAGAACTGAGGTTTGCTGGGTGGACATAAGGCCTTTTTCAGCACAGAGGTGTTGTGTGCTCAAAGTGGATCCAATCCTTGTGTTTTACAGCTTTCGGGGTAACCTGCTCCTAGCTGACTCCAATTAGCTTCTGCTTTTCCAAAGGGAAACCTTAGAAGTGTACCTGGAATTAAAATGTAGGTATTCCAGCGGGTCTTATTCTGCTTGTATTGGCATGAACTGAAATCACCTCCTGCAGGAAAGAACAGTATGCAGGTGAGAAGATGTTATCTCAAGGAAAAAGAAAGTTTCCAAACCAGTTGCATAATATAAAGTGACATTGAAAATTAAAAGCTAATTTGCCTGGAAAGTTAGCTCTGACATGCTAGACCTTGCCCTGTTCAACTCTTAAAACAGTCTAAAATAGTGATTTTCATGTCAGGTGTCTCAGTTGAATTCAGAGAGCCTCATGCTCTGGAAGGGGATTGTGTAATTAGCTCTTCTTATAACTGATTGAATCAATTTTCCCCCTTCAGCTGCTGAATACAGCTGTTGATAAGTAGCAGTTGTGATACACACAACATAAGGGAGTGTCTCTTATCTGCACTCACTTTCTTCTATGTGCACTATTACTTTCCATAAAACTATTCATGCTATCTTTAATATTCCACTTGGAATATAATTTTAATGTTTTTACCTTTATTTAGACTGATAACCACAGGAAGTAGACCCAATTTAGCTGTTTGATGTATGGATCTCCTATGGATCTCCTGGCTTTCAAGAAAAAGTATTTGAAATAGGTGACTTGCTCTGTGAACAGTTAATTAGTGGGAGCTATCAAGAAAATAAATTAGCTGCATTTCAGTGCATAGAAATGAAGACTTTCTGTGGCATCAACAGGAAATACCAGTGGTTTACAGTGGGGAGCTTCTGAGTGTTATTTTAATGCAAATAGGCATGAGTTAATTGGTCGGGGGTAGAGGGAACTCCTAATTGGAATGTACAAAGAAGAGGCAAACACGCAGAAGAAAATTTCCAGTCGAGCACTTTTCCACTAGGGAGGAAAGACTGCAGTGTTAGCTAGGCTATACCTGTAGCACAGCTCGGCCTGCTTCCAGTGAAGAGTTTTGTAATACATAGATTTGATAATCTATCAGTATTTTTGCAGTTAATGCCAATTTAGGACTTAAAGTAATCTTACCTCTGCTGTGTGACAGCTGTTGCTTGTGAGACTGGGTCAAGTGAGGACAAAGCAAGACAGGCAGGAGGTTTGTGTGACCCAACAAGGGTTTTGTGTCTAGGATGGGAATGTCCCTCCATCCCTGGAGATGTCTCTCCATCCTGTGCCCCAGGTTGAGTGGACATGCTCTTTGTCAGGCTGAAAAATGCCTCTATCCCTCCTACAGTCCTGCAGGCAGAGGCATTTCACTTCTGGCAGTGCTCATGCAGAAAGGAATTCAGGGAGTGGTGGGTATCCATTTCACACTTGACCAGGCAATAAATACAGGAGGCAGCACACAAAGCTGTAAGTTCCTGAGGAGGCCTGTGCTTCATTTATATTGATGCTATTTTCTGATGTCAGACAAAAATTGTATCTCATGTCTAAAATGATGCATTCACTTATGAGTTGAATAAATGGAGGTTTATTAGTGATAACAGGAGATAGATTGATGCACTGGGTATTCAATTCTGCCCATTTGTCTCATATTCCTTTGCTGGACTTCCACATTTTGTGCATTCTCTCAGCTGCAGAGTCTGTGAGATGGTGAAAATACGGGATTTGGTTTTGGGATGTTTTTGTGTCTGAAAATGTAAGACTTTTAACATTGTGTTTCATATAATTGCTTCAAAATTGTCAATTAGCCCTTACAAATTATGGAATTAGCTACTCGTTAGCTTTTCATGTTGCCAGAGGAAGGACATAGTTCAGCCCCTGGGGTCATGAGCCATGAGTGGATGGATGTCTTAGGTGCACTTTAGCTAGATCACAAAGACTACCACTTACCATGGAAAATCCTCTGGTATTTCCTGGCAGCTGGCACTGGTGAAGGCCTTGAGCTAGATAGCTTAGGAGCTTTAAGTAGAATGCAGTTGAATGACTCTGGGCCCTAATCCCTGTTTGCCTCAATGTTTTCATCTGTGGTTTGCCAGCATTAGTTACTGTGCGTGCTAAGGCTGAGGACTTGCTCGTTAATACTGGAAGAGATTGAATACTATTATTTTCCATGCATGGTCTTCCACAGGTTCCAGCAATCAATCTGGAGACTAAAAGAATTTTGTTGCTCTTGATAGGATGGTGGATCTCTGTGTTAGGTTCTGTCTGTGCTGAGAGGAGGTTCTGTCACTCTTACTGGTGGTGCTGTATGACCCTGGTTGGTGGCAGGGGTAAGCCCACCTGCAGGTGTGTAACCTTTCCTGTGATGCTTGCCAGCAGCAGAAGTGGGGCTGTAGCTGCTGAGGGGAGCCCACGTTTGGAGTGAAATCTATTCCATCTGTGTCTCAGAACATATGGAGTGCCTTGGCTTCTGCATGTGCTCAGCACTTGGTTGTGTTCCTGCTCTTGCTTTGTTTGAGACCAGGGGCTGCCTGGGTTCAGCCCTGGGAGGACAGACAGACAGGAGGACTTTAAAGAGCACTTGGCTGATCAAAACAATCATCAGAACTTTTGTTGCAAATGGGATTTTTTTGTCTAAGGAAGAACAACAATATTTGGTCCCCCTTTTTATAAATGCCAGCTGAACTCTTGAACAATTCTGTGCAGCCCTGCTTTCAGGGGAAGAGGAATGTTTAATGATAATGACTCTTACCTGAGGAACTGAATTTAGAGCATCTCTAAAATCTTAGCTTGATGCCTAATAAGGAATGCAGAAAGGGGCTGTAATTCCTGAGCCCAGAGCAGAGATGAAAGAAGCTGGAAGAATTAGTCTCTTAGGCCTGTGTGACAACTTTTTCTATTTTATTAATATTTACTTTAGAAACAAAGATGTACTTCCTCAGTTTGCTCATTTTCTGAGACTAATTTATGTTCTGAGTTCAGCCATACTATTTTCCTTACCACTATGGAATTTAGTTGTATTTACAATGAAAGAAAAATCCAGATGGTTGCTCTGGAGAGAGGCGTAATTTATGGAAGGAGAAAGCCCTGTGAGATATCTTATCATGCCAGTTTTCAGTCATAGAAGTGAGCTACTCAGCTCTTTTGTCCAGATGTCATGGTAGGCAGACCTCCAGAACTCTGGCTGCAACAGTTGCAGAAACCAGAGCTAATCACTTGGGCACCTGGTAAGCTAATTTACTACTTGACTCTGAAAAACATGGAGCACGGGAATCTTTATGCAAAGTATAATTAGGAAGAAATAACTATGATGAAGTAAAAATTAATAAGCTAACTCAAACCTGAATTAAGTGAATTATTTTTGAGCAAATACTACAGACCAAATGCATTGTTCAAACATTACAGGAAGTGTAAAATAAATAAAAGGCTCTTACTTTGAGGAAATTTCATTATTGAAATTGGATAAAAAAATCCATGTAGCCCAAGGTGACAAATTCTATTTCTGTTTTCCCCACTTTTTGGAAGAAACTTTTCACTATGAAGCACTTCATTTTCCATTACATATTGTTGTACTGTGACCTAAGAAGAGTTAAGGGCACAAGAACATGAGAAGTTCTGGACCCAGTTTGTACATCACAGAGGGAGTCACTTTAAATTTAGAAATTGGACAAGCTGTGTAAACTACTTCTGCATTTCTGGTTTTGGTTATTTGGTAGGTTTGCTTGGATTGCACAAAAATTGTTCCAAGTTCTGTCCTGCTCCCATCTGTTCTTGGCTCTGGTCAACTTCACTGGGAGCAGAGAAATGTGCAGTTAGATTCTGCTTGTGCAGAACACATCACCAGAGTAAGCTTAAGGTTGGTTCTTAACTCAAATGCCTTTAAATAAAAAGACAAAATTCTCCTGTTTGTATTTTACCCACGAGCCTGAAACACCTCTCAGCGCCATGTTTCAGGATAAAGGATGGGTTTTGTCTGCCTTAGGTCAGTGAGCACCAAGGTTTTATTCCTGACAAGGTTGCCTAGCTGGAAGAAGAAAGCACTGCACTCGATTTTAGGTTAGAACACTGTATCAGCTGATTGTGTTTTACAGCTTCAGAGCATAACTGATATATCCAGGCATGGTAACCTTACCACTGGCCAAAATTGCCAGTACCCTGACCCAAATAAAGATTGGGAGAACTCCGTGCTTGTAACTGTGGATTTACAGCAGGATTTCAAAACATGATTGAACATGCTGAAAACATTAGTAGATTTCTTCACCTGTAATATGAATTAATCTGCAACATCTCACCATCCTGTGACAGTGTTAGATCTGTGAAATTTACCAGGAGAATATTATCTTCTAATTAAAAAAGATCAGCCCTTTCTCATTGAAAGGGCTCCAAGGATGCAGCTCTTTGAGGCAGAACAAGAGCAGGTGTTTCTGTTCCCTGTGACTGCAGCAGGGTCACAGTTAGGTCTGGGGCCATTTATGGAACAGTCACTTGGGTCAGTTTTTCAGGTGGATAAGGAAGCTTTATTTAGCTATTTATGTGGAGCCTGCTCACTGTCAGCCCTACCCTCAGGAACAAGTGTCCACATCAAGATAAACACAAATAGGGGGCTCTTCTTGTCAGACTCCAGAGGAGGTTTTTCAATTCTTCCCAAGAGGTTCCTTCCTAAATAGGACTAAAGAGCTTCAAGCTCTTGTAGACAGCTCAAATGGCTTCTGCTTTTGCTCCACCTGCTCTCGAAATAGATGATGAACACTTTAAAGGATTTGGCAGCCTATGAATGTTTCTCAAGTGCTCACTTCCCATTGGAGCTGAAGGTGCTGTGTGGGGACATGCTCTCACTAACCTTGAATTGAAGTGATCACAGCAGGGACATGAGCTAACTCATTTTATTTCTTTGTGTTCTGTGTGAATTCCCTGTGTCTGTGGCTAGGCAGCAGCTTCTTGGCTCTGTTTCCTGTCTTGTCTTTTATCTTTTCATCCAGATTCCCCCTCTTTCATTTTTAAATATTTTGGTTTTGATTTCTGAAAGAGAAAAAAAGGCCTCCCTGATGAAAGAGGTGGGCATGACCATGATTTTAAAAGAGGAGAGAAAGAAAAAGTGAAGTATTGTATAGCATTGAGTGAGCATTTGCTGAACAACATATGATTCAGTGGCACCAAGTATTCATGGTTTTATTGTGAAGCAGAATGAAATTCCCAGTGGTCACAGTTCAGAGCAATAGCAACCCTGATAGGAATGTGGTTTTTTTCTGAGAATTTTTCTGTGTGAATAAATTCAGTTTGCATAATGGAGTGAGGAATATCTCTTTTTTTAACTGACCTTTTTTTGGCTTCTCAGCTTCTTTCACTGTCTACTAACCAGAGACAAGTCCTATCAGAAATTCCCACACTTCTTTGCCCCTTTCATTCTCCAGCCACCTAGAAATCACTTGCTATTTATGGATTAGTGCTGGGAAGAAGTTATCTGGGGAACTTGAGAATAAGAGGATGCATTTCAAACTAACCTCTGGATCATGCTGCTTAGTGTGTATTGTCCAAAACTATCAAAATCTGTTCTTATATCCTGGGTAATGTGCAGAGAGCAGGAAACAGTGTTGACAAATATAATATAACCAAAATATAATCAGATTTATGGCATTTCTCCTGGAATTCTGGGGTGAAATCAGAATTCATATTTTAACATCTGTAGATATACTAGAATCTGTGTTTCAGGAAGAAAGTAACCAGCCATTTTAAACTGGATTCTGATTCCTGCACTAATTCCTCAGGCTTTCAAGGATCATACCTGCTCTCTTTAAATAGTGAGGGAGAAGGTTACAGAACTATGCTGTGATCACTCTTCTGCTATTGGTGTCATGTCTCCCATCCTGTCTGTGTTTCCCCTGGCCTTGATCTTTTGGTGAGGAACAGAAACAGAGAAAAGGAGCATATGATGTTTGAGACCATATCTTATTTTCTGAACATTTGATAAACAATTTGTTTTCTTTCTTTCTTCTTTTTTCCCTCCAGAAAGCCTATTAGTTGATCATATTTGAATCCATTTACCAAGACCAGTTCCCTGGCACATTTCAGATGTGCCAAAGACAAATACATTGTGTCATCAGTCTTTGCTTAGTACCAATCTTTGGTCTGGTGAGCAACCCTTTTCTACACAGCATGTTCCATGAGATGGTGATTTACCTCTTGAATCACTTACTAATCACTATACACACTTTTATTTTTTTTCTTGGAATGTATGCGTTGGCTCTTGCCTTTGACAGTTTCAATCTGCAGTGTTGTTCTGTAGCCAGAATGCTGGGTGACTGGTGGTTCTTGCTGAGTTTCTTGAGAAAAGTGTTTTAGAACCCAGGTTCACCACTGTGTGTCCAAACCCAGGCACTGTCTGCACCTCCCGAGTTGCTCAGCATGTGCAGCCCAAACTCCTGGTGCTGTTTATCATGTTTTCCTTGGGATTCACTAGGTGAGGTGGCTCTGTAAGGCACACAATCAGATTTGTAGTGAGGATTTGAGGTATTTTTGTAACTCTGGAAATTACGCATGAAATGTAGGTCATGATTTTGCAGGAAAAACCCCAAACAAATGGTGAAAAGTCTTGCAGAAACAGTGAAGGTTCCCTAGTGCTGTAGGGGTGCAGAAGTGATCTCTCCTGTACATGCCTGTCATGGGATCTGCAGTTCTCATACACACAGTGTGGGGAGATTGGGGTTTATAATTGGAAGTCCTAACCCTGTGCTGTCCACACCCAACATGCTTGTTGGCCTTAGGGCAAGTCTGTGATGCACAAGGAATGTGGGTTTGCTGCCAAGTGTTGTAAAACTCAGAGATGGCAGCTCTATTCCACACAACACAGTCTAGGAAGATACAGAGACATCTTTTACATGATGCTGGTGTCCTCCTTTTGGGAAAAAAAGATAACACAGACTAGGAAATCCAGTGCTAAATGTGGCTGAAGGGTTTTATGGCCTTAAATATAAACTTGTATCTTGTCTTAAGAAAAAAGGCAAGCGTGGAGTGTTTATATGGTTTTCTGGAGGTTAGTTTCTGCCTTGGTGGCAGAGGCTTTCTGCTAAATGGAATTGTTGAGTGTAACTTATCAAAAATCAGTTAACATGATGTGTGAGTTTCACAGCTCCCATCCCTTAGTTAGGAGATTCTTACTTTTTTTTACTTGTAAGTAACATGGGCTTCTCACCACAGATTGAGTTAAATTGATTAGGCTGTTAATCACTGAAGTGATTTTGAGTTGGAATAATTTGAACCAGTTTCCCAGACAGACTGCTTCATCACCAAGTCTTGAACGAAAATCCATTAACATCATAGGCTCTGGTAAAGCAAGGACAATGTCCTCCCTTTCCACTTTTCTCTTAGTAGGAATAAAAAGAGTTTGATCCATAGAATGATTGTCAATGGTAAATAAAATAGGAAGAGGGGTCTCACAAAACAGATTTCATATGGCTTTTATAGGCTGGTCAAACCAGTGCTGACTTTTAGCTGAAACAGAGTTCCTGGAAACACTGAGGCTAAAATCACTGTTTTTTCTTGGAAGAGAAGTTACTGGGGAATAAATTCCAAGTTTATCCAGGTGAGCGTTGGGCTCTGGATTTTGTAGTGACTCTGGAAGCAGCACATAGACTTGTCCAGAGGGCTTATTCTACAAAACCAAGTTTGAGTCTGATATCCAACTTTCACCAAGGTCCTTCTAGTGGTGAAAGCACTTCTGCTCACAGTCGCCATGAGTGGAATGAGCGATTCAGTTGGAGGCTAGGTGCTGAGCAGGCAGATTTAGTGCTGCTTTTGGGACAGTGTGGCTTGTGTGTGCTTGGGTATCCATCCCTCCATCCTCCCCACACTTGTCCTGAGCCGGTATGTTGAGTGTTTTTCCTGCACACATCACTAAAAACACAGTTCCAGAAGCTGACTGCACATCCCTTGTTTGCCTGGCAGATGCTAAAGGGAATTTGTGGAATATGAGCTTCCTCTGGGACAGACCTTCAGGCTGAGCATGCTAATTAGTACTGCAGAAAAGGGAAGTCTGAGGGGAGCTGCTCAGAAGGAGAATTTTGAACTAGGCTGGCTTTGTGTTTTGATTCTCTGGAAAAGCACAGCTTTTCCATTTTATAATACTGTTAGTAGGGAGAAGTCATGCTTGTGGAAATGGCTGCTGTGACACGGTTGGCAATGATATCTCTGCTCTACTTCAAACAAATCCACGCTTTTGAAAGTGGTGTCTGACCTGCTGCAGCATGTTAATAAGACTGATGGTGGGAATGGAAAATGTTCTGTTGTCTATATAGGCTAAAAGATAGAGTCAATTTGACTTCAGACCCTTCCTTTCTTTCCACTAAGCAATAGCTCAGCTTCACTGGCTGATTTCCACATATTGGCCATGAATCTGTCATTTTCTGTGCTGACCTAAAAGCAAAAAATTGGGTTTGGGCTGTCTTAGAGGTTAAAAATTAATTTAAACAATCTTGAGTGAGTATTTGTGTGGCTGCTTTCCCACACTTTTGCCTGCATCACAGCACCAGACTGCTTCAGTAATTGGAGAAATTCTTTGCTTTATGAGATTGAAATGCTATTGCAGGTTGATTTCTTTTGCCAGGTGATGTGTGAGTAACTGGTAATTAGAACTTCTGCATCAGTGTCTATGCTGGCTTTATGGCAAATCTCAGTGTCACTCCAGCAGTACAGAATTCAGAGTCTCTCTGCAAGGCTGTACACAGCTCATGGGGTGGGGGGACAGAAGTACGCCTCTTCTGTTTCAGAACATCTCTGTGCTGATTGGTTTGTTTTAGGGGACTAACAAGTCTCCTGACATAAATCTGAAAACTTGTTAACAGACTTTCAGCTCAACTTGAGCACCTGTTATCGTAAAATAGAAAGAAGGAAAAAAAAAAAAAGAATGCATTAAAACAAGAAACACTGTCAAACTGTAAGAAAATGCAAAGTCTTGCCTAATAAAAATAACTATGAAGATTTGGACAGTGTAAACTTTTTTAAAAAATAAATTGAGAGAGAGCTTGCTTTGAGGTATTAGGAGTTAGTAAAGAGACAGCTGATAATGTGAAGACAAGCCCCATGCCAGACAGCCAAATTCAGGCTTTGTTCTTTTAATATGTCACAGCTACCTCACCCTGGAATTCATCATCTGAAAAGGGAACCTAGATATGGTCTGGCCCTGGGCCAGATTGCATTTCTTCCTCAACTAATCAAGGCACTTTATGCTACATGATCAAGTTAGGCCTTGGTTTAGTGTTTTGGTACTGGCATACCTTTGATTCCTGAATTACTGCTCCATCAAAAACCTGTTTGTTTCAGCAAGAGCAGGGTATGTCCCATAGAGCATATCAGGGCAATACTGCTTACCACAGTGAAAGATTTGTGAATCAAACTTATTTCCTCTTCCCCTAGGTGGTGGTATCCAAGATGTCCACAGGGAACAATTTAGTAGTTCATCTGTAACTGACATGAACATTTTGTACAAATAAGATGCTTAATCTGATAGCAGGTTGGCAAACAAACTTGAAGAGCAGGTTGGTCAGCGGGCAGAAATGAATTCCAAATATTTTCCTTGCTGCCTCCCATATTTTTGGAAACTCTAGAAGCCAGAAATGTTCATTGGAAATGTACATTAAAATGATCCCCAAAGTGGATTACTCAGCTATTTCTGGAAGAACACTGCAAATTCGCTTTTGTTGTGCTGTTGGCCTCCTTGAATCACTATTAATTAGGAAATTTAGCTCTTTAGTAGGCTGCTAATTAAATTGAGCTGCAGTGATATAGACAAGTAAAGGACCTCTTTCTATTCTCTGCCAAGATAGTCATATATCCTGGGGTTGTCATGAGGAAAATCCAGCCAAGCTGCCAGTTTCCCTTCCTCTAGGGATGATGTGTCACATTTCATTTGACTACCTGTCTGTTACAGTGGATCTCTCCCTCCTTTTCTTTTAATTTTAGAATTGTTTATCTCATCCTTTTTCAAGGCGAGAGCTCAGCCCGACAGTGCCTTTTGACTTGGTTTGTGGGCTCTTCATCAGTCAAGTGTGTAATTCAGTTCTGTCCTGAAGGCAGTGCTGGCCATAGTGTGGAAACTGAAGGCAAGGGCAAGAAGTTACTAGCAGTAGCATCTCTGTAATCATAAATACTGTCCCAGTTCTACAGATCTGCTGAACTCTGATTTTTTTCTCCTGTGAAACTTATTGAAGCTAAAAGTGCCTGACAAAGTGCTTCACTCTTTCCGGACACAGCCTTATTTTCTGACCTCATTGTGGAGAGGTGATGGTTTACTTCACTGTATTACCCAGTTTGCTGTTTGCTTTACCTGCAGTTACATGATGATGGAGAAGGAGTTTTGTTCTGTCACTTCACTCTGTCCTTTTTGGTGATAAAAAGATGCTGAAGGAGAAGAAAGTTCCAGAAGAGCAGTTTTGTGTCATCTTGGTAAAGTTAGCTAATATTGGCTGAGGTGCAGTGGGAGAGGATTTGCAACCTGTTTTGGGGTTCTTTGTAGCTGGTGACCTTTAAGTTGGGAAGTCCTTTCTGTATTGCTTGCTGGCCTATTGCTAGGAAACTCTAGCACAGTTATTTCTGTGCCACTGCTTTCTCAGTTTATTCTCTATGTGAAAGAGAATATTTCAGAAAATCTGCTGTTTCTGTGCTTCAGAGAGAGTAAGGCTTGTGTGATCCCTGGCTGCCCTGTGTCCTCCTGAGCACCAGGGAAAGGAAGGCTGTGTTGGAGAACTAAGAAGACAAACTCAGGGCTGCAGTGAGCAAGGAGTTAACTTTCATTTCCCACCTTCCAAGTGTTGAATTCCAAAGCCCTGTTGAACAGAAACTGCAATGCGATTACATTTTTGCTAGCTAAGCTGTTCTGATATTGATCAAAATCTGTTCTTGCATTCACCATCTTACCTAAGGAGCTGATGTGCTATCTCTGAGATGGTAATCTTTTCTACCAAGAAAGATCCCCACAAAACCAGTTAACTTCTCATGTTCTCTTGTTCTGATCTAGACATATTTTTCCTGGAAGTTCAAAGCTCATCTAGCAAGTTCTGTGGGTAGGAATTTCCAGATGAGGAATACCAAGGGTGTGGTGTGCATGTGACTCCTGATCCAAATCACAATTTAAAGCATATCAGGAGGATTTGAAATTTGGTTAGTACAAAAGGATTCTCATAGATATGTGGCCTACCCTGTTATCACCCTTACATTTGAATCATATTTTCTATCAGTATATGAGAAGCATATTAATTAATATTGGTTTTCATTAAAAATTAATATAATAGTTTCTCTTCCAAATTCATTATTTGAGTTTTCTTGTAATTTTTCACTTGTGGTAACACTGGGATTTTCTGTCAGATTTTCTTGTTTGACTTTCAGTCTGTGAGAGTTATTGGTATCTTTCCTTGCCAGACTGAAGTACACATCTGAGATTGTTATTATCAAATAATCAGACACTGGAATTCTTCATGGTATAGGAAGCTGCAGTCACAACACTGATCTATCCTTCCTGTTACAAGGCTTACCAAGATATGAAAATTCCTGCAATGGGATATTGAAACTAAATATAGTGTGGATTAAAACTGCTGCAAATTAAAATCCTCTGTTTAAAAAAAAAAAAAAAAGCCTTAAAATCCTTAGCATGAGGAGACTAACTGCATAGTTGTCTTTAGAGAAATGCAGCCCTTCAGTGAGTTTATTACACTGAGATCACAGGGTTAGCCAGTGCTGAGCACATGTGAATAAAAAACAAGCTGACCAAAGAAAATTCAACATGGGGTTTGCAATAAATTCCAAATTTCTAGCCTAAAAAACTGTGATTTTTTTCCCACAAGTTTGGGACAAAAATTTCCCTGTGAACAAGGGCAGCGATTAATCAAGGCTGTATAATATAGCTATGGAAGTAATGTGTAGTCATGGTTTTTTCTGCTATATAACATACCTCAAGATGTAATGTGTAGCAGTATTTTTTTCCAAGCAAGTTTCAAATCTTTTCAGGCAATATGTTGTTTAGTCTTCCATTAACTCCATGAATTCAGTAGATGCTTGCCCTATTTAAAAAGGGAAATCTCAGATCCTTGAACAATAGATTAGTGTTTCCAGTCCAGGCTGCACCATGAAGGTATCATGGCTGCTTTGTTTCACAGAAAGGGCTCTGGCCTCAAAGACCTCTGCACATTTCATATGCAGGAGAAGTTTCTGCAAAGCATCTTCTCAGCAGCGTTGTTCCACATGAGCACCACAGGATGATCCTGGCAGATAGGTGATGGTTCTCCTGAGACAGGAAGAGAGGCAAGAAGCTGTTTCACAGGGCTTGTCTTTAAGTGAACTTTCTCCTGGTACCAGAGCTGGGCTGTTTGTCATTTGTATGGACAGGGCAGAAAGATCTCTTCAGCTGTTTCCTGACAATACCTGTGTAACATTGTGGGTTCAGTTTCAACAGGGGAAATTCTGAATAGATTCTGCCCTCCCTCCCCAGTTCTGTCATCTCTATGCCTACTGCTTTCACACTAGTAGGGGGAGAAAACTTAAAATCGGACTACAAACATTAAATCTTTAGGAGCCACTTCTTTGTGTGTCTGGCACTCCTGCTTCCTCCTGTTCATTGTTGAAATTGCAGAGTGCTGGCTGGAGTTGGCTGGTCCAAAGTTCTGGGGATTACTTCATGCACCTCCAAACCTCAGCATTGCATGGGCTTGATCCCCAGGGTAGCATGGTGGATAGAAAAATGATGCTGTGCTTTTGACCAAATGATGCATAGCAAAACTCTTCAGTGACCCAAAGCTAAACTTTGGCTTTCCTTTATATTCATATTGGCAGTTCTTATCTGGTGTTTCTTCATATTTCCCACTTTAATCAATCACCTGCTGTGCTCCTCTGAATTTGTTGCTTGATACATGAAGCTCCCATCTTTAGCTCTGCATTGTGTTTCTGCTGTACATTTTTGAGTACCATATTTGGACACTTTCCAGACTGCCTGCAGAAGGTGGGGGTGTTTGGTACAGCCCTTGGTTAGTTCTGTGACAGGCTGCAGGCTCTTCATTGCTCTGTTATCCAGATGCTTATCAGCTGCTCTCAAACTCCAGCCTTGTTTGGCTGCCCAGCTGCAGTAATTAAGGCTCCATTGTTTCCCAGCTCACAGAGCATTGCTGCAGCCCACGAGTGGGAGGCCCACAGCAACCTAAGAGTGCTTCTGTTTGCCAGTGCCTCCCACGCAGGGTTTGGAGGCAAGCAACTCACGTCTCTTGTGTAGTTGAGGATAAGTCTCCTCACTTTCTGCGCTGCTCTCTGGGGCGAGCTGTGATCCTCAGTCAGGAGCCTCACAGCAAAAGACCACCCACCCCAAAGGAGTCTTCAGGTAGAGTTGGAAAAGTCTTGCACGAGGGACAGGCAATGGGAATAGGACAGAAAGATTGATTGTCCCACTCTGTGCTGTCACAGCCTCACCTTGAGTGCTGTGGGTGCCACAATAGAAGGAGGATCTGGAGCTATTAGAGAATGTCCAAAGGAGGCTACAGCGATCTGAAGGGCAGAAGCCATACTAGGAGCAACTGAGGTCACTTGGCCTGTTCAGCCTGGCAGAGTGAGGGGAAACCTCATTGCAATATACAGCTTCCTCCTGAGGGGAAACCTCATTGCAATATACAGCTTCCTCCTGAGGGGAAAAGAATGGGCAGAGACACTGATTTCTTCTCTCTGGTGACCAGCAAAAGGACCTGAGTGAACAGCATGGAGCTGTCAGGGGAGATTTAGATAGGATATTAGAAAAAGCCAGAGGGGGGCTGGGCACTGAACAGGCTCCCCAGGGCAATGCTCCCAGCAACAGGCCTGACAAAGCTCAAGAAGCATTTGGACATCACTCAGGGCCACATGGGGAGGTGGACTCTTGGGGTGTCTTGTGTGGGGCTGGGAGGTGGACTTCTTGTGGGTCCCTTCCAACTCAGGTTATTCTATGATTCTGGCAATAGATGACTGGGGCTTTTCCCCCCTCCAATCTCTTACAAGGTGGAACTCATCCAGTTTCTTTGAAGGAAGCAAGACAGAACTTCCGGGTTTGAATCAAACCATGAAATTGGTGCAGCAAAACCATTTTGAACAAAATTTTGTAGTGCAGGCAATGCCTCATGAACTTGGATGAAAAGCTGAGAAAGATTCCAATTCTGCATCCCTTAGTCAGCCAGAAATATTGGACCCTGGAGGGAGCATGTTAAAGGATAGAGCTGTGCAGACAGGAGTTACAGTCCCTCCTGTAACTTCCTCCTGGATGGGTGAAGGGTTTGCAAAAAGGAAATTTGATCAGTTTAATTCAGACTGAGAAATAAAATGGTAAGCAGCTCCTACTTCTTTCATCTTTATTAAATTCTAGAGTATATTTCCTTACAAGACTTGTGTGAATGTAACATTTTATTTCATTGTATGCAAAGTAGTTAGAAATATTACTTTTAAAGAATCTAGAGCCCTACCCTGGCATTTGAATGTATCCAGATTCCCCTGCAGTTTAATGAAGCTTTGCTGTACACTGTCCAGTAACCCTTGGCTGATAAGGGAGTTTGTGCCTGTTTTTTGTGGTGCCCAGACAAGATTTGAATGTCTCATACAGATTCAGAAAGGCAGCCTAGCTACAGCTGAGCACAGAGTACTCTTGGAACCCTCTGCCTGTTCACTTGGCTCCTCAACACTTCTTCCTGAGCATGTGGAGTTAACATCCTGACAGGTGTATGGAATGGTTTGGAACTGCAGCAGGGCAAACCCCAACTCCTCACAGTGTTCAGCACAGGTGTCCAACTTGAGTTCTTTGTTCATGAAGGGTTTTTCTTGTTTAGATTTTTCAGCACTGACTGATCCTTAGTTTGTAATCTTCAGTTAATTTTAAAATAAAATACAGGACCATCAGGGACTTGCTGAGTCACTGTCTTAGAGTTTCCAATAAGAACAGTCCTTTTTCTTTTATGGCTGGTTCTCTTCTGGGCCACTTCTATAACTTTTTTTACAGAAGTGTCTTTAAATTAATTAGATTGTCCTGCCTTTATCACTCCTGTTTAGGAGGCTGTTCCAGGAGCTTACTGCTCTGAGGGTTACAAGCCATCTGCAACAAAAATATCTCCCCAGTCTTAAATTCCCTTACAGCAAGTTTGTACATGTTTGTCCTTGTGTCAGAGTTGTCCTTCCAGTTGAAAAGCTTCTCCCTCCCCATGCCCCAGTTGTGTAGGTGTTTCTCTTCAAGGCACCCCTATTACTGTGCTTATCACAAGGAGCCTTCTATGTGCCAGGAGAGTTGGGCTTTGTCCTTAAAGGTTATTTCCTAAAAGAAAGATTCTTGTGCTTCGTGAATTTTATGCTTGCAGTTGAAAAGAACCTCAGCTCCCTCTGACCCATGGGAATTCTCCTCACAGCGTATGTCCTTCTTAAGTAAAAATATCTGGCATCTTCTATCTTGCCTGCTTTTTGGACAGTTAATGTCAAATTGAAGATTTGGAGCTTCTGAGCCCTGTATTAATGACCCTGTCTAATTCTTTACATTTCTTGAAATTTATTTATGTCTGTGGAGGCTAAACAGAGTTGATGATTAAAGATAATATATTGTAGCTTCATCTGAACGAGGAGAAAACTGAATTCCACCCTTCCTAAGCAGGTCTTTGGTTACTTGTGCTGAGATCAGCATGGAACATGCTTACAAATTGCCATGGAACCATTTGTAATCATGGAACCATGATTACAAATTGCCTAGGAAGTCAATTTAGAACAAATAATTCCCACTCAGTGATCAGGATTTTACTGATTATTGCTTCAACCATTATGTTTAGGTGATTTATTTGAACACTTGTATATAACTTTGGAAAAAAAAAATATAATTAATATGTGTGTCATGTTTGATGAAAGAAGTCCCCCTTAGCAAGAATGAGATGTTGAACTAATTGTTGGCTGATATGTTTGCATTCCTGTCAGGTAACACCTAGATTTACAGGGTCCTAGGTTTTGTGGGCAGATTCCTCTCTTGAGACAAACTGACTTGCATTTTGCTAAAAAACTTGAGATTCAGCTGAAATGTAAAGCAAATATTTTGTGTCTTCCAAGGTGACATGACATTAACTGTGGCATGGATGTTATAGGCTCTATAAAATAACAGGGTTTGGGCTCCTTTGTTTTGAATTTCCTTAGTGTGTGTATGCTATTGAAGGAAATCTCTCTCTTTGTTCCCACTCCCATGTTCCTCCTAAGAGGAATGTTTTTATAGCCAGGATACTGAAGATCTGAAGCAATGTCAGAAAAACAGAAAGCACAGGCTAAAAATCATCTTAACCTCAGTGATGGCCTCTGCCACTACTGCTCTCCAGTAGTGTGTTTCTGATTTTCTGGCTCTTTCCCCCACCCTTGGTTTGCAGCAGAGACACTGCTCCTTTCAGCAGCAAACACAGGTGTGTCTGCTCCTCAGGTGTGCAGTAAAGCTATAGATCCACAACAGGTATAAGATATCTGTTTTACATACACCAAGGATTGCCACAGGAAAAACAGTCTGCTAAATTGGCTTGGAGGAGTCTGGTGTGAGCCCAAATCTTTGTACATCTAAAGTGAGGCAGCTTTAAGCCCAGACTTTCTGAGATAAATTTTGAGTTTCTTTTGTTGCCTCCCCTTTCCAAAAACCCTTAGGTGAGACTTAAAATATAATTTAAACTCTTTGTTCCAGATAAGGATAATAAATTCTTTAAAGTAAAACTTCCATGCTTTTCTGTTACTCTGAATTTGAACGTTTCTACCGTCTCTTGATGCATTTACTAAGTCTAGAAAAGGCTTCTCTAGAATTATTTTTTTCTCTTTTATGTTTTGTTTTCTGATTGATCCAAAGTTGCCTAAATAGTTGGAAATGGGGAAATCCCAAACTCAGAGATGCTGAAAGCATTTGGAGTTCCCCCATGATCAATCCATAGCTGAGCATGGGATCACAAGGCCACAGAGTTATGGTCTGATGCTTGACTAACATCTGTGAGGCCTCCAGGATGGAAGGATTTGAAAACTGGGAAGTACAAGATTCCAACTTTGAGTGCTTTCTGTGGGTTTGGGTGGAGAGAGGACTTCTTGCCAGCATGAGTCCATGAGAACAATAACATCCTGGCCTGCTGCTGGTGGGACAGCATGCCTGGTGTGCATTAGGAAGCTGCTGATGCACGTCCTGAACGTGGCTGCTGGCAAGGCACTCGTACTGCCGAGCAAAACCAGAGCAGTATCCTGGTATGAGTATGGCTTGAAGGAATAATGTGCAGACTGAATTACAGAGAGTTCATTCCATGGGTATTTTGAAGCACAAATGTGTGTTCCTCTGCCATCCCACCACTTGATTTTGGGTATTGTCTTTTTCCCCTGCTATTTTCTTTCTCCGTTGTAATTACTGCTGTGACCCAGCTTGCTGGCTTTGGTGCCATGCCCACTTCCTGTGCAGATCGTGGTGCAGGCAGCCATTCTGGGTGGCTGATGGTGATTAACAAGAAAGCAAAGCTGAGGTATGCCCAGCAATGGAAGGACCATCAAATGCTACAAGCACAGATTTTACTTCCTTTCTGCAAAGCTTAAGTTCAGGGGTTTGCTGCACTCTTTCATGTGGGCAAACCACGTTTATGGATAGTCCCCCATATGGGCTTCCTTCTGCAGCTTGAAAAAGTGCAGCCAAAACAGCAAATTTTAGTCCATTGCAATTGTTGTATTGCAGTAGCAGTGGAGTCCTGCCAATTCACAGCTCCATTCCAGCCTATGCAGTACAGGCAGAGGAAAGTCTGCTCTGAGAGGACAAATCTTCTCCAAATAGTTGGGCTGTATAGCAGGAATGTGAGTCCTGCTGCTGACCTGCTGCTGACCTGATCAGACAATAACCAGATCAATAATAATGTAATCCTTCTGGCCAGACTTCTTGCACAGTTGCCTTTTCATTTAATCTATAGCAATAAAGCCAAGTCTTTGCCTAGGTATTTTTATTAATAGTTTTACAAGCAGAAGAAGAGTAGCCTTAGGCAAGTCTTTGCTATCTGCATGTCTCAGGACATTATAATCTGAAAGGATGCTGTCATGGCTGATAGCAGTTGTGTAAGATGATTACAAAACCAAGGGAGCTTTCGGGCCTGTTTACAAAAGCTATGCTATTGTGTCTTCCTCCCTACAGTAAGAGCTCCAGGAGTTATTTCATTGTGAGGAGTTATGTGGAGCACAGCAGGGGAATTGGCAGAAATTAGTATTTAGTCCTATTTGGGTGTGACTGCAGGTAATGACACCGGTGAGTTAGTGGTGCAGCAAAACCTGCAAAATTAAGAATGAAGAGATCTTCCTTCAGTTTCAGGGAGGTTATCAGCAAATGGCTTTGCCTGTCTCTGCTTTCTGCTGTCAGCCTTGTAGAGCAGTTTGTTCCCTTGTGTACTCCCACCTAGCAGAGGGTCTGTGTCCTTAAACTGCCTACCACAGTGGTGGTGTGATCAGTCTCTTTGCATGCTAAGAGATGGAGGAGCTATTCAAAGCTTTTCTTGGGAAAAAAACCACAAAAAATTCCTCTTACTGTTTTGGAACATGCTCATACTGAGCACCTTGTGCAGCAAAAAGTAATTGTATTCTTGGAGTAAGCAGACAGTAAAATTGTTTCCAAGGGAAGATTATAGATAATGACTGAGATGTGACTTCTGTGGAGTTTTGTTTTAATGACAACATATTGCTGCATATAAAAACATACCTTGAGGTGAATTCATAGCCTCTGGCACCAGCCTCTGAGAGGTTATTGCATGTTCAGAGTAACCAGACAGGCACAAAAATTTTTGAGTTGGCCTGTAAGCAGCCTTGGGATTATATTGCAGAAAGCTCTGTGATGTCTGGGTTTTATGCATTTACATTAAACCCCAACAATTCCAGGAAACATCTGAGTTCTTGTGCTGCTGATGACTTGTCTTACTCCTCATGAAAGACTTTGTGGAAGAGACAAAATCTGCAGTAATGGCATAAATCATATGAACAAGTAGAAGAATATCTTCCTCAATTATTTTAAAAATTAGTCTACATCCTCTTCTGGCACGTAACTCCTGTTCTTTCAGAACAGCTTGCTTAAGCAGAAGCACAAAACTGTAAAGTACAACATCTTCCAAGCTCACAGTCCCCACTTGCTGTGCTTGGTTACATGGCCATAGTGAAAATGGGAGTAAGTTTCAGGATATATAGCAAAAGAGGGCAGCTGACGTGGTGCTCAGGCTGGTTTTTTTTCTGGACTGTGCTGTGGCACAATAAGAACTGGGATCCACTTACTTGGGCTGCTGAGCTCATACTCGCTTGTGACAGGTCACTCATTCACAACACACAACGGCAGAAGTTTTATATACTAAGGTGAGCAAAGAATTCACAGTTTAGCCTTTGACATTCAGTTTTAGTTTGTTCTGGGCCCTAATTTACAAGAACTTTAAATGGAATTTGGCATTTTTTTCCTAGAAAAATCTGTGGATGGAAAGTTTGAAAGTTAGCTTCTACCTGTCAAAACTGAGCACTGTGAAAGACTTCCAAGGTAGTTCCACATGAGCAGAGATGTCTGTGTGGCTTAGATCTTCACAGCCAGGTTGTAGCAGGGACCTGTCTCAGCCTGGCTAATCAACCTGGCTGAAGCACTGAATTGATGTATCCTTGCTCTTTCTGGAGCTAGGTCATTGTGGGCTAATTTGGATATTGATCCTTCCAGTCTTCAATTAAAATTTTAAAATCACCTTGTGCTTCCTGATGCATATTCTGTGACTGTAAGGTGAGCCAGTCCCCTGAATTAATAGCTGTGTTCCTGGCCCTGGCACAGCTTTCCTGTTCTGCTGTCCACAAGATACTTGGTGTGATACAACCCTGATAGGCATTTTGTTTGCTGCCCGGGTGCTCTACCCATCCTGGGATTGGGGAGAACATTAAAATGTGTGCATGCCCAACTGAACTCTTAAGTGGTCCCAGTTATCAGCATCAGCTGAGTGGCTTGTATAGAAGTGGCTTCAGGCACTTGAATTCTCTGGTCTTAACAGACATGGTGCTGTCAGAGCAAAATCAACAGGCAGGTTTATTGAGAGATTAAAACAAAAATTGCAGATTTTAAAGAGCTATTTCCTAATAGTGCTTGAAGTGAGGCTGGAAGTCATGCTCTGCCTGCAAAGGGCAGCTTTTGGGACAGTTGGCTGGTGAGCAGCCACGAGCTAATTGGAGCAAGACAGCATTTCCCAGTGCAGCTGTTCTGTCCTTGTTTGCACAGATGAAAACCACTCAGAGCAAACCTAGCTGGCCACAGTCTTTCAAAATCCAGTGAGAGCAGCAGGCTTGGGAGTGTGGTGTTCTGCTCCCTCCAAGTGAGTTGCTTCCTATTCCCCTTGGCTGGGGCTGGCTGAGTGGGAGTATTCTGCTCAGCATGAATTCCTGCCCTAAGCATTCCTCCCTCCCTGCTGTGCCCCAGTGATGCTGTGCTCCATCAGATTGTCCTAATCCCCTTCTTCCCATGTCCTCTTCCCTTTGGGGGCTGGGCAGCTTGCTGACAGCCTCTGCTGCAGCTTAACCCAGAGCATTAGTGCTCCTGTGATGGTATTTGACAGGCCTCATGTTTTATCTAGAGGGGGAACTTTCACCAACACAAATAATAACATCTGAAATTTTGTCGCTGGTGACTGGGGGCAGTTAAAAGCTAAATGTCACACAGCAGTGCAGGCTGTACTTTTCTAGTGAAAATATTACATGGTGATTTGGTGGCAGCAGTTAATTAGTTTGGGCAAATGATCTCTTGCTGTGGATGTTTATTGGTGCAAGCACATTTGCAGTCAGGTTAACGGGGTAGAAAAAAGGGAAGGGAATACTCTACTCTTATGCATTAGGGAGAGCAGATCACTGAGCAGTGTGACTCTTACAAGACAGGGAACCTGGCTCCTTGCTTTTTCCCTCAGTTCTCTGCTGAACAAAATGCTCAGCGGTAAGACTTTCTCCTGAAGGTCACTGAGCTGCACACAACAGGAACTGACAGGTCTCTTTCCAGGATCTGGCTGAGCTGCAATAAATAAAAGAAAAGGAGAGACATCCAGGTTCAGCAGGGCTCTCGGGAGGGGTGTTCAAAGTTCAGACCAAAATGGGTACCAGAGAGTGCTTTCTGTGCTCGGTGCACATCAGGAGGCACAGTGAGTCAGAGGAGCTCCAAATCAGAGCGTGGTTGTGTCAGGACATGTTGTGCTGGGTTTGCAGAGCAGGGAACTGTCTGGCACCTTTCTCCTGGAATAGCACTGAACGCAGTGAAGGCAGCAACAGCTACTGGGGCCCAGAAACACACTGCCCTCAATTTAGCTGAATTTGAGTGATTTCATGGCAGATGCATTCTTGTTGCCCGGTCTAGTTTAAAAGGCACTACATCAATTTTTTCTATAATTTAAAATAAAGCTGTTCTGAACTCCTAGCAACGTCATTTGAATATGCTTAGCTTGAAGCATGAAACTGTGTGTAGGCTGACTTGTTAAGTGTATGTAGTGGTTTAAAGGAGATGCAGAGCATATTTTTGGGCACCACAATAAGAGTGCTGTGGGATGAGTTGGAGAGGATCCAGAAGAAAGTAAAGAGAGTAATCTGGGGCACATGATCTCCAGAAGAAGTTTGGATGATTTTAGGGGTAGTCAGTAGAGGAGAATGGAGGATGACATGAATCTTGAAATGCCTGGGAAGGCTATCTTGAAGGTAACTATTTGATACTTATTTATGCATTGGGGACAGTGAGGAGGGAAAGCAGTTTGGCAATCTGTGGCTAAGATGTTTCTGATTGGATGCTAGGAGAAGCCCTGGAAAAAGATTACTGGAGAGACTGTGAAGTCTCAGTCAGTAAAGGTCTTGAGGAGGAGATTGGGAAAACCTTTCTCAGCAAGTAACACTGTAGTAGTTTCAGAGCAGATGAGCTGCAAGAAGATTTGGTGAGGGCCCCTTCCAGTCTTGCCTTGTATAGACAAGATCAAAATGGACACTGGGCTACTACCTCTGCTTTGAGCTGCAATTCAAGTAATTGGCTTCATTGATCTTTTTATTTCATTACTGCACAGTAAATCACTTTGGTTCCATTCCAATATTCCTTTACTCTAGTAAAAGTTGGATTAAATCCTTTCTGCACAGGAGCACACTTAGGTTTCCAAGATATTTATTCCCTAATTTATGTCTTTAAAGGCTTCTTGTGTATTTGTATAGAATGAAGGTGATTTCACAGGCCCCCTCTTTCCACTTTCAGTGCCATGATGTGTAGATGTTTGAGTTGTGACTACAGTAGACTCAGTGGGGCACCTGGAAGGTCCCATGGGTAATTCAAACTATGTGAGTCATGTAGGAAGTGTTAGACCAAGTCTGGTGCTCTAGGCAGCTCAGTACCCCCATCTTGGAGAACTTATCTGTGGTGACTCTCCATTCTGTTCCAAAAATGAACAAAAAATAGCAGCCAGGAATGATTTAGATATGTCAGTGCTTAACTGCTTTACTGACATTGCCAGTTGCTGGTTTGTGAGACACAGAGTCCAGATGCCAGACGTTATCAGGGAGTGCTTTCAGCAGCAACGTGCTGAGTTCAGGCTCAGTACTCAATGGAACGTGCAGCTTTTGGGGCTTGTCTCACACTCTGTCTTCTGCAATGCTGTGCTACATCTGTATTTTCCTGCCTTTCTGACCCCATTTTTTGCTAACACAGGTCAGCAGCTACTAAAAATGGTATTGTATACCCACTGGGAATGAGGATTCCAGATTCTGCTATGATGCCTCTGGGGCCACCTCCATGTCCCTGTTAGCTCTGAGTAGCTGCATTTGGCTTCACCCTTGGTCATCACAGAGCAGGGATAACTGGGGAGGGATTGAAGGAGATGTAAATCAAATGCAGGACCAAGAGAATATCGAAGCAGTCGCTTAACATCTTTCTCATTAGAACCCAGCATAAGATATTTGTGGGCCATAGGAATACAATTTACACGTTGTTCTCTCAAGCCCAAATTTGCCCGTCACTCCTTGCTGGATAAATGCAATTCATTAGTTAAAGGCTGAAGAGGCTTTTTCCACTGGTCAAATTGTTTCAACCTGTTTCTGAAACATATTTATGTGGTTTCATATGTTGTTTTTAAAGTCCAAATCCTCTCTTATTGCTTCAGTGGAGATGAGTATCTCTGAGGTTGAGTGGCAACAAGAGGGAATCTACCCCTTCTACACAATCCTAATTGGGGATGTGTTCCCTTCCTGGAATGAGGCTAGGAAAACAAGCAGTGTCTTGCTGGCATCTCCTTGTACAGGGCTCTCTGTTTGCTTTGCTTATCCTCCTATCCATATCTGTCTTGCTCAGCTTTTTCCACACCACACAGAAAAGAGATTTTTTTGAGTGTATGTGTAATAACAGCCTCACTCACTGATGTCAGAAGTATAAATCAACCACTGGGGGAAAAAATGTTTTGCATCATGGATCTTTTTGGGGCGCGATAGATCTGTTCATGAGATGAAGCAGCCTGCACCCTCCCTCCCCTTTGCTAATGTTACATGAAGCTGCTGCTGCTCCTGTTCTATTGGAAGATGAGGTGCTCAGCTGAGCCCACTGAGCAGGCTTTCTTCTCTTGCTGCTGACTCCTGGTGTGATCTCACCTTTCTGGTACCTTAGCAATAGCGTCTGCTCTGGACTTGCTTTGCACACTGCAAAATTTTGGGCTTTGTCGTCTTTTTGACTGTGGAAATACCTGGATTTTTAATGTGAGAATTTTTTTGCCTAAGACTCCTGCACAACCATTTCGGTAAGCATGGTGAAGATACTGATTTTTGTGTCTAGCAAAACACTGTCAGGAGACTGAATTAGGTGCAAATTTCTCCTTTTCCCACAGTCGTTTCCCAAAGGGAGATCTAACTGAGATTATTTTAAGGAACAAAGTGGATGCTTAGCTGAGAAAGTAGCATCAATTGTGGTGAGATTGAGTTCACACTATTTCCATTCCCCAAAAGGGAGAGGAAAATACTTTCCAGTATTTTCCAGAAGTCCAGAAGCTGCCTTCACACAGACCAAACTCAGCTGTCCCTTGGGTTTGATAGATTTCAGTCGTTCTGGCTGTTGCCAGGGCCACGGGAATCAAATGTGTTCTGTACAAGTGATGCTGCAGTGTAGTCAACATGAGTGTGGAAGCTTTCTCCTCATGATATCTAGATCAGTTCTTCAGCTATCCTCATTTTGGAACTGAGTAAACCTACTGATTTCTTCATCAGACCCAGTCTCTTTTATGAGTCCCACACCCCATTGCTCAGAAGAGTAACATCTCCACACTGTGCTTCTTTGCCTCCCAAAGGGCTGGATAAAACTGGAGCTGGCTGAAAGGTGAAGCTGTAGATTTAGTGATGGAGTAATTGGAACTGTGATGATCCATGACTGTGGTATCTGAGTGCCAACCATTCCAGCTGTCAGGGCCCAAACCCTCCCCAAAGTGACAACTCAAACCTTTGGTCATCCCAACCACTGAAAGCATGAGCAGAAATGATGGTTGCAAGTGAAAACTTCTTGTGATGTCTACATGGAGGAGGCCAACATCAAAGGATGCTATTTTGTTGCTTTAGACTGGGAGTACTAATTAGAATGGAGGTATTAATTATACTTTTTATCATCTCTCTGCTCCTATGTTGTTTAGTTGTGATTTCATCTGTTCTTTTTGTCCCTCCCATCTAGGATCACTGTTCCCCATTAGAAGGGATCTGTGCACATGGAGAGCATTTTTCTCTCACCTCTGAGAGAGTTCTCCAGCCTTTATCTGACTGGAAATGCTACTCTGCCCTGAAACCAGGCAAGCACCATTGTGCCTACTCTCATTGTTTTGCTGTTGACATTTTTGAGATTATGCAAAGAAGGATCTGTGCAGTGTAGTGAAAAGAATGAATCCAAACCTTGAAGGTTCCTCTGAGGTTAGTAATGAAAACTCATAGAGCTCAGAAAATGTGCCTTGGTATGTACTGGAGGCAGTGCTGTGTACAAAGCAATTATTCCCAAGAATGACAATTTCCAGTTCAAACAAGCTCAGGCTGTATTTACAGCAGAGGAATACTGGAGTCAAGGGGATTGTTTAACTTCTGATACACTTTGATGACATTTGCAGTGTTTCCAGCAGGAAAGATAAGCAGACGCCAGGAACACGGTCTAGAAATGGCAGTTTCCTGCCCTCAGTGGAACTGCACCTGCTGAGTTCAGACACGGACTTGAGGGCAAGAATGTCCCACTTTTGGAGCCTGGTCTTTGCATTTGTGTTGAAAGGAAAGAAGGCAGACAGAAGTGTAATTAATCAAGGTTTGAGGAAACAGGATCGTGAAGAGATTTATATCCCTCATCTGTATGTATAATGGCTCTGTCAGCTGCATGATGGGCTCCTTGGAGGGGCTGCTCCCTAATGGAGTGGGATTTAGAGTTCTACAATGCTGAGACAGCTGAGGGTGGGGTGGTACAGACCCCCATTACCCATCTTTTACTTTTGTTCAAATGAAAAAAGGGGGAGAAGAGATGGTCAACACAGTTTGTTGGTACAAGCAAAAAGTTGATTTGTAAAGACTCGTGAGTTTGCTTTGTAAGTGAGTAGAAGGGTCACACCTGAATAGCTGAAGAGTGTTCTCTGCACTGGTGTGCCATGGTCTTGTGTAGGACAGCAGCTGGTGGCAGTGCTGGCTCCTCCAGCCAGAGGGAGGGCTGAGGTCTGTCAATCCTGTGTGCTCCCCTGCGATCACAAAGGGCTGCATTGCAGCATCCTCCCCTGAGCCAGGCTGACAGGAGAGCTGCAGCTCAGCCACACACTCACAATGCAGGATGCCAAACACCACAGGCATGTGTGTGGAATAGCTGGCATTGCTGCACCCAAATGGCCTCGTGGACCAAGAAAGCATCCTTGATTTTTTCATGAATTTTACAGCATGCAAAGCTTCCATGGTCCTCACTCACTGATTTTAATCACTGAAATAACTCTTTTTTAAAGCTCCTTTAGAACAAATCAACACTGCTGACTGTTCTCACCTGAATCCTGGATTTTACAGAAACTGAGGAGCAGCAGAGCAGTATCTCCCATAGCTGCTTTTGGGGGAAAATCTCTTGAGGTGAGGCAGTTCAGCCCTGGCTTGGCATGCACAGCAGCACTGTGCAGGGTGAGCCTTGCCCTGCTGCTGTTTCCCTCCTGTCAGACTCCAGCTCACTCTGCACACACCTTACTTGTCAAGTAAAACAAATGTTTCTGGTGCTGAGAGCACTGGTCACTGTCACAGCAAAGATGGATGGCTTTCCAGGATGGATGGACATCATCTGGGAATTTGTTTTAGAGGCTGGGGTACGGTTTTTTTCATATCAGAGGAAGAAATTTATATCTTTTGACAGTAGTCTCTTGAGGGCCTCTTTCCTTTATTGATACTTCAGTGTTGTCCTTTGATGCAATAATCCTGCATTACATGGGCTGTCACTCAGAAATGATGAAGTTGGGCTTTTGGTGCAGGGGAATACCACCAAAGCTGAAAATAAAAATAATTACTTGAATTTATGAGACAGAGGCAGCTATATCTTAACTTAAAGGAAGATGTTTCTGCACAGAACAATTCATGATGAATATGAAAATTAGCCAGGAGCTTAGTCTTACAGAAATATGATCTAAACTGACAGATTTTGTGTTTACACTTCATCCAGCCCACGTCCTCAGCCAGTTTAAAATACACAGATAGCATCCAATAGGAGTGGAACTGTGGAATTCAATATTTGGAATACACTGTGGAATTCAAAATCTGGCTAAACCCAGGAAAGATCACATTTGACATACCTGCCCTTGAGTGAAAGGATTATTGTGCTTGTTTCATAAATCCAAACAATTGATCAAGAATTAGTGGTTTGCTCACCAGGGCTGTGCAGTAGAACTTGCCCTGCAAGGGACATCCTTATCTTAGCCTGGGTGTATTTTGCAAGCAAGTTCCACACTGGTGTCAGATTTGCAAGGATGACTTTGACTGCTGCAGCCATGTCAAAGGGAGGATGTCCCTTTTCTGATCAATGCTTAGGTACAGCTGCCTTTGACTGTACTTCAGTTTTACCATCTCCAGCTGGGGATGGGCTCAACTTCTAAATTAGTTTCCAAAGCTTCCAAAATATCCTGTGTTGCAATGATCTGGAAGTGGCAATGTGTCATTTGGAACTCACAGTTCAAAATGCATACTTAGCATCTCAGGCTCATGATTTGCTGAAATGCTGATCTGACCAATTCTGCTGTTCTGATTTCCTTCTCAAAGTCCACAGTAAACATCCTAAGTGGTGACTTTAACTGTGACAGGCACCCTGGCCAATATGACCTTGACAGAATGGGTTTTTTTTCCTTTTAAAGGGGTGATTAATAATGGCTTTGAATCGAATACTTAATGTACTTCAAGAGGAATAATGTTTTCCTTGGAAGAGTTTTCTTGCTGTAGGGTGAGATTGCATCTGATACATCCAGCCCCAGTTCAGACCTGAAGCTGAATGTTGTGGAAGAACTCTAAAATGAGGCACCTTCTCACACCAGTTTCCTAGGAAACTTAATTTTATTGAAAGTAAAGCCTCCTTTTGTTCCTATGATATTTGAAAGTTTATTAAGATGCATCAATCAGTAGATTTAGTATCTTGCGGATAATTCTTTAAATCTGATTTGCAGTGATCTATCATATCTGCATCCCTAGACTCCCAGGGAACAAATACTTCACAGTGGGCAGCTCAGTAAGAGCAGTATCAAATGCATAAGGCTGTAAGGCCTGTCCTTGAGTTCTTGAATGTATTTAATAAGAATATCGCTATCCATGCACAGCTTGAAATTATTTTGATGCAGAGTCTTTCACTTTCACATATATCACTGGCAGGGAAGTCTGTGGTCCCTGTGGAGGAGAGGGGTTGGGGGCTGACTGGTGTGGGGTGCAGCTGGATCTGGTGTGAAAGGCACCCCCAGCCAAGCCTTGAGGGCAGGAGACTCATCCAGAGCACCACTTGGTTTCCTTGGTTTGTACACCTGGTCTTCAGCACAGGTACTGATTATTAAAACCAGTCAGTCTGTGCTCTGGCAGCAAAGTTTGCTCTAACAGAAGTGTGAATATGCCATGTCTGAGTGGGTTTAAATTTCCGCCTTGTCTCTGTCCATGAGGTCCCTGAGCTGATGTGGTGCCCTGCTATTCTGCACTCATCTTCCAGTGGCAATGCTCTTGTGTCTTTTTCTACTCAAATATAAAAACTGGATTACATTTGGCCATGTTCAGCATCTGTCCTGTTGCTTGCTCAGAGCTGATCTCCCAAATCTGTTCTGAACACACCAAAGAATTCCCCTGACAAATTCAGAGCCTGGTTTTGACTCCTTTGTGTAGCATCATGGATTCAAATGTATGCTGCAAAAAGCCTGATCCCTTGGCAATTGTGGAAGTTGTAGTTAAATAATATTAATCCTTGATTTTCTGTTTTCCCCTCAGAAATATTTGGTATCTTGATCTCAGGGATTTTCTTAGAACTCAGATTAAAATATAAACTGGGACAGAGGGATTTCCTACAGGTAAAGCAGTTTTAACAGTATTTTTTAATGAAAATATTGTATCCCCAGCATGAAACCAGATGTGTTGTGTATTACATGAAGACTGGTCATGCAAAATAATGTCAACAAACAATCTTGCTGCCCCTTGAGACTTATACTTGATAATGCACAAGAGCAATTGAAAGTCTTCTCGTGGCATTCATTTTTAATCGCTTCTGTGGTCCAAGGTCATAGATATAAGCCACTTGTCAGCCTGGATAGCTTCACCAAGATAAAGACTAAATTTATGGCATTTATGCAGAATTCTGGGAAAAACCAAAGGTCACATTTTTCAAGTTGAAGTGTTCAAAATTTAGCCTCTTAAACCCGTCCTCAGACACTTGGATAAACAGCCTGCCTTTCACAAGTGCCAGCAGAGGCTCTTTGTGCTGACTGCTGCAAACAGCCCATGCCCAGCATCACTCATCAGCCCAGTTTGGGGTTTGCAGGCCTCCTCCAGGCTGTGGTGTTAGTTTTGCCTTAACCAAAGTGGTTGTCAAGGCTTTAAATTATTATGAAAGCAATTTTTCATTTTTAATTGTTCAGGTTATAATGTGGATGGTCCCATTGTAAGAAAGACCTGTGTCTGTTTTGTTTCCATGCAAAGTTGGCATGACCAAGTGGAACATTTTAGAGACACTTGTGATATGAATTGTTTTACATCCTAGTGGCAATTCTTCATAAAAATTATCTCAGCCTTTCTTTGCAGTGTGTTTTCTCAGGCCAGTAGCTAAACCTTTGTGTGTAGTGGAATTTTCTTGTTTCTAGATTGTGACTTAAGACTGAAGAATATTTTTTGCTTTTTGGCAACAAAATCTTTAGCAAAGACTTAACTTCCAAGTTCTTGGTCTTTTGAGGGTGTGCTTGAATGTAGAGACAGAATAGAAATGCAGATTTTTTTGAAATATAAGTCAACCAGAATTTTGTCCAGCAGGTTTGCGTTCTTTCCTTTGTTTATTAAAGTAACAGGTATAAGAAAGGCTCTGTGAGAGCTCCTACCAGTCTCCTGTGAGTGCTCTGGGGAAGTTGTTTTAGCTGGGAAGCAAATCATTGCTAAATCAATAGAATTGAAATAGACAAGGACATTGTGAGATTTGGGACATGACGGCACTTGGACAAAGAATTCACCGATTAAGTATTTGGAAAGCAGCTGCAGAGGCAGGAGGAACACCAATTCCTGAGAGAATGGGGAAACTTTTTCTATTGAAGGTCTATTTGAGGGCTGGTGATGACTAGAAATACTGATTCTGTCTGAATTGTTTAAGGGTCTTTCATTTGCATTCTGGAAGAGAACAGAAAGGATTAAAACACAGATTTTGGGAATGCTTGAGTATGCACCAGGGCTTGGATTCAGATGAGCATGGGTGAAGTGAAGGCAGAGCAACAAGACTCAGTAGCAGCACAGTAAGTGTGGCTCCTTTGTTTTTTAAGTTTCATCTATTTGTGCAAACAAAAGCTGAGAGAAGCCCAAAGGTGATTCTAGGAATGAAGCCCCATGTAACTATGCACTGAAGTAGTGGCAAGTGTTGAGATTGTAGAGGGGAGTCTGTGGGAATAATCCTTTAAATAAACAGTGTGTCTCTTTTTGCCAGATTGCTGATCTTCCAACTTGTATGATGTGCCTATAAGGTTTGGCAATGCTCTTCTAAAAATGAACAGATAAAAACAAATACATTCCTGGAATCTTATTGACAAAATCTCTTCCATCCATTTTTGTCAGGCTTGTCAGCTGTACTAACAATCTTTGATGCTGCTTTGACCTCCTATGTTTGCTGAAGTAGGTGTTGCCTACTGTAAATAACTATTGTTCTGGTTTTCCTGGCCTATTTGCTTGAATTTCCTCAGTTTTTGTTACACTTCTGGAGAAGAATGGGTGGATATGGATACAGGGATGTAGCATTTTCAACTTTGCAGGTGAGCTGATGGCTCACTGAGGACACTGCTGATGTGAGCTGACTTTGGTCACGCTCCAGCAGGCAGTGTCAGACTTGCTGCTCCCCAGCCAGCAGCCTGGCAGGATTGTGGGATGCAGGGCTCTGACGAAGGGGCAGCTTTGGTGCTGGTGGTGGTTTTCACATCAAGGGAGAGCAGTTTGGTCTGGGCTTGATTTTTACTCAAGATGTAGCAGGCACAGGGCTAAACAGCAGAGTGAAATGGACAGGTGAGAATTCCACATGAGTTTGGAATGTCAGTGTTTGTTACCTGCTAGGAACAAGAAAAGCAGCCATTCTGGTCTTTCACTGAGGAATTGTTCAAAAAATGATGGTAGATTGTTTCACCTCGAGACACACACACACACACACACATCCAAACTCCTTTAAATTGCAGCCACTTCAATGAATAAAACTCCTTTTTGGGGCAGCAAACAACATGCCAGCTATTCCAACCTGCACACCAAGGATGTGGTAAAGGATGTGCCTGGATACTGGAATGGATTTGTCTGCTAGCTTTGATGGCTGCCATTGACTTCATGTTTAGATTGTGCTAGGGCTTAAAGGACTGAGCTCAGATTGGCCCCCATGGTGTTCAGGGTTGTCCAGACATAAAGTAAATAGCATTTCCAGAGACCTTCATCTGCAAAACGAGAGCAAACAGTCTCTATGGATGAGTAATCAGACCTGAGCAAACAAACAACAAATACATGGAAGAGGAGGACGTGCCTGCTTTTTTCCAAGTCAGTAGCTGTGATGGGAACTAGGCCAGTGAATTAATGGTTTGTGTGAAGCACAACAGAGAGACTTTTCAGCAAAGGATCAGGCTTTGGATGAAGAAGGATAGGAAAGTGATTTCCTATCTGTTTTTCCTACTATGTCCACTCTCTTCCCAAACCAGTTAAATCACTCCCCTGTCCCAGTTGTGTCATCACCCAAGCCAGGAGGGGGCTGGGGCAGCTCTGTGCCCTGTGTGTGCCAGGGCAAAGTGGGCCAAGCTGCAAGTGCATAGCAAGTGGTGAGGTGGGAGTCAGAGCTGCAGAGCCATTCATAATCCACGTCTCTCTCGTCCCCATAATTATCTCTGCTACCCAAGAGAGCTGAGAACTCCCTTAAGCCTCCCTGCAAGTCATTTAGATTCTAATTGGGATTTAAAAACTCTTGAAACCTGAGTGGGTGGCTCAGTGCATTATTGCTGATGAATGGTACCCTGGGTGATGTGCCCAGCAGATCCACAGAGGATCTGTGCTTGGTTTTTCAGTGAAGAGCTGTCCTTTTAGTTTTTAAGCACAGATTTGCTCTTTACCTCAGCTAATTAGGAACTGGCTTCATTCACAAAAGAAATTCTGTTTGTGGCACCATACCAAAATGTTAATTCAATTTTATGTTAAATACTTGCCCTTCTTAATATTTCTTTAAAATGGAGGGGATGAAGCTTGCTTTCTCCACTTAAATATTTTCTGTCTTTCCTTCCCAGTCTGTGATTTCTTCCTCAAAGATTGGCTTAACATGGTTTCATTACTTAGAACTGTCATCATAAGGAACTCAGCTCTCTAGGCTTGGTTTTGAAGGACCATGAAGGACCAATGATTTTCTGATTTCTTTTGGAGTTTTCTTTTGTTTTTCTCCTCACGAAGCTCATCCTAACTGGTCACTGTTCCCTTGTTGATAATTCCCTGCCTGACTTCCCTCTTCCTGTTAAACTGGCCCACAACCATAAGCAGAATGAGAGAGGGTCCATCAGCACAGTAAGAGCTGGAGAATTGCACTGCTGGGGCAGGAGTGGGATGACATCACTGATGGATTTCACTGTGGCAGCTGCAGAGGGACCTCCGTGTACCAAGCATCTGATAAATGAAGCACATAATGGCTGCAGCACTATTTCCAAAGAGACAAGGATTTAGCAACCCCAAATGGGTGAAGAGGAGCATAGAGGGGCTCTTTCCACCTGGGCAATGTAGTCTGGGTGTGGTTCCCAACCCCATGCACACCATTCACTTTTTTATCATCTTAAATCTCTTGCAGTGCTTCCTCCAGCAGCTGCACTGCGCTTTCCTGTGGGCTGCACACAAGCACAGCAATCTCTGCTCAGCGAGGCAGAGGGGATGATGTTGTTAGCTCTGAATTAATTTGCTCTGTGAGTGTAAATCAGCCTCCTACTGTTGTTTTGGTGAATTATTTTAAATGTAAATGCTACAGAGACAAATGAAATGGGTGGATATGAAAAAGCACACTTGAAAGAGAGAATTCAAATACAGAAAAAATTGTTCCCTTTGTCAATATAATGTGCTTTTAATAAACTATGGATGCTCTTGGCTTTCCAAGCTGTCTGTAATCATCATGGATTCCTGTCCCAGCCTTACCCCTAAGAGCTGTAGACTGTAAGTCAAGTGAAAACAGATAACCAACATTTTGGGAAAATGCCTCTAGCCCGTTTTCCTTCAGTCCTGGGTCATTGTTCAGGCTTGTGACCCAGACACATGTCTGGAACTCCTTGCCACTGGGGAGCTGCTGGGGTTTATTCCAGCTGAGACACAAACCTCTGTGAGTTTGAGAGAGCTCTGAAGAGGCTGTGCTAAATTTGGGGCTGCAGTGTCCAGCTTCTCCAAGGAAACTATTCTAGAAATTTATTCTGTGAGAATTAATTTTCCAGTGAGAGGGTTAATATCCTTTAATTTTTTTTTTTTTTTATGGTGATAGGTGTATGGGGGTTTTTGGGTGTTATTTCGGTTTGGGTTTTTGTTTGCGCTTTTTATTTGCTTGATTGTTTAACAGCAACTTATGTTCACTAATTCCTGGCACTTGGAATGTATGAGGCAGGTCCATCCTTTGAGAGAGGAGCAGAACACAGATGTGTGGAACTTCATGTCCTGTACCAGGTGACATTGGTCTTAACTGAACTCTGGACCACAGCTAACAATTTGTTTTCTGAGACCTCCAGTAGATCACCTAATTCCAGCTTCATCTTCCCACCAGTTTGATGAACAACACAAAACCTTTTCTCTGTGTTTTCCCCTCCTGCCATCTCTGTTGGTCCTGAAGATCAAGGCTGTCCCAGAGCAGCCCTGCTGGTTTGTTCTGCAGTGTCAACTAGACTTGATTGTGAAAATCCCACCATGCTGCCTTCCAATTACCCCAATTTACCTCTAAGCAGGATGCAGTTGCACTGGCAGCGTGGCAATGAGTTGTTCAGCTGTGGCTTGTCTCTCCCTCTGGGCACAGAGTGCTCTTCTCTGGGAAGCCACAGACCTGATGACAGCCCCAGAGGCTTTCTGGTGACATGGAGAGCTCTGGAGCTGTGTGCAGATACCTCTTGCTTGGCATCACCTTTCAGCAAGGCACAAGCAACCCAGCCAGGACCCTTCCCACTACTGCCTGCTTATAGCTGCATTCCAAACTCTGTAGGGAGGTGTAAGCAGGGTTAACCCTTCCCCTGGACCATCTTCATCAAGCTTCACTTGATTTGTACAGAACCCTTCCCTTTTGTCCCTGAATGCAGCCCAAGTGCTGCCTGCTCAGGTACCTGGACACAGAACACCTGTGCTGCTCACTGGTTCCAGTGACATGTTTTGTATGAGTTTTGAAGCTACACATCCTCAAGATAATTCTTCATGGATTCAGGTTTTTGACACTTCATCTGTATGGATGCATTAAAAAGGAGTTTATGTAGCATTCTTCTGTGAGCTGCTCTTGCTAGAATGATTCGTCTGCTTTTGTACTGTAATGACATAAATCCTAAGCTTGGGCTAGGACTAGCAGCAGCGTGAAACAGAGTTTTAGTTCTTGTACATATTGGCTGTAGTACTAAATGTTGGGAATTCCCCCTCCCTCTGTTCCTGTGTATGGGATTTGTTGTCATATTTAGTGACATCTATCAGGACAGAGGTATAAAATATGAAGAAATCTGCTTGAGTTAATTGCTGCTTGGCTTTACTTTTTTACAGAACATTGTTCCTTGGTGTGGCCTGACTGCCAGGGAGGGACAGGTCAGGTCAATGTTTCAGAGAGGCCAGGCATGACCGTGCCACTGAATTTCAGTCTTAAACAGGGATGAATACTTGGAGGTGGCAGGATGAAGCATCTGAATTAGCCCATGTGCAGTTTAATAGTGGCCTGTCCAGCCAGTGCTGTGCTGTTGGGGAGGCTGATAGACTGTTTCAGCAATCTCTGCTAACTTGTCTTTTAAGATTTTTGTATAGTGCTTGCTTCTTTTCTACTTGACCTAGTTCATGCTTTGCATGTTAAGTCAGTTCCTACGCTAAAAGCCTTCGTTCTTCTGCTTCCTTGATGGTTTTCTAGTGCATTGGGTCACCATTGCAGACTACTATTTTATTTATTTGTGGTCATGTCTTTCATCTAACCTGCTTCAGAGCAAATTCTTATTTTTCATTTAATTAATTCTTCCCTGAGCCATTAGTTTGGGAATATGTGTAATGGCTATCTTGGGCCATTCTTCCTCAAGGCTTGAAAACTTTCTCATGCTTATGAAGTGTTAGTTTTGGTGCAATATGTCTATAAGGACTTTTTTTTTGCCAGGAAAACTAATCCCAAATGCAGGAGCAGGTCTTGAGACAGCAGAGGATTGATGAGCTTGGTAAGATCAGAGAGGAAAAACAGATCTCTAGTAAAAGCAAGCACAGCTTTCAAGGCACTTAGCAGAGGTATAGAGCATTTTAAGTAACACAGATAAATACCTCCCTGGAGCTTTTGCTTTTTCATCTAAGCACAGATCAGAGAACAAATAGGAAAATGTGGGGGCTAAAAACAAAAGCTTTAAAGATACCAATCAACATTTCTCAAGCTGAAGGTTACTTTAAGCTGTGAAAATACAGAGGATGTGTAAGGGAAAAGCAATGAAGTCATGTGTAAAATAAGGGAAAAGAATGAAATCAGAGGTCTGCAGAAGAGTTTGGAATTAAGTGACTGCTGACTTGCTCCTTATAAATGATTTATTTTTATCTGTTCTTGAAAAACATTTCTAATTTGTTTCTGTGCTACACTATCATACTGAAAGTTGTTCTTTACTATCAGACAAAGGTTTTCTAAACAGTGTATGAGCAAAAAGTGACACCTTTAATGCCCTTAAATTTAGTTTTAAAAGTTCCAACAATGGTAACTCTGCATGAAATTATAATATCAGTGGTATTCCAGCTGGTTTTGAGTTTTATATTAATGGACTAGGTCTTAACCCCAGAATTGCTTTATATGCAGTCTATACTACTGGCACATATTCAGTGCAGAATTTCTGTATAATGAACGATATGAGGTGTCAGAGCAAAGCTAGGAGAATGCTTGATTTTTTTTGGTGAAATGTCACTTAAAGTTGAATGGTTGAGTAGTTTCATACTTGCACAGAAAATTCTGCTTTAATCATAAGCTCATATGCACCCCTGTGTCCTGAATTGCCATCAATACCGAGTGGAGTTCCAGCTTCAGACAATCTTTGCTGTGTTGTGCCTATTTATTGAATTCAAAGCATAAACAAGCAAATATTCAGTTTAAAAATAGCTCATACTTGTCATTTTGATGTCAGGTCACTGCATTGAACTCATAGCTGCTACACTGAATTTACACCTCACTGTTCATAGAAGAGATCAGGTAGTGCAGCCTTAACAAACCATCCCACGTACCGAAAGTATTGATGAGGACAAGCTCCGCAGGTCTGGCTGCAACCTCTGTCAGCACTTTATTCAGTGCTGCTTTGGTTTTAGGTAATAAAAAGCTAATGAGCCATGGGGTGCTTTTTTTTACCCAATGGCACACTTTGGTGCACAAGATGCACTTGCATTATGAAGGGAAATGAGGGCCCAAGACCAGGTCTTGGGTCACTCCCTACTAAAGCTCTACAAGGTCAAAAGATATTTTTCACCTGTTCTGCAAAAATTTAGAGGGTAACATCATGTAACTTGCACAGCCAAGACTGTTGTCAGGAGTGCTGGGAGTAATGTTTGGGTTTTCATTCAGTTCTTCTCCTGTAGCCATGTCAAGTCCATGGAAATAAAATTACAATTTATATCAGCTGTTCTCTGCATCGTATCTGTGTAGGTACTTGCTTCCTGCACAGAAATCTTTGTAAAGCCCACTGCTTTGTCATGGAAACTGTTGCCCTAGCAGTTGCTAATCCAGATGAATATGTCAGCAAGTGTTTTTCTTAATCACTGTCATTTTTCACAGATTTGAGAACAGAAAGTTCATGTTCAGTGACCAGTACAGGGATGGGATGAATGACACTAAATGCCACTGAAGGGTATTTGCTAATGCCTTGAGGAGACTTTAGGAAAAAGATCCTGCCCATAAAACAGATGAAGCAAGGAGTACCAATGCCACAATTTTATTTCTCTCAGGCTCAAGACTTCAGTGTTTGTTGTAACTGCAGACAGTGAACCCTCCATTACTGTAGCTTCTTTGGGGCTGTGTTGAGCAGAATGGCCTTCCTGTGGTAATAATGGATAATTCTGGAGCAAACACCCTTTTAGGCATCAAAAAGGATTCTCAAATTAGTGTATGGACAAAGAGGAAGGTGAATGTTTTTCCCAAAGGCTGAGACTTCCTTTGTCCTGATAGGATTTGGAAAATCATAATCTTCAGGGTATGAAGTGGCACACATGAGCTGCTTGTTACCTAGTCCAGTTTCCTGTCAACACAGCAAGGTCCTAATAAAATCACATTTGTGCCATCATTGCCCTGTGCCTTTTTTCAGACCTTGTTTTCCTATTCTTGCTTGATCCTTTCTTTCCAACATGCAGCGGTTGTCAAATTTTTTTAAATCGTATTTTCCAGTCTAGAAAAAAGACACAATCATTTATGGGGGGAAAACATGAGTGGAGAAAAGTTCTTTGAAGAACAGGCATGCATGAGGGTGGAATTCCGACCCCAAATCCCCACTGTAGCTTTCTTGTCCTTTTTCCCTTTGTGATGCTGTACAGTGCCCCTTGCCCCAGCGAGCTCAGTGCTGCTGAGGCTTCTGTGCCAATCTGTGCCTTTTGCTGTTGTAGTGATCACTGATGGAGCCCTGGACAAGACAGCCCTGATGGATGATGTGGGGAGTGAGGAGGATCTGTACGAGGACTTCCGCAGCTCCAACCACCGCTACGGCCACCCCGGCGGCGGCGGTGAGCAGCTGGCCATCAACGAGGTACGTGCTGCTCCCCACTCACACACAGCACAAAGAGGGGTGCTGGTGGTTCTGGTGAACCACAGCCAGGCTGATAATGGCACAGTGGATGGGGCTTTAAATGTCATTTACTGTGGGCACCATTTACAGCCAGGTGACAACAGCGGCTGGGCTGACCATCAGGGCACTGTCCCTGAGGCAGTGCAGAGTCACAGGTGATGTCTTCTGTGGGCTGACCTGGAACAGAGACTGGACAGAACAAAAGCATAAAATGGGGATTTATTAAAAGGCCTCACTGGACACACCTGGGCAGTGCAAGAGCCCAGCCAGACCACACCCAAGGTGAACCCCAAATGGGCACAAAATGGACACCGGATCACGAGGTCTCACACTTTTATAAGTTCTGGTCCATCAGTATATTAGAGTCATTTGTCCAACCACAGCTCCAGGTTACGAAGCTCTATCCTCCTTGTTTTTCCTTCTCACTTCACCATTGGTTTTGTTCTTGTGCCTGAAAGTTGTCCTTGGTACCAAACTAGAGAAGGAATTGTTTTGTCTGTCTACTCTGTGAAGAGAGCTCAGTAGCACTTAATATGAAACCTAAAACTATTCACAAACCAGCACAGAATCTAAAAAAATATAAAAGCTAAAACTTAAGGCATCACAGGGCCTGAAAATGTGACTCTTCACTGGGGTGTTTTTGGTTGAGAAGTTTAAAAACATTAATGAACTTGTTAAAAACATTAAATGAACAAATTCAGACTTGGAGTGTGTTGTACTGAAGGCATAACGGAAATGTTGAAAAAAATCCTTGGTCTCCCTGTTTCTTTATTCATAGGTAAGCAGGGTGCAAAGTTTAATACAGATTTGGTCTTCACTGTTTCTTCCTGTTCCCCAGTATCCTCACTCTAGGACGTGAAAGACTTGTCTTTTTAGTCACTGGTTTTAGCTGTTTTCCTTTATAGTGCTGATCCTGATTAAGTTGACATTGGCAGTTTAAAAAGGAGCCACTTGGTTTAGGCAATGCAGTGAGCACCATACTAACAGATCTAAGATGTTTTACCTATGAAAGTATTATTTTTTATCTTGTGTATTAGAACTGGCATCTTGCTACACACAGAATGTTTTTTCTGTGAGGTGAACTTGAAAGAGTGGAGCATGCTCACCACATGAGTAATCTCTTGAACTCCTACACCACCTTTCTCTCTTTCCTCTGCTCTGTTACGTATACATTCCCTTTCCCAGGGGTGAAAGAAGTATTCTATTTTCCTGTGCTAAACTCTAAGTGAAACTGCATGACTCTCAGTATGTGTATTTGATGCACACAGTGATAGTGCTTCTGGGGTCTGAAAAGCTCCCGAAAGCTGCAGAGTGAGGGTAACAGCTTTTCTTCAAAAAAAAAGAGAAACAACAGCAAATGCTCTTCCAGCAGTTTTCCTGCTTCCACTGCTCAGAATCCCCACCTACAGCCCTGGGTGCCTGGGCTAAGGAAGGGAGTTGCTTCATTTTCTTCCCCTTTTGCTTACAACCAGGGGTTATCAAACCATGGTCAGAGCTTTTTAATTTAAACTCTGCAGTCTTCGGCTGTTGTCACTGGCAAGAAAACATGAGCAGAACACCAGAAAATCTTGTGTTCTTACACATTTACATGGTGTGTTTATGAGAGTCTCAGGCACCACAGGAGTCACACACTGAGTCTGTGGGAGGAGGATTCTTCTTCCCTCCCAGTTGGGTGCTTGCATCAAACAGAATATTTTTCCTTTTTCCTTTTTCCTTTTTCCTTTTTCCTTTTCCCTTTTCCCTTTTCCCTTTTCCCTTTTCCCTTTTCCCTTTTCCCTTTTCCCTTTCCCCTTTTCCCTTTTCCCTTTCCCCTTTCCCCTTTCCCCTTTCCCCTTTTCCCTTTTCCCTTTCCCCTTTCCCCTTTCCCCTTTCCCCTTTCCCTTCCCAAACCTTCCCTTCCCGAACCTTCCCTTCCCAAACCTTCCCTTCCCTTCCCTTTTTCCTATCCCACTCTTCTCTTCCTCTCCTCTCTCCTCCAGTATACACTTCCCAGCAGGTCTCAGCATCATGCATGTGATTTTTTTCCCTTTCTTTATTTATTATTTTTGAGAACATTTGCTTTTCTTTCATTTCATCACAGTAAAATCCTATCACTTGGAATAAGGGAAGCAAATGTCTGTGTCCAAAGCAGGTGTAATTTGTATAATCTATGAAGCGTATGTGGGGCTTTGTTGGCCAGTTGACTTGAAAGAAAATAGATTATTTTTGGCTTGTTCCCTAGAATCTTGCCTGTTCAGGAGCCAGCAAACTGTAAGAACAAATAGTTCATTATTTACTTTGTCATCTGGTTCCTGGGGATAATTAATCCATCACTTAGTTCCAGTGAGCCTTAGCAAGGCACTGCCTTCACAATCATTTCCCGGAACAGCAGATTACAGACAAGTTCAAAATCTTTGCAGTGAAACACTAAATCTGGAAGATGAGAATTCTACAACAACAGACATCTGAAGTGTTGAAATTGAAATATCTCAAATAGCTGGTAGTTGGACAGGCTTACCCTCATCTTCCCTGCTGGACCAAAAGGTGACTATTGATTAGTCCTGAGTATTTTCCATCGTGCTAGGAGTGATGTAGGGTGAAGATTTCAGTGTTCACTCATTCACTCACATTTTGTGAGTAGTCTCAGCTTTGTTTCATTGTATTCCAAGTTGCATTTTATTGGTTGTGGATAAGGAAACTATGGTAACCACATTATTCTTAGCTTTCTTGGAAGAAACAGCTTTCAAATAAACAGAGGAAGCTGAAATACATTTTTAAGCCAGTTGGCAGACCAAGTATTGCATAAAGAACAAAACACCCAACCACTGAGTTTTAGTTCATTTTGGAACAAGAGAAAATGATTATGAAATAAAAAAGAAACCTTTCATAAAACTAGAATAATTTATTGGCAAGAGCACTAGAGGGATAAAAGAAAGCTGGGAAGGTTGCATAGAGCCCACCTAAGAAGATCAGCATGAGAGTGTGTAAGAGCCAAGAAAAATCAATCAAAAAGTAATAATAAGGGTTTGGGATGAGAGAAGAGGCAGGGGAAGTAATTTTCCTGGGGCATCTGTTTGATATTCTTTCAAATGCTTTTCTGATGCTCAGAAAAATAGATTTTTGTGTTTAGATTGTACTTGTTAGAGTTTACTTTGTGTTTGCTCCAGATAAAGACCCTCTCCTTGTATTTTATTGCATCCAGGGTATCATTGGTTGAAAATGCATCAAGAAAAAATCTGTAATGCAAACACATTGTGATTCTGTCCTTCCAGTTCTACACAGATGTTATGCATAGGACAGATCCAGCTTCAAACTTTATTAAATGTCTTACATGCAGTCTGAAGTGGAGAACATGAGGAATTAGGCATATAAAAACCTGCCTGCCTGCCTCTGGAGTGACCGTGGTGATGATAAGTTTCTAGTTTTCCCCACTAAGTAATTGGCCTGGGTGAGGAAGCTTAAACCTCTTTGCTTGGGAATATCTGAGGGGTCCTGAAGGTTTGTTGTGTCCTGCTGTGGGAATGGACCCTGCAGGAAATGCAATTGCAGTTCAACACGGCCCTTGCAGCTCTCCATGAACAGCACCGTGCTCCTCTTGTGAAAGCAAAGCTCTAAGTATTGGGAAAATAGCACCAAGACTCCCAATTTTTTCCTTATCTCTTATGGCTCTATGGCTGATAAGTTTGGAATTTGGTATGTGAAGTCTCGTTCCTGAGGAAAGGCACAATTCAATGACTTCAGCAGGCCAGGGTTTTATCTAAGTCACGTCACCACTGCTGCCTGGTGTTTTAAAGTGACAATATCACAGTGTCTTACAAAAGTTTGAGCTAACCCGTGGTTGTTGACAAGATGCAATTAAGCTAACTGGTTCCAACATATATGCTTCTGATTTAATAAAGTAATTAATCCAGAAAAAATGTTTGAAGTGACACAAACAATCCATCTGTCATGTACCCAGGGCAACAGACACTGTAGCAGCAGTCTCTCCATCTTACTGGGTCTCTAAAACATTACTCTGGTGCTAAGCTCTTTGATCCAGTGCTGGGCTCACCCAGTGCTTCTCCCAGACCAGTCAATTTTAAACAAGACAAACTTATGAACTGTTGGGGCATTTTAAAGGAAAAAAAAAAAACAAAACAGCAAAACCAAATCAACCCCCCAAACTCATAAAATGTTAATACAGATGAAATCAGACCAACTGATTTTAATTTTGTTAAACATGAATAATATCCTTCATAGCCTTTTTCACTTCATTTATCATTCTAATTAACAGAAATCTCTTGTGTACTATATGGGGGCAAATTTCATAAGACAGAAACCTTTTAAAATAGTGCCACAAAATATTGCTGTTCCTTTTCTTTAAAAGAGCACAGAATAGATCGCAAAATCTGTAGTCACAACTGATTTCCAGAATGAAAATAGAATTATTGATCATATGAAAGCAATATATAACATTCTTGTGTAATCTGGGAGAAGAGATTTATTAGCACTTTTGTCTCTTAATGTGAGTATATTGCTAAAGCAAACAGAAACCAGTTAAAAAACACCTGCCAGCACCCATTGAGTTGTTTTTTGGTTTTTTGCCCTTCTGAAGGTTCTGCTTTTGTGTCCCATGATGCTGTGTTCCTGCAGCCAAGGATGACAACTATGCTCCAGAAGCAGCAGATATGATTTATTTGCAGAATACAGTATAAAGCTCAGTGCTGTCAAGGACAAGAAATAATGTTCCCCTGTGGACATAAATCTTAACTAGATCCCAGGTTTTGGTCCCAAGTCCTTGTGTAGCTTTGTATAGGGCTTGAATGTGAGTGTTCAGAGTACAGAGTCAGAATTGTAACTTCTTTTACTGCCTGGTGGATTTAGGCTTTAGAGTTTTCTGATCTGCAGATTTTTAAGGTTGTTTCAGAGAGCTTTTTGCAATGGATTTAAAGAAAATCAGTATATTCAAATGCTCCATGGCAATTATGTCTCATCAAACATCAGGATCAGTAGCTAAGTGGTCCCAAGGGTTTCCAGAGCCGTATTTCTGCCTTCTACCATGGGCAGCTGAGGCTGCTCTGAGCCATTTTCTCACGTCCTCCTTAGCACTGGGATTTGGCATCCCCTGAGCAAGGGACCCTCCCTCAGCAGGCTGAAGATGCAGAGAATGTGTTGGAAGCCAGTGTAGCTCTCTCAGCAGTGAGGAAAGGCTGTCTTGTGAGTGAATGTCAGGGGTTTTTGGAAAGGTGGGAGAAATGGGCTGTGCTTTTACACCTGCAGTCATGCAGTGAGTCCTTCTCCACCCCAATGCTTGTTCTCAGCCATGGGAGGTGAGGCCAGATTGCTTCTCTACCGTGGGTTTGTATCACATGCTCCACCAGGAGTTCAAGCTACATGGAAGCATTTCTACAAAATGTATTTTCTTTTGCTGGACCATGCTTTCTCTAAACACCCCAATTAATCTGATACTCATTAGGAACAAATAAAAAACCTCCAGGCTTAGCTTGGTTTTTGGGGTAAGAATAATGGGGGACAGATAGAGTTCTAATTCCCAAACCCAAAACTCTGTGGTGTGACAGTGCTGCAGGTGCATTAGGGGATGAGTGGGTTATGGGCTCAGACTCTCAGAGAATCTAACTCCTCCTTCCAGGAGCCAAGCTGGAGCAGCAGAACAGGAGAGGCAGCCTCTGGCTTTCACCTCTTTGTGGGCACGGGTGTGCCCCCACATGCACACAGACATGTTTGAAGAGTGGGAGGCACTGCCCAAACTTTCATCCCCACTTGTAAAACAGAGCCAAGCACGTCACTCAAGGGAGACAAATGCAGACAGTGGCTCTGGAGTTCTTACATCAGCCCTGCCAGCTGTTGTATTGGAAAGACTAACAGCTTCTGTTCACGCTTGTTAATGATCTCTTATGAGTATTAGGAGACTCAATAAAATGTCTGGGTTTTGTCAGCATTAAATGTGTTCCCAGTTACTGGGGTGTGAAGAGGGCCTTGGCTCCACAAATAGTGTTCCCTTTGGAGAAAAAATGATGCAAGAATGTTTTGACTCATGAAGTTACTTGTGCCAAATCACCTCAAAGACTGCCTGTATTTTATCCAGCGTATCCATGGGTTCCCAGAATTCTATCTGATGCTCCCCACCACTTAAAGACAACATGGTGTGTTTACAAGAAGTCTATTCATCCTAAGATAAGTGCTTTGGCATCCCATTAAAAGGGCTCCTTTAACCTGTAGCAGTGGCATTGTGTCCTGTAGGGATAAGGGCTGTGTTGCAGAAGGTCTTGGCTTCCTGCCTGCCACTTTGAGCTCACAAGGGCCATTTACCACAGTGCCACTGAGATCTTCAAATCCTCCCATGGGGCAAGGCAGGCTCTAACCCCTCCAGTCCTCATGGTTCTACCTGCTGAGAGCTCTCACCTGCACCTAATCAGGGTTTGTGCAACAAGCCAGGGAAATGTGCAGGTGAAGGGGAGTGATTTCACCATCCATGTGTAAAGTGGAAACCTTTCAGACCTCCCCTCTCTGTGATGCAAAGAAGGAATTTGCCCTGTCCTCAGGAGCTCCTTGGTTGGCTTTCAGGGATCCTTGGTTTGGTACCTAACCCTCCAGTGATGTTTTATGGGAGGAAGAGCATTAGAAGCACTGCAATATTTGCAGCCCTACAAAGATTTTAGTTCAGAAGTTAATAAACTGCTGTTGCCACTGTTTAAAATGGGAGCCTGATGGTGTGCAAAGGCAAGTCTGTTTTGCAGAGTCTTGCAGTTACAATTTCTCTGCCAATGTCTTAATTTTAAAAATAGATTTGGGGATGTCCATGCCCCAATTTACCAGTTCAAGAAACACCTGGAATGGATAACAGTGCAATAACCAAGTGGACATTGGAGCACAAACATTTACTGAGAGAAGGGGATAAAGAAGGAATGTGGAAGAGTAGGAATGCTGGAATGCTGGGTAGTGTAGAGGTTATTGCAGAGGTTATTCCAGGCTTAAGTGTTTGCATAGAGACAGGGAAGTGAATATCTCTCATTTTATACCATACTTGTGTCTCAGGTTCCTCTCAGCATGATTTTGATATCAAAACAGTTCTTGGATTTGTTCTCTCCAAACCCTGGTTTAGAGAAGCTTTTCTCTGCAAAGAATTTTCCTAATTCCCCAAAGAAAATTGATCCCAGTGGTGGAAAAATAAAATCCCTACCAACTCTTTTGACCCTTCAAAGAACATTGTTAATCCCTCAAGAGATCTTCCCCATCAAGTAGGGACCAAGGCCCCTTGTCCTACACTTGGTAGGTTGAGGGCTGCGTTAGCAAAATCTTTGGCCGTGGTTTAACAGAGTTAAGGCACTGGCATATTCCTTGCAGTTTTATATTCCCACTCTGGTGAAAGCAGAAAGATCAACAGCAATCACCAAGCTGCTCAAGTGCCAGCCCTGCTCCTCCTGAGGCTCGTGGGAAAGCTCCCCCTTCCTCTGGGGCACTTGGGGCCAGCTGTCCTCGGTGCCCTGGGAGAGCCAGCTCAGTCAGCTCACTCAGCCTGTCCTCACAGCAAAACGAGGAAATGTTCCGGCATTTCATGTTCATGGCAGAACATGCCAGTTCCGGCATCCCTGGTGCTCCCTCCCCCAGCGAACACTCCAGGGATGGGGAACAGAGCAGCCTTTGTCCCCAGCAGTGGGGCTGTCCCTCACACTTCTTGTGCCACCGGCTGGTCAGGCTGCTTGTCCCCGGTGCCTCAGGGGACACCGAGTTCAGCTTCTTCCGTCACGTTTTGCATTACAGGGAACAGTGACCTAGAAAGGTGTTGTGGGGGTTATTTTTTTCAGTTCTCCTTCTAGCTGATGTTATCTGTGATCTTTAGAGAAGATCCTGTTTCTGGCTGTTCCACTGACTCGCTGCTGGCAAGTCTTCATGTCAACAGGTTTTATGAAATGAAAGCAGGGTGCATGAGCTATTGAGTCTGGACTGAATGTCCTGGGTTTTTCACATCCCTCTGTCCCTTATGGATACTTTGCTAGTAAAGCAGAGGCACCTTGTTCATTTATTGCTGGGGCTTGAGAACTCATAGTCACCTTCCTGATTATCTTAACAGCCACTTACCAAGTTTGCTTCTGAGCTGTATCTTAGATTCTTACTAATTTTGAGGGCAGCTTTTGCAGAACAGCCCATCAAGGTCTGATCTTTAGGGTGTATTGTTCTGCTGCATTTTTTCAGCCATCTGGCTAAAACAGAGGGAAAATGTTATCTCTGAAGGTTGCTTGGACAATTAAAATTTCTGCCCTGCCTTTTTGTCGTGTAGGACATAGGAATGCCTAGCTGATTCTTATAGACAGCTTATGTATGTCTTTTATCCTCTTATGATTTTTCTCATATTCATGGAACTTGTTCTCATCCATGGAGCTCAGTCTTCTTTCCAGCCCTCCTGTGGCTCCTTTAGTTACGTCAGAAGGTAATGGAGGAGGACTCCCAAATTAGAGCATTAGCATTACTACAGACCTGCCTGGAAGAACTTTAGAGACTTATCACTTTTAAGCAGTTTTTCTGGTTTTGAACTTTAGAGACCTGTCATTTGTAAGCAATTTTCCTGTTTTCTGCATCCACAAGACTGGTATATTCTGTAAGAGATGAGGATGTTGAGCAGTAAGAGAAGGGTCAAAACACTGCTCTGCAACTAAATGCATTATTTTAAAGATGACAGGTAAAGGAATGCTGTACTTGTAATTTTATAATGTGTAGGCTCAACAGAATATCTGAGACAGCCCAAAACTACATTGCCTTCTTGTAAACACCTGTAGTCAGAAAGAAGGGGGACTAATGGTCTGGAAACAACCAGAAAAATAAAGCTTGGCCCTATTCCCCCTCCCCTCTCCATCCACCTCTTGCAGAAACTCTTACAGGGATTATCTGTTAATGTTTTTTTGGCTTTGTACATGGGCATCTTCCCCTACTCCATGTTCCCGTATTCACCCACTTGTCACCCACCTTGTATTGTTATTTATCTCCTTCTCATCCACTTGGCAGTTTCATTGCAGCTTCCTCTGAGCTCACCTACTTCAGGTCCCACAACTCTACCTGTGTCTGTTTCCTCTCTTCTTTCCTTGGCTTTTCTAGGAGTATTTCTCTGATTGTTTTTCCCTTATTTCTCTGTTCCAGTCCACATAGTGCCCCAATGACCATTCCTTGTTATTCCATGTTATCCATGGCTGTCAAATTTTCAGCTCAAAAACAGGATACCACAAAACCAAAAAGCATTCAAATGATTTCAGGAGCCCAAACACCTCCTCTCTCAGTCACTAAGGATGTCATTGCCAGCACATCTTTTCCTCAGCCCTGTAACAAGCGTGGTCATTTTCTATTCTGACCCCTTTCTTGATATTGCATTCAGGCTCTTAATTTTGCTGGTCTCCAAGATGCAGCATCTCCTTTCTTTCCATATGTTTTACTACAAACCCCATTCAGCCTGTGTTTATTTCAGAGCACCATCATTACAATATCCTTTATTCTGCCTCTGTCCAATTTTTTACTGCAAATATCCACTTTCCTAGGCCACTGCATGGGCTGTGCCAGACTGTATTTGCTTCTCCCTGCTTATTCCTTGCTCTGACACATCTACTCTAACATGCTTAATTTTGTGTCCCAGGCCATTGCTGTCTGTATCCCTCTCCTGCCATCCCAAAATTCCAAGAGCATGCCCAGCTCCAGCCCAGCACACCCTGGAGCTCTCCTCAGCTCCCAGGGTGTGTGGGATGTGTCATGTCAGCACATGGTTCATGGCACCAACACCTTTTTGGCACCAGAGCTCCAGGCCATGCTGGTAATTCCCAGATGCTTCCAACATGTGAACAGTTGCTGTTGCTACTCTTGAAAATAAAACTTGCTTTAGGAGAATTTGGAAGATTTTCTAGCTTTAGCATAGTCTGAAAGCAAAAGATGGGTTGCTAAGCAGATTGTCTCTTTTTCTTTCCTTTTTTTTTTTTCCTTTTTAATTAATTGTAGTCGGGGTGGCCAGTCTGAACAGCTGCTTTTCTTGCAGTCTTCCAGCAGGCACATGCCTTAATATATGCACTCCATAAGGAAATGCTCAGGCCCATTTTCTTTCCATTGAGAATTGTCTCGTGAGTCTTGGTACTCGAGCACAAGAACAGCTTGTAAAGTTTTGGCAGCATTGGATGAGTAATCTGCCCAGGGAAGTACTGGCTGTAAAAGCTGAGTGGGCTTGAACCATGCAGTATGAGCTAGAGAACGATGCAGTGGGAGTAACCGTGCTCTAGTAACACAGTGTTACATACTGTAAAAATTCAAAGCAAACTCTGACAGACTGTTTTCCATTTTAGAAGTACACGATCATATGCAGCTGAAAAAGCTATACTTGTTCTGATATTTTCTGGCCATGGCTCAATTGGAATGCTGTCCTTTTGGGAGGTGTTATCTGCAGTGTTACTGGGTGTTAACTCAGTGCATAGCATGGTGGATAGCTGCTTAGTTTGGATGCTGGGAAAAGTGTAACTGTGGGATAATTGGGAGCTAAGGAAACTTGGTTTCCATGGAATGATTTGCAGGTACAAATGCTTGCCCCTCTCACAATTTCATTGTCAGCCTTTTCAGCTGCTGAGCTGTCATCCACTGAACATCCACTCAGCCTGGATTTTTTTTAAAAGATGCATTTGAAATAGTTCATCACACCACTGTTATAGATAGAAATATTTTTATCACCCAATTAAAAAAAATAAAAATCAACAGAAGCTTCTTCCCTAGGAGTTTCTTCAACAGCTCTGTATAATGGAAAGGGCAGTAATAATTACGTGATTTTTATGTCAAAGAGAAGTTGAAAGGGGAAAAAAATCCAGTCATGTGGACCAAGATGAATCTGGCGTTGCAGCATTAAAGGTTTCTGGATATGCTGAATGTGTTCTCTTCCTCTGCAGTTCTTTATGCCCATCATTCCAACAGCCAGCGATGCTAACCAGAGGGGCAGGGGAATTCATGCTTGTGTCTGTGTTTCACTGGTGCAGCAACTGAGAGGAAAGCTGCCTCAGAAGGTATCCTCTTTAGGAATACCTTAGGGAAACTCATAAAGGAGTTCACATTTACCTGCTCCAGGCTGTATTTGCACAGATCCAGCAAACCGTGGAGCTGCGTGCCTGGTGTGTCCATGAACTCTGCCCTGGGCAGGCAGCTGGGGCAGGAGGTGTCCGTGTGCCAGCTGGGCCCAATCCAGGCTCAGTTCTAGCACTTCTGTCTTTGTTAATATTTAGATAATATACTTTTCACCTTGTTGGAGGGAGAGTGTTGATAAATGACCCAGTAAGAGCTCTTTTTCTGTCTAGGGATATTCAAAGCATGGTTTATTTGTGCATACAATACTAATGTATCCTTGCCTTTAGAGGAATTGAATTGTCTTGTTTTTTGTACTTGTAGCAAGCACATTCCTATTTGTGACAAGAACAGGAAGTCCTGGAATTGTGCTCCAGCATGGTGTGTAGTGTTCCACTTGGAGTCTGTTTTCCAAGTCTGCTCATCAGGAGAGAGGAGAAAGGTGCTGAAGGTGGGGCTGGACCCCCACACGACTACTCTTGGTGGCCTTGCTGTGGGACATGACATGAGCTCTTTACCTTCCCAGTGTGATGGATCCAGCTTCACTACTTGTTTCCTCAGTTATTTATCTGCCTGTTCTACTGGTACACCTGTGCTGCTCATTTACAGTTATTATTTCTTCACATTTATGTGCGTGCGCCTTTCGGTTCCCAGTTCAGCTGTCACAATATTGAAACACCCTTTTCACTGGTAGATAGTGAGTTTGTCTGTACACTCCTGGCCTCCTAAAAATGACATCTAAAGCAGTCTTCAAAGCTTAGGCCTCATGAGGTGCATGGTGATGAGTAAGGACTGGGCAGTATCATTTAGTATCATATTGATGAAAAATGAAGGCATGTCTTTCTTTTTCTATTTTATCTAATATTAGACTGGGGTTCTTGAATTCCCCTTTGGTGACTGAGCAGCTTCTGGGACTGCAGCAGAGCTTTGTGTGTGTCCAGGCCTTTGAGGCTGTGATGTGCTCACTTCTTACTCGGTTTGAGTGGCAGCATTATTCCCATGGTGCAGCCCTGGCTGAGGATGGCTCTTAGAGGAAGGAGTCAAAGGAAATCATTACAATTGCAAATTAGATTCCAATGGAGATTGTGCAACAATTATTTGAAATATGCTCCCTCAGTGATAGTTATACAAAGTGAGCCCCACTGTATTACAAGCCACAAGGTAAAACTTCCAGCTATTTCGTCTCTTGCTGATGCCACCTCCCACAGAAGCATGTCTGATCAGTGAGGAATAAGAATGAGGCTTTATTTCCATGATGGAAAAATGCCCCATGATGTTCAGCAGAGTACAGCAGTAGCTGGAGAGCCCTCCCCGTGCAAACACTTGGAGTTACCATGGAAGTGACTCCCCCATGCAGAGTCTCTGCACAGACCTTGTGAGGGGATTCACTGTGTGGGGATGGAAACAAAAGCCAGGTCACAGCCAGAGTCACTGCAGCCTTTGTCCTTGTCAAGATCAGTTGCTCTTCACTGAGGGGTCACAAGGGTGAATGCCACTTAACATTAATTGTGCAATGCTCCAAGATGTACACGAGGCAAATATGTTATTTGTGCCTTGGGGGGGAGTACTTGGGTGTGCATATCAGAAGAGCAAAGGAACATAGCTGGGACTTGGGTTACCACCCAGAGACAGACACCACAGAGTAAGATGAAAATGTCCTTTCCACTACAGTTTTGCACCTTTTTTCCACCCCACAGTTTCTTTCTGGCAACAGTTTCCCCTGGGCTTCTTTTTCCAGGGGGTCTCAGAGCAGTGTCCAAGAAGTGAACTCCTTCCCCTTTCAGATGTCTTCAGACAAACTTTCTGTGCTTTCACCTTCAAATGTTTTAGCATGTTTGTAAGTGGCAAAGATTTCAGGTGACTAGTGGAGAATTTTATCAGGGATTTTAGAAACTACCCTATATCCTGCAATACCAACAGTGTAGCTCTGCCAGCCTTGTTGAATCACTGGAGTTTATCCATCTCTTTTCAGTGTAACTATGTGCTTATAGAAGATAGTAGTTGCTGTGCAGGTGTCAGAGAAGTGGGTGTGAGCATGCTTCCCTTTCACCATAAATAGCTTCTCCTGACGATCTACATCCCACCCAAATCCTGCTTGATGGCTTATGTCCAAACTCAACTGGCATAAAAAGCCTTCAAAACCAGACAAGATTTGCAGAATGCCTAGGAGTTGAACAATGCAATGATGCAAGTCAACTGTGGACTTGAACAACTTCCAGTAAATGGAAGTCTGCAAGCTTTGAAGTGTTCTGCTGTGGTGCACATGGCAGGGGGAAATAGTTTTTTAAAGCCATTAAGTCATTGCAGGCCAAAAACTCAAACACCGCTGAGCTTGGGCAACCTGTAGATCCCAGCAGTTTGCTCTGCTTGTGGGGTTTTTCCTACAGGTCTTGAAGATACATTGAGAGCACAAGACCTCATCCTACACATCAGTCTCCTTGTTCTGTATTTAGGCTATAGACAAGGAGCATTGCAGGATCTTTGTGTTCAGAAACAAGAAACTGAAATAATTCTTGATTTGATTTTATTATGACTAACAAAGGCAGCTATCTTAAGCATTGCAGAAGCAGAAGGAGATGATGGAAGTTTTGACTGCCCTTTCTGTATAGCCCTCTGCTGAGGTTGGTGCAATTTGGGGGAAAAATCTCCAAAATTAAAGAAAGCACCAGTACCCATAACTCTTAAACCTTTCCCCATTTAAATATCTTACCTGCTATTTTCCAGGATACATACAGGAGCTATACAGATCCCCAAGAAACATTATGGGCATTGATGTGCTAACACTTGAAAAAAACCACCTTTTTTGTTAGTTTCTCAGTTGTGAGAGAAGCTGAGAGTGTTCCATTCGTACCCACATCCTGTGACTGCTCTCACATGGCCTTCCCAGAGATGGAGGCTACTAGAGGTGTTTAGAAGTTGGGGTGTTTAAGGGGGGAGGACCTTGTGTTCTGGTTCCTGCTCCTAGGAATGTATGTGGCCATACTGGAAACTTCTGTGTAAAGTGCAGAGTCATCCTTTTGGATCACTCCATCCTCCACCTGCGGCTCTACACAAAGCTCCAGTACCACCTAGCACTAAATCCAAGGTCTGGTCTGAGCTGATTTTGGTCTCAGGATTGCTGGATTTGGATCCCTTATTTTCATGAGGGGGAATGTGTTGCGCAAGTGAGAACTGGAAAATGTGAAGCTGCCGCCTGTCAATGAAGGATTTGAATTCTGAGTCCTCCACCTCCTCCTCTCTGGGAAGCAGTTGCTGCTGGCTGTTAGTAAGAGATGAGTTCTGCTTTGCTGGCTAGAGGTAACAAAAGGGCTGCAGTGGAAGAGCCTGTGCTGGGTGCTCTCCAAGATCTATCCCTAATCCTTCCAAGGAGGAGTGCCTTTTCCCTCCGCTCCTGACCCAACACGGGTGGGAGATATGCTTATCTGGGGGCATCCATGGATGTACCCGGGGCAGCTTGGTGCTCAGTGAACTTTGCAGTCCAGCAGCAAAAGTTAAGTTCAATAAAGGCACGTTTAAGGCTCTGCAGAGATGAAGGGAGGTTTTCTGATTGCAGAGATTTGGAGATTTGCAGTGACTAAGGCCCACGGAGGCGTTGGCAGAGGGAATCAAGTCCTTTAGACTTTCTAGCTCCAGGATGCTGCCAGGAAGCGAACGGCAGAGTCCAAGAGAAGCCGCCTCTCCTGGGCTGCAGGCGGAGCCAGGGCTGCATCTCCGGGTGCTCTGCGAGCAGCCCGCACCTGTTGCACGCTCCGGGGCGCGGAGCCGCCCGTGCCCTCACCTGTGCAGGGCCGGCCCCGCCCGAGCAGGGGATTTACCTTCTGGCAGACTCGCCTCCATTGCTGGCACACTCTTCGTGCGGGTGGAAGGATTTAGAAAAGCAGCCGCCTAATCCTGTGCTGACCCTCCTTAAGAGGCTCCCCGCACACCCCAGGCTGCGCTCCGCGTTGCTAAGGCCCGGTGTATCCTGGAGACGGAGCGCAGCGAATCGCGGCGCCGCTCTCTGGGAAGCCGACATCGCAGCCGGATTGCAGAGCTCCGCCACGCTCCGCCGCAAGGAACCCGATGTCCTCCTCCTGCCGGAGCGATGGCGACGGCTCCTTGGGCACAGAGGATGTGGAACCCTGGGGATCTGCTGACGAGCTCGACCTGAGCTGATGAGGGAGCATCTGGCACACGTGCCGTGGCTGTGCCGAGCCCTTTAGACTTCTGCTTTTGAGAGCTGCAAACAGTTTTTGTTCACAGCCCTCTGCCCCATCCTGCCCTGGCAGGCACTTAGGCTTTCTTATTCTTTTTTTTTTTAAACCCTGGGAGCTGAAGCCATGGCAAAAGTCCCCGACAGAAGCAGACACAAATGGAGTGCGCTTCACACTTTCCTCCGCTGCAACATGAACCCGGAGACCCAGCGGGTTGTGGTCTTTGTCATCCTGCTCTTCCTCATCATCGTCAACGTGGTGCTGATGTTTCTTTTGGCATTTCACTGAAGGAGGACTGCCGGTAGTGGTGTGGTGCATGGGGGTTTCCAGGACTGGGCAACAAATCAGCAGGTCAGCTTGTCGTTGTCTGCCTCTGGTCTGCTTGTCTGCTGTTACGGTGACTGTGTGTCTCAGAGTATTCCTCCCGTGTTCTTTAATCATCAGCTCCTTCCCCACCCTGCTCCTCTCACTCTCCTCCTGTCATCACTTGTGCCTTGCGCTTTGGATCCCAGGTAGATGAGAGAAAAGGAGAGAGGTAATGGAGCCAATCTGCTTAATCGTAACTGCTCTCCGTGGTGGCACTAATCAGCCTTGATTCCTAGCCGTGATGATTGTGTGCCTGCACATAGCACTTCTCAGCCCTGGAGAAGCCCGAAGTGCTGCAGCTTTGTTTGCAGAGGGACAGTCATCCTGTAAGGAGCCCTTACACAAGGACCAGCTACATGTAAACACCTGCTGTAAAAGCTGAAGCCTGTAACGCCTCCACTGCTCTGGCACTGTGAGCACTGTGCCGTGCTGTGGCATGAGTAATGCCCAATTAGCCAAAGAGATTGATTTATAGAGTCCATCAGGAATTCAGGCTGAATAAACACTGCAGCAGAGTGAAGGAGCATTTTGGTGGCTGTAATCCCAGTTCCTTTATGATACCTCAGTGCTTATCAGCCATATGTACCAAAATGGCTGGCAGAGCCACAGCACAGGACATTGACTGCAGGCCACTCGTTCCTGATGGGCTGGGGCAGCCATGCCCAGCAGGGCAGCAGCTCCAGGAGCACTCCTGTGGAAGGGGAGGAGGCAAAGGCAGTGTGGCAGCCTGCCCCATCCAGGCCTGCTCAGCCTGCCCCATCCAGGCCTGCTCACCTCCATGATGTTATCAGCAGCCCTGCGCATCACAGCACTTCCACACTTGGCATTGGCACCCCAATGGAGCAACCCTCGACTTGATGGCATTGAAGGAGTCTGATTCCTGGAAGTAGACAGACTGGAAAGGAAGCCACGGTGCACTGTTCTTAATGACACTGCTTGCTTTTGTGCAGAAGACTGCAAAAGATGCAAGCCCTTAAAATTCAGCAGGATCCTTCATTTTGTGTGTTAGGTAATCTGCAATTTAAGTACAGCTTTCACAAGGGCAGTGTGTTTGCTGGCACTAATGGTTGAAGCTACTGCAGTTCTTTCAGACCTGAATATTTAAGGCTCCTGGAGTCTGATATGGTGTTGAGAAAGGCTGGATGGTGGTGTTGTCTCTGTCATCATGATTGATGTCCTCTGTATCAGTTATTTATGTGATTGTGTAATACATTGGTGTTGTACAAAACCACATCACTTTAGCACGCAAAGAATGGAATTTGTACCTGTGGAACTCCATTCTGTTATACCTGAGGTCCTTTCCCTGAGAGAGGACTCTCTTGCAGTTCTGGGTGTGGGGCAGCAGCAGGCCCCAGCTCCCTGCAATTCTCTGGGAATCTCTTATGCAGATGAACAGTTTTGAATTATTAAAAATCACAAACTAGGCTATAAATTCTATTGTCTAGCCATTGTGATAAACAGCCACTAAGACCATCCAGTCTATGTTGTTTTCTGAAGTTACTATAAAAAAAAAAAAAGCTAACCACAGCTCACAACTTGGCTTTCAACCAAATCTGTTTTATCTTTTCTCTAAACTTTACCTGAGGTCTTAGTTTCCAAATGAATCAGAACCAAATGGCATAAGGTAGAAAAAGGATTGTTTTTTGGAAAGAACAAGTGAATCATGGGAATGCATACCTCAGCCTTCAAATGACAGATGAGGGACCAAAGTACAGCTTTGGGGTCACAGTTGTCAATGACAGAAAGCTTTTGGTAGCTGCCAATGGGGGCAAATCCCCTACAAGGTTTGAGCAGTGCTTGAAATTCAGAAGCTCCCACCCTGTGTCAGTGGGAGCAGAGAGAGGCCTCAGTATTGTGGCAGCCCCTGCACTGAGTTTGGACTGTCAGTTATTGCTGCTGTGCCTGCTCTGTCTTGAAGTGCTGCAAACCCACCCCCAACGATGTTAGATGAGTAGAGCAGTTATTCACAGGACCTGCATGCACGTGTAACTCTGACGAGTAGCTGGAGATGGGCTCCATTCATAATCCCAGGGTTTGGCACAGCATGTGGAAGCCATGCGGGGCAGCTGGGAAACTGAGCACAAGCATCTGCCAGCCTGGGCTGAGCCTGAATTCCCCAAGTGACTCATGCTCTTGTTCAGCTCAGTGCCATGTGTCTGAAGTGTTCCTTGGGTGGCTTTTGCCACTGAACTGGAGACTGCAGCTTCCTGTTCCACTCTGCCTAGGAAGGGACTTCAAGAAAGTTTTCCAGAAACTTCTTTTTGTTAATTGGTTAGCATGGAGCTGGTCTTGTGGTGATGCAGTAATTCGCCCTCTGCTACTGCTGCATGTTCAGTTTGGGGATGCCTTATTCCTGCTTCTTGCTGGAGGGCTCTGCTAAGCTGGGAATATCAAACCTGGGAATGCTGTGAGTTTGGGCAGTTTGTGCCTCTGGGGTACAGAGCTGCCCTGCTGCTTCCTGCAGGGCAGCTCTCCTCTGGGAGGCATTGCTGATGGAAACGGCCCAAGCTTTCCCCAGCAGAAGAAGACCTGCTTGCTGCTAGAGAGCTAAAGGAAAGAATTGTTTATTTCAAGGGCTATGGGGAGTGCAGGACAGTGAGGAAGAAAAGTGTGTTTACAGTAAAGGGTAATGTACCCTCTGGTGAAATTGCCTTCCCCTTCCCCTCTTGGGGCAATTTGCATTACTCCTGCTTAAGACAATTTTGTACCAAAACAGTTGGGAGCAAAAAAAGTAGAATTGTTCTGGCATTTAAAAATTCTGATCAGAAAAATATCAAGATTACAGAGAACCCTTTGGAAATATGTGTTCCAACACTGCCTGCCACAGGTGTTAGCTTGGGTTGCTATGAGCCTGGGAACACTTTTCCACTTACTATTTAATGTTTGGTGGATTTTAATTTCCTCTTTGCAATGCTTGTCTAGATTCTTGATACCTGACTAATCCTGAAGCACCTGTGTCAAGTTTTATGGTGAACTCAGTGTTTTCCTCCTTCCTCAGCTTCCCCTACAGCTGTATGCATTCAACTGGAAGCTGCAGTTGACAAGTAAGTGTTAATCAGTCTGGTATTAGTTGTGACTCATTCAATCCTGCCTCACATCTTGGCTGAAGAAGCTGCAATGGCCAATAAAGCCCAGGAAAAATGGAGCTGGTGAAGGATCCCTGAATCATGTGCAGAACCTGTAGATGGTGACAGAAAGACAGTGGGGAAGGAGAGCTCTGGGGGGAGGGAAGAGGTTCTTACATTTCTGTTGGCTTTTTTAGTTTGCTCTCAGTGCACTTATTTTCCAGGAGAGCTGGGGGTTTTGCAGAAGGGCTGTGATTGCCTTCCCTGCGGTCACCTGAACACCAGGCCCTGCCCTGGGGACAGCCCTAGGAGAGAGCAGCAGTGCCAGGGCAGGGGGACAAGGCAGCTGGGGAGCCCTGTGCCCACAGCTCCCTGTGCCCACAGCTCCCTGGTGCCCACAGCTCCCTGCTCCTGCTGCAAAGCAGGGCATGGCAGCCAGGCCCTTGTGTGGCCACTGGTGGACAACTCTACTCCCCCTCCTCCTCTTTCTCCTCATCCCTGAGTGCAAAGTGAGGCTATGCCCACACTCTTCCTGTGCCCTGTGGTGCTCTGTGAGACAGGGACAGGGATGTGCCCTGAGCCCTGTAGGGACAGGGACTGTGATGTGCCATGCCCTGAGCCCTGCAGGGACAGGGATGTGCCCTGAGCCCTGTAGGGACAGGGACAGGGATGTGCCATGCCCTGAGCCCTGCAGGGACAGGGACGTGCTGTGCCCCCAGCATTGGGTGAGTTCACCAGAACATTTAACAGCAAGAGCTCTGCTACTGCTCTGCTTTGAGCCTTGTGAGAGCAAAGAACATCTGTGAACAGGAGCAAGACCAAGACATCATTTCCGAAGGGAGATCTGGGCTTTAGATTATATCTTTGCTTAATTTGTTCTCCCAGGCTAAACTCATTTTTGTGGTGATATGTGGTATCTGCTGTCTTTGTGATTTATTCTTGGAATCCAAGGCACGAGCTGGCCAGATAAGAAACACAGTAAGCACTTAGGATGATAACATCAACAATTACTTTTAATTACTCCTTCCGGTATTTTGATTTAAAATAAAATAGAAAATTAATACACAACACAAGAAGCCACATTACACAGGTTAAAGAAAGATTTTGAGAGAGAGAGTACTTATTATTGATGCTGTGTCACTGGCCTTGTTAACTACAGAGTGTGCTGCAATCTGGAATAAAATTATGTCTTATGTGAATCTTTGTACGTGTTCTTTGACCAGGATTACTCCAGGCATGACTCTTGATGTCACATACAGTGCACCCACTCTGTGTCTGCATTTGACAATGACAGAATTGGAACTCAAAGAGTGGTGTGGACCTGTCTCACACCACGGTGGCTTTCCCTGTCCTGTTGCGTGCATGCAAGCCTTCTGCATTTATATTGATAAATGTGATAGCTCACCTGTGTTGGAGGTACTAAAAGAAAAATGTCTCCCAAAGTACCAAGAGGGTGTTGGTCAGCTTTCAGTAGAGGAATCAGCCAGGTGTGAAGGACCACAGAGAGGGAAATCTGCGAGTTTGCTCTCCTTTGCAGCTACCCAGGACACCTGGCCCCTCTGGAACAAGGGCCTGGTACTGGGTACTGATCCCACCTATCCTGCTGCAGGACAGAGGTCCTATCCTGTCTTCCCCTTCTCCCTCCCTGGAGAGAGACCCTAGCAGACCCCTTCCAGTGTGCTTCTCCCTCCAGAGAGCACCAGTTTCCCACTGGACATCTGAATCTCTGCTGTCCCTTGGTGGCCGAGCAGATAAAGTCACCCCCAGGTGGGAGAACAAGGGCTGCCTTCAGCCCCCTGTGTCCTTCCTGCAGCTGCTCCTGCCCAGAGCAGGCTGCTGGACAAAGCCAAGGGGACCTAGGGCATGGAGCAAACAGCACAGGGCCCACACCTGAAAATCTTGTGCTCCTCTGGTGCTGCATCTGTTTAGGATCAGCTCAGGAATGGGATCACTTGCTGTCTCGTGCTGAGCTGTGCTGGTTTGTAGTGGCCACTGTGCAGGGGCAGTACCTGAGTGTTCTTTGTGGTGCTACAGCTCCAAGCAGCACAGGTACAGCAGGGCTCCACTGCTGTGCTAATTCTGAACCATGATCTGGTCCTTTTCTGGCATGCTGAGTGCCTGCAGTGTTGTGGAAAATGTTATATGGAAATAAAAACACTGGATATAGGCATTGTGTGTATCCAAGCAGCTACGCCGGGATCTCTCAGCAGCAGCCCAACACAGCTTTCCTCACCTCACCAGATGAAATAGTTCCAGCAGGATGATTAGGAAAAGACAGGCTGCTAAGGAGTCATGACTTGGTATTTTTAGTGTCCCACTTCACACCTGTAGTGCCCAGGAGCCAGCACTCGTTATAATAAGCATAATCTAATTATGTAGTGAGAGGATTTGCACTGGATGCCAAGAGAGGAGTGCTGGAATGGCAGGAGCCCATCGCTGCCTGACCTACCAGAACGTGCTCAGCTGACACTGAGCTGCCTCTGCAAAGACAAAGCTGCTTTCCCTTGTCCTACTGGAAAGCTGTGGCCACTGTGGGAGGGTTGTGCAGGGAGTCAGGGTGACAGAAATGAGAGAAGGTGCCCAGCAGGAGGGGGGTGATTTCCTATCTGTTCCAGAGCCCTGTCCTGCAGGAGGAGCAGTAGCTGCTTTGGTCTCCTGTAGAGGACTTGTTTGCAACATGGTTCTGGAAACAGCAATGTGGTCCTGGTTTGAGGCCTTAGCTTTGTTCAGGCCGTTAAATCTCATCATCCAGATGATGTGGATGTGAGACAAATGACGAAAATGGATATATTGAAAAACAGAGTAGTTCAGGCCCTCAGAAGATCCCAGGAAGCTGCTGCTTCCTGAAGGTCTTCTTTACCTAGCACAGGACACATCCAATAGGAAAAGTTGGTTTCTAGTAGGGTGTACCTAACTTGAAGGACCTTCTGCAGGGACTAAAAAAAAAATTACTTATTTTTATATTAACAGGTACTAAACAAAAACAAAGGCTTAGGCAGCCTCTTTTGTCTGACAGTGAGACATTATCAAGGTCTTTTTTGTTCTTCTCCTCTGTCTCTTTTTCAGATTTTCCTCTGCCCCATTTTCAAGCAATAGGACAAACAGCAATTCTTACTTCTGTGAAGAAAGGATCTAGCCCAGTGTGTATATAATGGGAAAGAGATCACCAGAAAGGGGATGGGTAGTGGTGGAAGTTATAAGTTTTTATGTCACCAAAACTTTGCAGGATTTGTCTCTCAGGAAGAAGTGAAGAAAGAAAAGGGATACTAAACAGTTCATGGTCCTTTTGAGGCAGGAAGAACATCTTTGAGCCACGTCATGGAAATTGATAAACAATCTGTGTTGGCCCAGCATGTCTGCCAGGACCTGTCAGTGTTGTACAGACTTTGGCACAGTTTAATGCAAGGGAGATGTTTTCACAGGAGATAGGAGCAATAAAAATGATTTCAACATTTTTTTTGCAGTGTGTTCCATTGCAATTAACTCATGCACACACATGAAAAGGAAAGCCATGAGCTGTGTTTTGGGCTTGATGCTGATGTTTGGATGATTCAGAAGGGTTTGTTAGAAACGTAATTTGTATTTGCTTTTAAATGTTTTCTTTAACCTTACTTGTAAAACAAATTTAGATTAATTTGCCTTCAAGCTATAACTAATTCCATAACTTGCTGTATCTTTTGAGGGCAGAGTCATCAGCAGGCAGAGAGCCTGTGACCTGCATGGTTCCTTTTCCTTTTCCTTTCCTTCTTCAAGGAGCCAGGATGCAGCATTTATCCTCAAAAAATCTGTGTGTCAGAATAGCTACAGCTGAAGTGGTTTGGATACATTGTCCTGAGGGATCTGTAGAGTATACTCCTCATTTGTGTGGAGAAATAATGATGAAAGAGAAAGCAAAAGAGGAGGCAGATAGGAAAAATTCCAGAATTAAGTCATGAGAGAAATGGTGGAACCAGGAGCTGTCCTGCAGAGAGGGAAAAGGAGAGGAAATATCCCAATGGAATGTGCTGGTGGGAGTGCACAGAAGAAGGGTAGTCCTGCAGCTGCAGCAGGAGGAGAATGGGGAAAGCATAAATGACAAAGAATATGTTATTGTAGTGTTAAATAAAATTTTCTGATGAAAATAGTTTTTCTTGAGAAATGGCAGTGTAAAAAGGATTCAACAGCAATCACACTTAAACATGTGAACAACCAAACAGAAACATCCTGGGCTGTTTCCCTTCCCAGGCTGCACAGTTAAAATCAGGGCATCAGAAAAATGCAAAGCTTGTGGTAACCAGCTTTGCTTCATCCTCTGCAGTGAGTGTAGACTTCAAAACCCTTGGTGGGGTGAAATAGGGAGTCAGGCAGTCTCGCACAGTTTTCATCTACAGCCAAACTGGAATCAGAAACTACAAACTCTGTAGATGTGTGAGCCCTAGGTCAGAGTCTTGTTCAAACCTGAGAGTTGAACCCCAGGTTTTGCACCTTTCCAGTCTGTGAAACCAAAGAACGTAGGAGAAGGGTATATGGACAATTTCCAGGTGCTGTTTGGGGTAACTGGGACTGTGTGGCTCAGGTGAGGAGTGAGGGGTACCACAGCTGGGAGAGCAATGAGGTGTGGCTGAGCTAAAAGTAAGAGATTCTTAAACCACTTTTAAGCCTTAGATATTTCAAGCTCCTTAAGCCACTTTAAGGCTTCAGATGGGTTTAAAATGCTTAAAACACTGTAGGGCCTTAGATGAGTTTAAGCTGTTTAAGCTGATTTAGAGCTTTGGAATGACTTAAGTTTTCTGTCTTTAAGGAGGTTTTGAGGTCCTTTGAGCTCTTAATTGCAAAGGGCTTTCTGGACATTTTGAGTAAGGATGTGACACATACCTGCTCCTGTGACCTGTGTTCAGGGACTCTTTCTCCCAGGCTGTATCTGGACAGCCAGGTTTCCCTGGCTACACTTTCATCCTCCTCTCTGGAGAAAAGCAAAGCATGCCAGGAGTTAGCCATCCATGTGTAGGCATGAATGGCTGCTCCAGATTCGTGTTCCCGGTGAGGGCTGCTCCTGTAGGATGGAGTGTGTGGGATCTGTGATATTGAATGTGTGGAAGTGCTGAGGAGTCCCAGCCAGGAGAGGAGCAGCCCTGCCCCAGGGGACATCCTAATGTCCCTGTAATTACTGTGCTGGCAACTGCTAATTTTCCACCTGAATGACAATGTGGCTGTACCTCACGGGATGTAGCTGTGCCTGCCAGGTTAACATTATCAGGGCTCGCTGTTTTTAAGAAGTATCTGTGGGTAATACAAATAGTCAGCACTTTTTTCCTTCTGTGCTTTTTGTCCCTAATGTCCAAATGCTCTGTGAGGTGAATTTTGCCACCGCAATGCCAAGGTCTGTAGGGCCAGCCAGTGACACTTTTACCTGTGATCTGTGTCAGGAGTGGAGGCAAGTATGGCCTGGCTCTCTGCATTGTGTGCCTTCCCAGGTGTGTTTAAGGTCCTTGAGGGGCTGTATCCAGACAGGATGTGTTTAAATGTCCTTGAAGGACAAACATTTGCTTAATCTTTTTTTAAAAATCACCTCTGTGTTTGGCTTATTTATGCACCACAGGGAAAAGGTCCTGCTTTTGTTCCATGCCTGGTGGTTTCACTGGGCACCCAGCAGCCTGGATTAGAAATAACCTTTTTGTCAGCCTTCAGCTCATGGCCACCCTCCATCCACCTGTCTCTGTTGCAGCTTGTGCTGGCCTAGAAACTCTTCCCACGTTTGATTCATGCTGCTCTTTGTGCCTTGCCTAGTTCTCCTCTCTCTTTCTGAGTCATTCCTGATATTTGGGCTTCTGACCCTGATGGAGAGGGCGATGTTTTCTTAAATGGGTCTGCAGAGACCTTCCTGAGGAGCATCTCATTTAGTCAGCCACTTGTGTTAGATATTCTGTTACATTTGTCAGTATAGAATTTCTGTTGCCATTTTGTCACCCTTGTCACAGCATTGTATTGTATCTACTTGTTGAGAAAGAATGTAAATACGTTTCACTTATACCGGAAAATAAATGTGTTATGTCCAAAAGTTTCAACAAATGTCCTCTGGAAAATTGTTTGAGAGGTTAAAATGGAAGCTGCTTTACAGCTTTACTTACTAGACATGTTATACATGTTACCAGCAACTGCAATGTGCAGCTGTGAAATGTGACACAGAGGCAACCTGTTGCAGAGTTACTGAGAGGCTTGAGAAGGGCTTTGCTCCTGGTTTTTCCTTATGCCAAAATTTAGGGATCTTGGTTCCCCAAATTAGCAGACTCCCTTAACAGGCAGGCCATGGGAGAGTGATGGTTGGAGTCCTGAGGGCACTGACAGGGTCAAGGTGCTTTAGGTGTCCTCCTCAGCTTCAGGTGACTGCCCCCACTCCTTCATAAGAACTTTTCTGAGTTTATTTCAGCCCCAAAGTAAATTGGCTGAAAGCAATTTTGAAGTTGTTTTCTTTTGCATTGGAATCATCAGCTCCCACACTTTAGGTAAGGAATTGGGAGGTTCTTGCATCACTCTGGGGTTTGAAGGACCTCATTTAATGGTACCCAGGGCACATGCAGCCCTGACAGGCTTTCTCACCCCAAACTCTTCACACTCAGGGCCACTCAACATGAGGCACAGCTCTGCCTTCTCCACTTCCCACAAAGGCTGCTTCCCTCCTCCTGCAGCACTGGGTAAAAGGAGGTTTCAAAGCCTCTCCTTCCCTGCTGCAGGGGGGACCCTCCTCCTCTTCCCATCTGTTTAAGTCACTTCTGAGGGGGAATCAGGACTCAGATGATATAAATAAAAGGGAATAATGTAATTAATGCCAGCCGGAATGGTTTTGTGGAAAATAGTTCTTACCAAATAAATGTGATGACAAATTTTGAATGTTTGGTAAATGGAGGCAGCTGTACTAGATGTCACATGAGGAGTTTAACTACAGGCACTGATTAAAAAAGCAGCACTGTGGAATATCAGTGTAGCACACTTAGCTGGATTAAGATCTTTGTTGACTGACATTTTAGATTTGTTAAGGAGAATCACTGTCAAATTAAAATATTTTGAATGGAGAGTTGCAGTGCTTAGTAAATGCCTGAGAGTCCTTCACTATCTTTAATCAGTCTCAAAAATCTGTGCTGAAAAAATATTCAGCTCCCAGTGCAGGCAAAAGGGCAACAAATGCGAAGGGCATGGCTTGTCTGGGGGCACGGTGTGTGGGCCTGTGAATGACAGCAATGACACGAGCACTGCCTACGTGGGGACACGTGCCCACTGTCACACTGGCAGGGAAGGCTTGTGTTACCCTGGGACGTGTGGGCAGGGAGCAGCAAGAAGCACTGAAGTGTTTGCTGTGGCTGCAGAGCTGTGTTGGTAGTTCTGGCACCCTGCAGCCAGGCAGCAGAAAGTCCAGCCCAGCAGAGCCAGCCCAAATTCCTGCCTGGCAGTGAGGGGAGACAGCAACCCCAGGGGCTGGGTTAGCTCATCATGCTGAGAGAGAGGCTGAAGGTGAACCCTCCCCTGGGGTGACTGTCTCCCCACGAGGGGAGATGTTCTGAAAAGCCAATCCAGATAACTCATTCAGACTCAGTGCCTGCTGCTCAGATGACAGAAGCTCTGTGAGATAAATTTAATCTCTCTTGTCCATCATTAGACAGTGAAGCTAAAAGTTTTGAGAGCAAGCAAGAGCAAGCTGTTAGGACAATTTCAAAACTATCCCATGGGTTCAGTTCAAGGCAGTGTCCAGTTTTGGCTTCTGCTCATGTTCAGAGAAAATAAGTATTTGTGTGAATGAAACACAACTTTGGGGCATGTGCGTAAGTAATTTTTTTTCACTTCTCTGCTGCACCTTGCATGAGAGAGGCAGAGGAGAAGCTCTGGAAGCAGAGTGACTGCTGAAGGAACTGATGCTCTGGCAGGGCTTTGCCTCTGGGATCAGAACTGCTGCAGGGCTTAAATGTTTGGTGTGCTGGACCAGTTCAGCTTCAGTCTGTTACACACAAGTGCAGGGGGTCAGGCAATGAGCACAGGCTTCATGGCAACCATTTTAGCTCACCAGGAAGGGCTGGGTTCAGGTGCTCTTTGTGGAACGTGTCTGTTTTAGGGTCACAGAGATGAAAAATAAATTCCATTCTGTTGGCACCTTCTCCCTGATCTTCCATTTTCCCAGTTCTTTTGATGGTCTTGGGTTTATTTTTTGGCTCTGCATGATCCAGTGTACTTGGCATTGTCAAGAGAAAGCTATTCAAATTTTATTCAAATAGAAACAAGTAGCTCAAAGATAAATATTTCCCAAAGGCATCTTCATCCCTCCTTCTGTAAATTGCTGAGATCTTTTATCTCTGTTAATATTGCCTGGAGGTCCTGTCCAAACAAAACCAGGACATACAAGGTAGTTATGTCAAGGTGTCCAGCCTGAGCCAGACAGGCACCAAGGAGCTGCAGTGCCAACATTCCCATGGAATGGGCCTTGACATGCCAGATCTGTTTGCCCACACATCATGGACTTAATTCGGGGCAGCACTGTGCAACAGCCCTGCCTGTGTCTCCTCCTTGGCAGCCTCTGTGTAGACACTGCTCAGAGGAGCTGTGCATCAACCTCCCCTCCATCTGTGCCATGGGAGGAGCTGCCCTGATGCCTTAGGGTTTTAACTTTTATGTTTCAAATCCTGTACTGCATTAGTGTAGAACTCCAAACTCCATACAGAGTGTTGGTTACTGTCTTCACACTTTGGTCACACAAAACAATTCCTCTGGGCCTGAGAGCCAAGGACACCCTACAGCCTCAGGCCCTGAAAGTGTAAACAAAAGTGAGTTGGGGGGAGCAGACTGGGGGTAAATGAGTTCATTACCTGAAGCTGTAATTGGAGGATTAACCCCTGATATGTAACTGGACCAAACTTATAATTGTCTGAAAAACTCGTGACCATTTTCCACCTTGGGTGCAGCCTCTGGGAGGCTTTGAGTGCCCAAGGTGTAGCTATTGAAGGCCTTTAATAAACATCCACTTTAATCTCTTAACCTTGTCTAGCCTCTGTTCTAGCTAGCCCCTCCAAGGCATCATCCCAGTGCCTTCCCCTCACAGCAGGGAGGGATGGAACAGGAGCCTGGGGCTGCCCTGGGGACACAGAAAGGTCAGGGCAGTAACAGAGCTGCCCTCGATTTTCAGATTCAAAGCATCTGGCCTGGTGCTGCCTTTGGGTTGCAAATGCTGCTGTCTACAAAGTTAAACGTTTTTGTAAACCAAGAAAAAAGAGTTGATTTCTGATTGTTTTCCCCACTGCCAGCTGCAGGAGTTAGAGCAGCTGTGGGATGGCTGGTTTGCATTCTCTGTCTTCAAACTTTTCTCTGTTATACACTTGTTTGGACCTCTTCAAGAACATGTACTGAGTTGTCCTTGACATTACAAAGCCAGCACATAAATGTTGTTTCATATGGAAATGAGTAGTTGTTGTTCAAACCTTGCTTTAATTGCAAAGATCAAAGTGTGGTGAGCTGAGCCTTTTGAGCCGAGGAGGTGTTTGGTGAGCGTTCCCTTCCATCCATGCTGCTCTAGAAGCTGGCGGTGCCACCTCGAACACATTTTGCCAAAACCCTTTTACCTGCTGGTGTGTTTTATCCTTCCCAGGGTCGGGAGAGTCCTGCCCCTCTTTCCCCGTGGCCGGGGGAGGATGGGGCAGCTCTCCTTGCTGCAGTGACATGTGTCACTGTAGATGCTCCTGTGCCATGGAAATGCCAGTCCTGGCTCTGAGCTCCCCAACAGTAGCTGGGAAAGGGGCTGTTTCTCTGTGTGTACTGGGTGGGTTTGTATCAGCCTAGGAGCTGGACGGGATACAGTGGAAAATAACAGTACAAGGCACAGCCTGAACTGTGGGCAGAGAGAAGCAGAGCCTGCCCCTGGTGATCACTGAGCACTGCTCAGCATTCCAGCTCTGCCCCTGCCCACCCCAGGTACCAGCACGGGAGGAAGCAGGGCAGGGAGGGGACCAGGCAGAGCCTGTCAGCCTGAACATGTGAAGGTGTGTTGAGTGCTGCTGCATTACATTAATTGAGATAATCCCAAGAACAGATGAAATATTTTTTTGCTCTTTATTTCATGCTTTATTCCATATAGATCATTCCTCCTCAGAAACATGGTGTTTGTTGCCAGTTAAAGAAATCCTGGCTGGCTATTCATGTGTATTTTGTTATTCCTTTGCATGAGAACTGGCAGTGTCTTGCCTGCCTATTTGGCCAGGCTGGTGACCCCACAGTTGTGACCTCCTGTATTTTGCAAATCATATTCACAGTATGGCTGTTGTTGAATAGAGGAAATTTAAGGTATTAATATTAATGGAAGGATTAAAATAGCAGCTGAGGATCCTTTACTGAGCCCGGTGGCTTTCAGTGACTGAGCAGAACCATGTGTCTCTGTGAGCTGAGTGTATCAACCCTATGTGATGTTAATGCTAGCTCAGGCTTGGTCTCTTGTCTCTCATTATGTTACCAGGATGTGACAGTGTGGCACTGTGTGGTATTAATGCCTTCACATCACCAATGCTCTGGTTGTGTGATCAGCTCAGTGCTTCAGGAAGTCCACTCAGTGTCTCTCTGGTAATGTCATGGTGTGTGCGCCAGCCTGCACATCACTCAGAGCATTGGTCCAGGCTGGAATCTTCAAGCACAGAGAGAAGGTGTTTTGTCTGAGAAAGAGCCATGTTCTGTATGTGCTGGTCACAGCCTGGGTGTTGAAAAGCCTGCTGATGACACTCTTCCTAAGGTTTAGCAGCTTCTGCCCATTTCCTGAGCAATAGCCAACCCTTCCCCAGGGATGTGGAACTCAGCAGGGTATGTGTGACCTGGTGTGGGGCTCAGCTGAGTGCAGGTGAGTGCCCAGCACCCAGAGTGAGATCAGAGCATTTGATCAGCTCCCCTCCATAGGGCTGGCCAGGTTCACCCTGTCACTGCTCTCCCTCCCTGCAGCAGGAGGAGCTGGGCTCTGCTTGTGCTCTGTGCAGGCACCAGTCCCTGCAGTGCCAAAGCAAATGGATGGGCTGGGCACTGCAGATTGCCCAAAGCAGCAGCAGAGCTCTTTGGGAGAGTGGCTACACCTGCTGTCACCCATGGCCCAGCTGCTCTTCTGGAGCTGAAGTCTGATAGCCAGCTCTGGAAAAATACACTTTTACATCCACTCACTTTCCTACTCTAGGTGTCATTGCTTTATGTTAAAAAGCTAAAACCTCTAAATTACTGAGGGTGCACTCAATCCCTCATCCAGATTATAGATATTTAGAGAATCATAAAATATCCTGAGTTGGAAGGGACACACAAGGATCATCAAAGTCCAGCTCCTGGTCCTGCACAAGAATTCCACCCTGTGTCTGACAGTGTTGTCCAAACGTTCCTTGAGCTCTGGCAGCTTTGGGGCTGTAACCCCAGGGAGCCTGTGCCAGTACCCACCACCCTCTGGGGAAAGAACCTTTTCCTGATATCCAACCTAAACCTGCCCTGACACACCTTCAGGCCATTCCTGTGGATCCTGTCACTGGTCACAGAGAGCAGAGATCAGTGCCTGCTCCTCTATTCCCTCTCAGGGGAGGGGGAACACTCAACACTGTCATCAGCATCATCGAAACACTCCCTCACATACAGGGCTCTCCCACTGCCTCTCCTTCCATGCCTGTTCCTTCTGAAGGATTTATGGCCACCCACTGCAGCACTCCAGTTGAGAGAGGCATCCCACCATGTTGCTGTGGTGACAGCTGTATCCCACTTTTCCTTCCATAGCCTTGGGCTGCTCCTGTTTGTTTCCCATCCTGTGTGCATTAGTGTAGATGCACTTCAGTTGGGCTGATCCCACCACCTTCTGGGGGGGGAGAGGCTCTAATTTCTACATGACCATTCTGAGGCACTTCTGTTGTTTTTAATACATCAATAACCCTTTTGTTTTTGCTGCCACATGGATCCATCCCCTGCTCTCACAGAGATATACATAGCATCACTGCACTGCATCCCACCTAGCTCAGGCTGTGTAGATAAGTGGGAACCTCTCACCCTCTCCTTCCCCATCATCTGTTATTTTTGTCAGAATGGAAACACTGCATTAAGCTGTTTCTGGTTCAGTGAAGGGGCATTTGCTATCCAAAGGCAGACTGCATTTCAATTTCTTTCAAATGCCTCGTTAACCCTCTTCTGATTTACTCTGTTCACGATTATCCCGACGTTCTTTTCTAACATGCATCTCTCTCCTTTGTGGAGAGGCAGAAGCAGTAACCCAGAGCAGGGGATAACTCTGGGTGACCAAGCAGCCCAAGGGGTGTGGGTGGCTGTGCCCTATGTGCTGTGCCCAGGGACAGTGGCTTTCCTACAGCTTTTCTCTTTCTCCCGTGTGCCTTGCAGACTGTCTTCCTGTTGTCTTCCCATAATTCATTATTACACCATTTTCCTGGAGAAAAATAGGCCTTCACTGCCACTGCACAATGGCCAAGTCCTTTTTAGCAGAACTGCTGTATGCACTCCATCTTCTTGGGAAAATCTTCGGTGTTCAGACAGTCCCAGGTACACTCAGGCCCTGGGAACTCTGTGTATGTGCTCTGTAGTTGTTGAAATCCAGGGGACACTGTGACCTGATAAAGCAGTGGCATCAGGCACTGCTGCTGTAGTCCAGCAGGACCAGCCCACAGAGACATCCCTGCAACAGCACCCAAGTGTTACCTGGCTACCCCACAGCTGAGGTGGGAATGGTTGGGAATGGCACCAGGCACAGCATCACATCCTGTGTTCAGGAGCCCCCCTGGCAGCTTCCAGCCATGTGGGCTTCAGCTTTGGTTTGGGAATTTTTAATTGCTGGGGGTCCTGTTTTTCCTACAGTGGGGCCCTTATGGGGCATGCAGTAAATAACTGCTGTTCCTCAGTATAATTGCTGAAAACTCTCCAGGAGTCTTGTTTTAAGCATCTTAAGTGCTACGTTTAACCACCTTAAAGGCCTCAGGCTCTACCCATCCAGAGTAGCTCTGAGGGCTCTGAATGCTTTCTGTTCCTGAAGTATCCCTCTAAATATTGATGCTGAAGGATTTATTTCAAGGCTTTCCAAAGCAGAGCTGCACTGGCAGCACCAGAGCATCCTCCACAAACAAGATACCACTGAGCCTTGTTTACTGGCTGAGGCAAAGCCAGCAGTATGAAATAACAGAATTTATATTTTTATGGTAGTAACTGTAGTGTGTGCAAGAGATTCTGAATAAATGCTGTTGAGAGCAGGGTCAGCTGAAGCAACTGCCAGCCTTGCACCAAGTGCTCCTTGCTCCTGGGGGTACAGAGTTAGCAGCACTGTGTGGCTCAGCAGTGGCAGTGCCACAGTGGCACAGGAGGGACTGACAGTGTGCTCTGCCCACAGCTCATCAGCGATGGCAGCGTGGTGTACGCAGAAGCCCTCTGGGACCACGTCACCATGGATGACCAGGAGCTGGGATTCAAGGCCGGCGATGTCATCGAAGTAATGGATGCCACCAACAAGGAGTGGTGGTGGGGAAGAATTCTGGACAGTGAAGGCTGGTTTCCAGCCAGCTTTGTTCGGGTAAGAGCTTGATCTTTCTTTGTGCCCTCACAATTAGCACCAGGTGTTTGTACTTTTTCTCCAGGTTTAATGTTCTGTGGTGACTCCTAAGAACTTCACTGCTACAGATGGTTCAGCATGTCTTGTTAGTATTCCTCTACAAGTGGCTACAGCACAGGGTACCCTCCTGGCTGAGCAGTCACAAGTGTGAGAACTCCCTCCTCAGGAAGGCAAAGGGTTCAGCTCCAGGCTGGAGCAGAGCAGAGCTGAGCTGTGCCAGCTGGGGAGCTGCCCTGGATGGTGGTTTGCAGCCTGGCTCCTGCTTACCCATCTGTACAGTGGCTGATTTGTGCCCAAGCATGTGGCATCCACTTCCAGGAGCGAGCAACCCTCTCCTGAAGGAATCCCTGCTGCAGCTGGCAGAGATCTTCACTGCAGCGTGCACTTAAGCACTAGAGATGAGCATGGCAGCAAAGGCACCTCTCTCCAGCTGGTGCTGGGGCCAGTGCAGTGCCACGGCCAAAGGAAGCACCCGCCTGACTCACACATGCAGCTCCTCAGCCCACCAGGCTGCTGGGCTCTCACACAGCACTGCATGCCAGGCGCTCAAAAACGGAGGGGAAAAACACAAAAAATGTCTCTGGGGCAATCTGAGACACTCAGTGCGTGTAGGCCAAGGCTGTCCCCTGGTTCCAGCTGCAAAGCCCACACAGAAGAGCTGTGCAGACCAGCCCAGACAGTCCCTACTGCACACTGCAGAGGCTTCATTTCCAACAGAGCTTTCTGAAACACATCTGAACTCTCAGGGCAAGCAGGGGGGAAACCGGGAGTGTGGGAGGGTGGTAACTGCTGTGCTCGGCTGTCCTGCTGTGAGGAGAAAGGCTTTTTTCCTTTCTCCTGACTGTGACTGTGGTCGGGTGCCTGACAGCTTTCACCACCTCGGGGCAGGCTCCTCAGCACTGCAAAGGCAATTAGGTGCCTAAGGGCAGAGATTCTCAGCCCTTTAGCTCTTTATCCAGGTCACTTCAGATCAGAAGTGACCCAAAACCAGGTGAAGCATGAAAGGAGGTGACACGAGGTCATCTGGTGTCTGTAGCAAAAGTCCTTGAAGAAGTGGGGCAGTTTTGAAATGCTTTGTTATAGGTTGCAGGAGATGGTCCCAGCTGGATAATTATTACAAACAGTGGAATGTTTTGCAAGTAAGATTACCAAGACCTCAGCACTGCTTTTTTTGCAATGAAAACACAGACTTTTTTCTTTCATGTTATTGATAAGTTGAATTGCCCTGGCTGGCAAAAACTTGTCATAATGTCTTAAGAGTAAAGCAGACTAGGCATTAGGGATGCAGAGTAAGAAATTCTTTTAACAGAGGAATCACAACACTTATTCAAGCATCCAGGCGAAGAATTCCTGCTAAGTACCACTGGCTCTCAGGCTCACTGCAGGGTATGTCTGGAGGCTTGGGTCAGGCTGCAGGACTCTGTCACCCCACCTGAGTTTCAGGTCGAGGGCAGAGTTTAAGAGTTGCCGATGTCCTGCTCACAGTGAAGGAGAGCCAGGATCGCACATCTCGAGGATTTCAGCAGTGAGTAAATCTGTGCCTGTCTTGACAAGGGAGGGGTATGCACTGTTTTTTACATGGAGGTGTATTTGTATCAAGTGGTAAGTCATAGCGCCTAGAAGAAACTGCATTAAAAGTAGTTCTGTGTCATTGTACTAAATTATGTGTATTTTAACTTCCTCTCTTTCACTCCTCTGTGCTGGGACGGATCCTTTGAGTCATGTACAAAGTATTCCAACGGGCATTCCGAGAGCTCCAGCAGCACCACAAAAAAGAAAGCTCCTGAGTGAAATGCCCCGGTCCGTGCCCGTGTAACTCGGGTTTAAGCCGGCTGTGGCAGAGCAGAGTCTGCAGCTGGAGTGGCTCCAGCCCGGGGTTCCCCTGTGCTCGTGCTGTGCTGCCATCTGATGGGGGCACCGGGAGTCCCACACAGCCCTGCCGGGGAGTCCCTTCCTCCCCACGGCATTGCCCACGGGCAGCCGCGGCTGCTTTCGCTTCAGCAAAGAACTCAATCTTTAAGTTATCCTGGGGAAGCAGATGCCGAGGGGACATCTGTTACCGACAGTACGAGAACAATAAACCAGATAAAACTCCAACCATTTACTGGTTCTCCCCTCCCTCCCAAAGTGTTCCTTCAAATATTTAAGAAAGTTTAACTCGATAAACAATTTTTGTCCTGATTTTATATGTGCTCTTCCTGAAGGACCCCGTATTATCCCTGTGACTTCTCTCCACAAGAAATGCCTGCTTAAAACCACCCATGTCACGGTGGGAGCAGCTGCCATGTGGCTTGAAATCACCCTCCCCAAAGTGACTGTCTGGCCTCAGCTTCCCCGAGGGGCAAATGCTTCCAGGCAATACAACACCCTCCTCACATCTTGTCCCAGCTCAGTCTTTGTCTGCCCTCCACTCCACTGTGGCAGCTTCTTTGGCAGAGCTGTGTTTAGCAATACAAATGGTGAACATCTTGTGTGCCTCCACAGCTGCGAGTAAACCAGGATGAGCCCATGGAAGATTATCCCCTGAAGGTAGAGGGGGGCAAAGAGGACGACTCCCGACGCTTTGGGATGGGCCAGACCACCAAAGACCAAATGAGGACCAATGTCATCAATGAGATCATAAGCACAGAGAGAGATTACATCAAGCACCTGAAGGACATTTGTGAGGTAAGGAGTGAGTGGGGAAGGGACTGTAAGAACTTGTCTGAAGGATAATGGACTATATCCCATTCTTGCCCAGAAAGGGACCCTAAGCAGGTAACTTTTCTGAAAACCAGACTGCATTTTTATCAGTTCTGCTGAATGCCATTATATGCTCATGAAACAGAAGACAATTCATTACAACAAAATCCCAAATGCCTCTGCATTTGGAGCACTCACTTGTGCTCTGATTAGATGGAATTAATTGAATTTCCCAAGCCAGAGAAAAGTAAATGTCTAGCACTGCTGTCCTCTCTAATATATGTTCTGGGGTAATATAATCAGCAACTCCAGCCTTCAGGCGAGTCATGCTCAGATCAAAACAACTTGGGGATGCTCAGCCAGTTGGGTCCTTTACTGTCAAATGTACCATGACTCTGTGGCAGCTTCTCTTCATACCCTGTTTAGGGTAACATTAGAGGAAATAAGAGTTGAAGATGGATATATCTCTGCAGGAAGGGAATACAGGAACCTGTTGTACATCTGACTGCAGTCCTTGAGGCTTTGTTGCCACAGAGCAGATGCCCAGGAAGGTTTCCAGTTTGCTTTTCTCCTAGGGCTACATTAAGCAGTGCCGCAAGAGAGCGGACATGTTTACGGAAGAACAGCTGAAGACAATCTTTGGGAATATTGAGGACATCTACAGGTGCCAGAAGAAATTTGTTAAAGCACTAGAGAAGAAATTTAACAAAGACCACCCACATTTAAGTGAGGTTGGCTCATGCTTCTTGGAATATGTAAGTAAATTTGACTTCATGGGAAAGGGCATGGGTTAAGCCAGAGGATTAAAAAATGTATCTGCCAGAACTGAAGCTTTCTTTAAAAAGACCCATTCAAACAAACTAAATGCCACCACGCTCCACCCTGGCCCTGTTCAACCAGTCCCCACTTCCTAAAGAAATACCTTGTAGCTCTTGTGGCTATGGAAAGAATATTTTCAAAGCACCTCATCCTTTGGACACTATAATTCCTGCCAGACCTTGGTGTTTCAGGGGATATACAGGAAGATTCCAAAATCTTGAGCAGGACCGAGTTTGCAGTGATAGTATTTTCAGGTCAGTGCATGATCAGCTGTGGCTGGTGTGGGCACTAAAAGCATTCAGCTGAGCCCACAGCAGGATATGTGGGAATGTCTGGGTCTCTCAGATGAGCTGCAGGAGCTGAAGCTGTAATACACCCTCCAGCTTTAGGTCTCCGGGCTTGAGAACCTGGGGAGGATACAAATCCCCAAACACACCCAGGAGTCTGTGCCAGGGCACTGCCTGAGGAACAGGGGCAGTAAATCCCTCCCTGTCCCTTGCAGCAAACAGAGTTCCAGATCTACTCTGAGTACTGCAACAACCACCCCAATGCCTGCATGGAGCTGTCGCGACTCACCAAGGTCAACAAGTACGTTTACTTCTTCGAGGCCTGCCGGCTGCTGCAGAAGATGATTGACATCTCCCTGGATGGCTTCCTGCTCACCCCAGTGCAGAAAATCTGCAAATACCCCCTGCAGCTGGCAGAGCTGCTCAAGTACACCAACCCCCAGCACAGGTAGGCCAGTGAGGGCGAGGGAAGGAGTCAGGCTGCTGTCATGGAAATGGGCTTGTGCTGAATCTTGCATGGAGGGCAGTGGGTAACTGCAGCCAACACCACAATTCTTACAGGTTACCAGGAAAAGAAGTATATTTATGTCAAACACATAATTTTCCACTAGAGTAGCACTGAGCTTTCCTGTCACAAATCCAGAGTTACTTTCATAATGGTCTTTTTCTATTTTATTTGGCTCATGTAGCTGTGATACCAGCACATATATTGGAGCTACATGTTTCTGATGGTGGTGGTGATGTTGAGAGCTTTGCCTCCAAAAGCATTGGTTGAATGTATCCCAAAATGTCCATACAGCTACACTTCAGCAGTGGGAAGTTGTGCCATGCAGCAGTCAAGCCATGCACACTTGGTGCCCCGTCAGTGCCAACACCAAAGCCTCCAAATCCATTGCTCAAGTGAAGGCACTGCTTTTAGCTCAAATAACTGTCACTTAATTAAATATCTGAAAACATGAAAAATCTGGATGAAAGTGTTGCTATTGGTCCATTGTGGTTTCACCTTCCTAATTGCAGCCCTGGTACTTCCCAGAATGGTTTTGAGCATGTCTTGTTAAATCTCAAAGCATGTTGTCTGAAGCTGACCTCGGAGCAGAGAGCTCCTAAAGGAAGGGCACAGATGTTTTGAGAGTTGCCTTAGAGCCAAGTTGTGCAGCTCAGCTCCTTCCCAGCAGCTCTGAACTCAGCAGAAGTAGCTGGTGGCCACAGATGGTGTGTATGGGAGGGCAGATCTGCCTCTGTCCTACCCTGCCAGATAAACCACCAGCTCCTGTTTGGAACAAGCCAGTTCCTGCTGAACTGCTTCACCTCTGCACCACAGACCAGTGCTGCAGGGGAGCAGCAGCATTGTGAATATGCTGTGTTATGTTGCAGAAAGAAAATGAGAGCCTGGAGGTTCTTCCAGCAATTCGTATTTACACCTGTGTAGCTAAATTTGATTGCTTACCCCCTCCCCTTCCCCAGAGGTGGTCTAGACTTGTTACCAGACCGTGATCTGTGCCTCAAAACCAGCGAGTGTGTGAGAGGCTGCCACAGGAGCAGGTGTGTCTGATTCCAGCACAGCACAGCACAGCTGGGACAGACTGCAGGTGGAACTCCTGCTTGCATCCCCAGCTCTGTGCCAGGCTGCTCTCCTCTGGGCTGTAGCTACACCACCAACCATTCTGGCAAGCCTAATGCCTCTGCCCCTCCCCAGGGATTTCAAGGATGTGGAGGCTGCCTTAAACGCCATGAAGAACGTGGCACGGCTTATCAACGAGCGGAAGCGGCGGCTGGAGAACATTGACAAAATTGCTCAGTGGCAGAGCTCCATAGAGGACTGGGAGGTAGGAGACCTCCCTGCCCAGGGAATTCCACATAGTTCCTCTTCTGCCCTGCCAACAGCTTCTCTCTACAGTGACATGTCGCTGTTGAGATGCCCATCTTCGTGGAGAGTCTGTTTTTTTATTTAAACTGTTATGATGTTTTAGTACAACTGAGCAGGTCTGGCATACAACCCAGCTAGGCCAGCTGTCTTTTTGTGTTCCCTGGGATTTTAGCTTCCCTGTTTTTCCTTGCAGAATGAAATCAGCATGTAGGTTAGTGAAATTCTATTATTTTTCTCTTGCTCTCTATTTTATCTTGAGTGACTTCAAACTCTCAAGATGAGCAGAATTGCCCCTTATATCTTAATAAGTTGTTGCAGAAAGGCAAGTTCTGGCATAGTGACAGAGGAAACCAAAGTTCCTGTATACTCATTTAAAAAATTGCTACATACAAGAAATACTAATACTAATTTTCTAAATCCTAGACTCATTAAACCCAGACTGCTCAAGGATGTCAGGCTAAATTCTTAGCTCCCTGCTTATGTACCTCCTTTATGTCTGGGATGGGGCAGCTTTGCTGAGCAGACTCCCTGGAAAAGGAGATTTTTTAAAACTTAACATGTTATTATTCTAATCAAATTCCCTGGGTGCCCATGGCACAGGGTCTCCCTGATGTGCCAAGGACTGTCCTCCAGCACAGAGGCTCTCTCTCATTCCCAGATGAGTTCTGTCAGCAGGAATTCAGGCTCCTGCTTTCAGGTGAGGCTGAGACCAACCTATTCTTTGTGCTGTTCTCAGGGAGAAGATGTCCTAGTCAGAAGCTCAGAACTCATCTATTCTGGGGAATTAGCCAAAATCTCCCACCCTCAAGCCAAGAGCCAACAGAGGATGTTCTTCCTCTTCGATCACCAGCTTGTCTGCTGCAAGAAGGTAACCCATGAATGCTGGCTACTGCTGTGCTGGTGGATTTAAGTGAGCTTCCCTCTCCACCCCTTTGTTTCCTTAATTCTTCCCAGTCTCACCTGCTCCTGGCACTGAGCCTTCTCTGTGCATTCTTTGCAGTCTTTTCTCTGAGGTCCTGAGGTGTTCTGTGCACCTGAGCACAGCACTCAGCTGCTCACAGCAAAAGAGGAAAGCACTGCACTGCTTCCGGGGTTAGTGTGGGGTTATTCTAAACAACTCAGTTATGAGTATTGTCACACAAGTTCTTTTTACTACTCTGTTTTTCAACTGAACTTCCACCTTAGTGTTGTATTCAGAAAAAAAATGCAGATTTGGTGAGCAGCTGTGGGCCTTGGCAGTCAGGAAGGCCATGCTAAGAGCACATGTAAGTCTGTAAGTACAGCTCATGCTGTTTTTCATAAGCTGAGTAATAAAAAGAAATCTTCCTTCTTGGAGCAAATGAATGGTACCTTCTTCTGGAATTTCAGAACTGAATGTGCCAATTACTTTTTGCATATTCCATGGCATGCAGGTAGCTCCAGGTAACTTAGGCATGAAAATCACTGTTCTCAAAGTTATTTTTCAATATCAACAAAACCCCAAGAGCTAATTAGTATTATTTTTGCTTTTTAACTGGAACGGAAGGATTTGAATAGTGTTTTCTGTCAGAAGCTTAATGAGGATTTGGGATGATGTGTAATACCCAAGCTTCAGGGCAGCAGAAAGGCCCAGCACAGACACCAGCCTGTCCTGACCTCACTGCCAGAACAAACCATGTGGTTGCCAACAGTGCCCACAGCAGCTCAGCACTCTGCACTTCCACTGACTCAAATCCAGCCTTCATTTCTTTTACAGGACTGTAATGACACCAGGAAGGTTAAATCCTGTGCAAGAAACAACAATATCTGTTGTGATCTCTCTTACAGGACCTTCTGCGCAGGGACATCTTGTATTACAAGAGTCGGATCAACATGGATGACATGGAAATACTGGATGTAGAAGATGGGAAAGACAAGGACTTCAATATCAGTGTGAAAAATGCATTTAAGCTGCACTGCAGAGACACTGAGGAAGTCCATTTATTCTGTGCAAAAAAGCCTGAGCAGAAACAGCGCTGGCTGAAGGCTTTTGAGAATGAAAGGAGGCAGGTGCAGCTCGACCAGGAGACAGGTGTGGAAAGAGCAATGCTGGGAGAATATTTGGTTTTTTAAAAAAATATTATTATTATTATTATTGTTTTTTCATCTTTTTTACCCATCAGCTAATGCCTGAGGAGTGAAAGGAAGGGGAAGCCAGTCCATGCTCCAGGGCAGCTCTGAGCTGCTGAATTACACATTCTGAATGAATCTGTGCAATTATAAAACTGCAAACCACCATAAACCATCACTGCAGTTTGTCCTCAGGGACACTAATGTGTCTTAAGGAGTTCAAGCAGGGCTGACAAAATAGTCAATACATCACATACAGGCTCCAGAAGAGTATAGAACAGGTTCAGTCAAGGGTTCCCACTGTACAAGAGGGTTTGTGTTGTTTTGTCTAAATCCTTAATTCAGCCTAGTGTGATCGGAAAGATTTCAGCCCCCACTGGCCTGGCCTGGCTTCTCCCCCCAGTGCAGCAGGGGCTGAGGGGCAGGCAGCAAACCCTGCATGGGGGTTTGTGCAGCACAGCACAGCTGGGGGAGCAGGCTGTGCCCCCAGCCTTGGCAGTAATTGTGGCCTCTCACCTCAGGCATTTGCCCACCCCTGCCTTCCCCTGAGGTACCAAATGATGAGCTGCTGCTGACAGAAATCTGCTTTATCTGCCAGGTTTTTCCATCACGGAGGTGCAGAAAAAGCAGGCAATGCTGAATGCCAGCAAGCAGCACCATGCTGGGAAGCCCAAGGGTGAGTCACACCTGAACACAGGAACACTGAGAATGGGGGTAGCTCTCTATTTACTACATGGGAGAGGTTTTAATGCAGTGGCATCAACACACTCCTGAAGAGGCCAGATGGTGACAATTGACACTACAAGTCCTGGTAGATTCAGATGGCTGGAGTCAGGAGACTGTTCTAAGTCCAGGAGAGCCACTTTGCAAATAACCAGCACTCTGCCAAAACCCAGCAGCTCCTGCTCCAAGGCCAGTGCACAGCCTCTCCCTAGGAGCCGGGCTTTCCCAGCAGTGTGGCACTGCCTTTGGCAAAGGTAAGTTTTGTAGTAATGCCCACGGTGCACAGAGGTGGCTGCAGCAGGGGCTGCTGCTGCCTTGGAAGATGCTCTGAACCCTTCACCTTGGGCAGAGAGACAGGGGTAGGTACCACGCTTGAGCAGAGCTCTTCCTTCAACCTGTCAGAGATAAAAACAATTAGCAGCAGCCAGGGGAGAGGGAAGTCAAGCAAAATAAATGTTCCTGTGCCCACAGCACAGCTGGCTGAAGGCAACCCTGTTGATGCCACCTTCCCCTTCTCGCTGTTCAGAGGAAGAGGTGTTGCTTGGTTTCCTCTGAACCCACAGAGGCAACCACTTCCTCTTGGTGGTACCAGCCAGCACTTAAAGCCCAGCCACATCTCCTGAAAGAAAGCTTGGCTAAATGCCAAAAAGGGTCAGGAATAAGATTTGGCTGCAAACGGGAGCGTTTGGAAGGAGGCCAGACCACACTAACAGAGCAAAGCCCTTGGGGCACAGCATTAGAGGAGACTGCACAGACCAGTCTTGTCCACCAAGCAGGCACTGAGCGTTCCCACTCAGAAATCCAGCCCGGGAGGTTGTAACAGGCACCAGCAGCACTTAGAGCAGCATTTACAGTACAGCCAAAAGCACCAGCTACCTTTGTTGCCAGTCATGAGCTGCAGCTCTCTAGCCCTGCTCTCATGGCACAACACCTGGCTGTTGTGCCACAGGAGCCCTAACCCTAAAAACCAGTGCTGAAAGTAAGGATAAATTAAAGAAAGGGTAACACTGAGACAAACCCAACTCACAGCCCTGCAGCTTTAATGGGGACTGGGGGAAGTGGCTGAGTGGGGGGAAAGGAGCCGTGTTCAACTAACATGCTTCCCTTCTCCTCCTCCTCCTCCCCCCAGCTGTCACCAGACCCTACTACGACTTCCTGATGCGGCAGAAGCACCCCACGCTGCCCACCACGCTCCCTCAGCAGCAGGTCTTCATGCTGGCAGAGCCCAAGCGCAAGCCCTCGAACTTCTGGCAGAACATCAGCAGGCTGACCCCCTTCCGGAAATAGGGGCAGCCGCGTTTGTGCCTGAAGCCCTTCCGAGAAAGCACTTTATGTGTCAGCGCTGGCAGGGGGAGCCCAGGTTCAGCCGATCCTGTGTTTACCGAGGATGGCCCGTCTGCTCCTGCCTTCCCTATTTATTTTGCAGCCCGAGCGAGCCGCGGGTGCCCGAGGTGAGGCCGCGGAGCCGGCGAGGCTCCAGGAGCGCAGCACGGAGCTGGCCAGGCTGCAGCCCCGGAGATTTCGCCTGACTGCTTCCCGCTGTGCCCAGCACTGCTGGCCGGCAGCTGGCCCAGGGCACGGCAGCTGAGGGACCCGCTGCGCACTGCCGTGCTCGGAACAATTCAGAGTCCGTGGTGAGGGGGGATGGACCCTTCTGCTCTGCCCACCCCGTGCCCTGCATTTCTCAGAGCTCTGATCCTCCTCCATGTGTCCAGCTCACCCCAGCAGCCTCTGCAGGCACTCAGAGCACAGCGAGCACTGCGCTGTGCCCTCCTCCCTCCCTGTACCAACACCACCGGGGAACGGTGTCCCACATTAAACTGTGCCAACCTGCAGCATGAGTCAAGTCGGAGAATCTCTCTAGTGGGTTTGAGTTACATAAGTTAGAGAAAAATGTGCCTAATTAATACCAAACTCAATTCTTTAGATTCTCGTCTCTCCATCGTTCTGCCGTATTTCCTGGCCAATGAAAATGCTCATTGTTTGTAATGTGTTTATTTATGGTAAAAAAATCAGAACTGTGTATTTTGTAAGTCTGTAATTGTTCTTGTCAGATGTCGTTAACTTGATGCCTGTTTTGTCTGCTTAATTTTTCTTTTCTTTTTTTTTCTTTTTTTTTTTTTTTTAAAGAAAGGTCAATGTTTGCAAACCTAGCTCCCAGAAGTCAGGGTCTGATGTTCAACTCTGCAATGTCATTGTTATGCAAACTCCCACAGACCCTCAAATTCAAGGAGTGTTCCTGACACTTTTAAAAGTGGAAAACCACTTTATAGAGGTCTAAATTTGGCATAAAGAGCCTCACTTTAAGTACCCAAGTTTCAAATGGTGGCCAAAAAGAATGAATTTAACCCTTGGTTAGCAAAAAGAAAGATTTGCCTTACCATAGTGAGAGTTAGAAGCCATACTGACTGAATTCCCTAGATTAGGAGACATCCTGTGACAGTGGAAGGAAGACACCAGCTCATTCCAGCTCAAGTGTGAATGAGCACTAACTGTCTGCAGAGCTCAGAAATCCAGTGTTTGTTGATGCTGTAGCTGACCAAAGTCTGGTCATCCAGGGATATCTGAATTCAGTAGCATGTACAAAGTCCTTCTTGCACTATATCTTCCCCCCAGACCAGGGGCAACATTTAATTTCATAAAGAAACTTGTAAAAGTGACTCTCAGCCTGTGTTTGTCTCCAGCTCGTCTATCTGTGTGAAGCTCTTTCTTTTCAAAGTCACTGTGGGGATTGAGCTCTTGCAGCTCCTCAAGGGGCTGCTCAGCCATGCCAGAAGATCTCAGAGCTGCTGTCCTGCAGAGGGACAGTGGGGACACAGGGACCTGACCACAGGTGTCCTGCTCTGGGGAGGACACTGGGTCAATGCTGGGGGGGAAGGGGGAAAAAAAAATAAAATATCAATCTCAGAAGCCATTGAGGTCAGGCAGCTACAGCAGCATTAGCACAACATATACACAGAGAGACACAGACATGGGGACACTGAGTGACACCCAGAGACACACATGGCATAGCAGACACACTGAGGCACTGCCAGGGGTGGACAGACAGCCACAGGGACAGATAGCCATGGGGGGAGATGGTGCCCAAGATACCCTGACACACACACACACACACACACACACACACACACAGAGACACGCAGAGGTATGTCAGCTGCAGCCAGCACCACTCAGTAATAGAAGGCAATTGTCATTTCTGTGTTTACCTTAAGTGTCTGCACCCTCCTATCCTTATCCATGGCATGTTTGTTTTGATTGGCCAGGAAGAAAAAAACCTGTTGGCACTAAAATTATCCATTTTTTGAGCTTATCATCAGCTTTGTGGTAAGTGGAGGGGGGTAGAGGGGCAGAGGACAATCCCCTCCCCACACAGACACAGGATCACTTCCCACACCCCCCACACCAACCAGCTGTGACAATGCATCAGGTTGCTCATATTCTTGTCCAGTTGCTATCTGGGTACACTCAAGGATGGAGATTCCCCTAAAACTTCTTTATATCCCTGCTCAAACCCATTCTGTCCCCAGTGAGAAGGAAGTGCTGACATCGATCTGTTCAAAGCCCCCCTTGCTCCAATGTCTGATCTGGTTATAGTCAGAATGTTGCTTAACACACTCAGCTTTAAATCTCCATTGAAATTACTCTGGTAGAAATCCTTACCACCTCTGCCAAGGGGTAACAGTGGCACAGGAGTGCAGTGGCTATGAAGGGCAACAACCCTGCCCCTGCCCTTCCTGCCCCCCAAAACACCCACAAGGATTGGCTGTTATTAATTACCTGTGTAGCAATCCTCTGAACAGTAAATATGCATCGAGTGGTTAAAATCATCACATCATTTACCAGCTCTTCCAGAACTGGCTTCATCTCTGACCAGTGCACACAAAGGATTTACAGAGATGCTTTTAACAGAAATTTCTGAAGTGCCAAAGCAGACTTCTCTGGCCAGTCAGCATCCCAGTCAATGGACAGTTAATTACTTCTGCAAGAATTTTACTCTCCACTTGACTATCAGTACTCTTTCTAAGAAGTGTCCTCAGTTGGGATTCTAGTCTTGCACGCCACATTGGGAGCTAGGATCCAATCCCCTATGCAAGACTGAGATCAGATAAAAAAGCTGATCACACGAAGTGGTGGAGTTACAGCAGCAGCACAGAAAACAGGTAAGGCTCAAACCCATAAACCCATTGTGCTCAACATGCCCACCCCACAGACTGCTCTGAAGAGGATTTCATCACAAAATACCATCCTTTGTTTAACAGCCAGCACCACTTCCCAATTCTCACCACAGCCCTCAGTGTTTCCTGAACAAACTGTCTCAGATCAAGTGCAACCTCCATAGGTTTTAAGTGTTAGACACTCGGAAGTCATCTCATCCCCCAAGTTATTCTTTAAATGGCAAAGTGTACCTGTGTGTGAGATGGGAACAGATTAACCAAGCCCAGATTTCCCTCCTGCTCCCCCTGGCATCTGGATTTGGGCTGGAGTGACTCCCATTGTTCTGCCAATGGACAGCAGCAGGGTGAACACGGGTGCAGGCCGGGCTGGGGCTGTGCACACTGAGCAGATCCCGAGGGCATCAGCTAAACTGGTGAGAATGGGGTTTCTGGCTGGTCAAGTACAGCCTCTGAAAAGCTCTCTGAGCTAAATGGACAAGACCACCATGCCAGTTCCACAAGAAGTGTCCATTTGAAACACGAAGAACCTGTGAGACATCAGCATCCTTTTCTCTGGAGCTGAGCCTTTAACAGGGGCCAGAAATGCAGATTTGCACACAAACAAACTGTAGCTCCTGACGTGAGCCTGAACAACACCAATCCTTCTGGATTTTAGGGTAGAACCAGCTGAACTGCTCAGAAAAACAGTTCTGCACTGAGTTACATAGGGAGGACAAAGAGATTGAGTCAGGGATGGTTTGGGGGTTCTTTAAGGGGTGTTGGCTTTATCTGTTCCTCTCCTTCTGTAGATATCCATTTAGGAAGCTTGTTGTAAAAACAGCCATGTTTCTTAATGACCTAAAATTGCCCAGATTTCATTTGGTCAAATAAAACACAGAATTATGTAAGGCATGTGAATCAACTGAAAGATTGATTTCCTGAAGCTACCAGTTAAAGTGAAGAGAACCACTGGCTGCTAAATAATGTAGTTTCTGCTCTGACCAAAAAAAAAAAGAAAAAAAAAAATCTCTGTTTTGAACTATTAGTTCAGAATATCTGATTCAGACACTGTGGGTACATACACTGTTTAGGTTTTAATAGCATCAAAACCAGCACAAACTTTGTGCTAACTCAAAGTAAGAACTAGGTCAGTTCCCATGGAGAGAAAAGTTCCCCCACAGCAGCCTGTAATACCTTTCCTGTTTTGTCCCTGAAGGACACTGGGGTGTCAGCTGGGGAGGAGCCCCATCCGTGTCCAGCAGGCCTTGGCCTCACCGAGCCCACTACAGCAGATTCCCACTGTGCAGGACTCTGCTGTGCACAGCCAGCACTGCACCCTGCCCCCCAGGAGCCAACCATGTGCCAACATCTGCACCTGTGACCCACCAGCTTCCCAAACACCCCTGGAAACCAGACTGCACTGGCACCAACAGGGACAACTCAGAATTGACACCGGCGAGGAACAAAAGGCTCTCAGCTGCAGACTGAGAATACTTCATTTCTTGGGATGCCAGAATGACAGAAATTAGCTTTTATTAAATAAAAAGGCCCTTCATCACCTGATGCGTCGAAGTATCAGGCTGTGCTCCTCCAGATTTACTGCAGTGGAAGCACATCTTCATGTAAGAGCATCCTTCAAAAAGTCTGTGGCAACTATCAGTCCTTTGAACAAGTACTGCAGCACTCACCACCCAGCACCTGGCAGGTGGGACAGCACCCAGCAAGTGCTAATTTCTTCTTTATTATTCTTTATTATTACTCAATTTTTTTCATCCTCCTGTCAAGTTTCACCACGAACCTGCACGTGAGGGTGACGGGCATTGCAAAGCCCATCTGGACAGTGAATAAGGTAGAACAGTAACTCCTAAAGCTGTAAGGGGGGAACCACTCACACCTCACTCAACTGCTGGAGCCTCAGCTTGTGCCTGCTGCTACTCACATTCTCTACCAAAGCGGGCAGGACTGGCCACTGCTGCTGACATCAGCAGTACAACCCAAAGTGTCAATCAGAATGTCCTGTACCAGCCTACCAGCAGAAACTCCCTGTGCCAGAGCTCCCAGCCAGGGACAAAGCTGTACGGTCAGGTCTTCAGGTACGTAATGGGTTAAAGAATAAGAACTTTGATAGTGGATAAAAATTAACTGAAAAAAAAGGAAGCATTTTCAGCTGATTTTAACCCCCTGAAGACACAGTGGTGCTCTTTCAGTTGGACAGTGTGGGGAGGGAATCAATCTTCCAGGCTGCAGTGACCCGTGAGTGTCAGAGTGGGGGCAGTGCCAGGTGCAGCCAGCAGTGTGACCTGGCACCAGACAGTGCTCTGCAGGCAGGGGAGCACAGCCCCAGGCAGCAGCAATTCCTTTCCACTCACAGCTGCAGGCTCTGCAGAAGCAAAAGGTGCTCTTTCCCAGCCACACAGCAATCCCAGCTTGCCCTGCCTTGCCATTAACACCTCACACTTTACTTCTCCCTTGTCTCTCACACATTTCCTCAACAAGCTACTAAAATCCCACGGCTTTGGCAGTGTGACTCCTAGGAAAAATGCAGGCTGCTTGTTCTTTTTGCTTAACACTCCTGTCATCTCTCCCCCTCTCTGCACTCCTGAGCTTCTCTTTTGCACAAGTTTGCTACCAAAACAGCTCCCTGTTCCACAGCCTGTGCAAATTAAATCCCTGTGGTACCCCAGAGCTGTGTACCTTTGTGTGTGACTGCCTTTATTTACAGTTGTGAGATAGGAAATAAACAAGCTATCAACTTTGTCTTGTAGAATTCTGTAATCCCCCCATAAGGCATTAACTACTGACTACACTGCAGCTGTGTAACAGCATTCTGCTCAGAAGTTCCCTCTGTCTTTCTACACCTACTTCTTCCCCTTTTCTCCTAAGCAGCACCCACCTATTACCTGGGCTTGTTAATCATTTATGGCTTATTTCTTTAACCTCCAGTAACCTGAAATAATATACTTGCTATCTAAACCACACCATCCATAAAAACCTTATCCCCAAATACAGCCACGTGTTCACTGAAGCAGAGGGAACTGCATTTGAGCTCAGCTGGGAACTTCTCACGATTACAATTCTTACAAGGCTGGCAAAAGGTGTGCTCCCCTTCCCCTTTCTGAAACCTCAATTTGTCCACATATTTTACCTTTCTTACACAGAAAAGAAAAAGCTATTGTAAAACACTACAAAGTAGATTACTATAGCCCAAAAATAAAGGTCCAGCTGTGGTAATTTAAGCTGACAGCTGAGCTGCTCAGTGTCAAGTTCTTTCTGTCACATTTATGTTGGAAAGAACTCGTAGCCCACCAAGGACTACAGCTGGGGGTTCCTTGTACCCACAAGGCTCAACATCTGCAATTCTCCCTGTGACACAACCCAACTTCCCACAGCTGCCAAAGACTTCTTGGCTGCTGCTTAAAATAGACATTAGAAAACTGAAGTCATCATGTGGCCTCCATTCTATTCTGGATGATTAAGACAGGATAGCTAATATCCCGATGGATACTGAAATAAAATCCTGGAGGGCACTCAACCTCCTACACACAAGTCAGACCCTTTATCCATGCAATTCAACAACACTGACATTTCCTACACAAAAAGAAATCCCATCTTGATTATATATATATATAAAATAATGAGTACATCATTCCTCATTCCAAGGGAGCCCACCAATGGAAGTATTTCTGTTACCTGCCTTCGTTTACAGCAAGCCATGCAGTTTAAAATCTAAAGCAAGGTGTTAGAAACAACACATTTTGGTTTTGCCCATGACTAGTTAGAGAACTTGAAAGTCAGAATTTCTGGCCTGATTTCTACCAGTCACTAAATGAGCAGGTACTTCCCTGGAAGGGGCTCTGGCTGTTCCAGGTGCTCAAAGCTGCCCCTAAATGAGGGAGTTCTTAACAATTCACGTGACCTCCACAGTAACCAACTCATCACTGAGGGGAGGTAACACACATTCATTACAGTGCCACTGCAAAATCAATCTGGCACGAGAGAGAAGCCAAACAATTACTGACCCACCATTTTGGCAGTTCCATGGATACATTTAGAACCATCACAAAAGAAACTATCTAGGGACTTAAAGAGTTCAGTACCCTGTCCTTAGAGGTGTTGAATACAGTACAAGGTCATGTTTCACAGCAGCAGACTCCCAGGAGAACAACAACCACTTCTCTAGCCTGAGAGTGATCAGCACCATTCTGAAGAACAGCTTTTCCCTTTATAGCATCCCAGATTTCAGCAACCCACTGGTTGAGGATTATGAATTTTCATCAGCTGCAGTGCTCTGCAGAAAACACTCCCAAGCTTAGCTACCTGTAACAGGAAAGCAATCCCAGGATAACTGGCCAACAATTAGCTTGAGGTAAAACACACTGAAAAAAAAAATCTGCCCATGGTATCCCTTGTGCTTGGCTACAATTTTAGAAGCTCAGCTACTTAAAACTACCTGTAGCAATAATCCTGACAATGAAACACTTCCTGCAGACTGAAGCAGTCACATTGCACCTTCCTCTTCCACATGTTTTTTTCCAGAAGGTTACCAGGTAAGTTATTGTTATTTTTGGAGACCTACAATAAATGAAAATAGCCAGTTACTTCAAGCAGCTTAGTTGTTCTCCCAGAGCTTTACAACCACCCCCACATTGAATAGTATAATTACCTACACTTCACACCTACTCTGCTCCTTTCCTTCTGGGGAACACTCAAGACACTGATTTAGAACAGCTTTCTGCTCAGGGCTGTCCCCTCTCCAATTGAACAGCACGGGTTTGTATGAAGCAAATGCTGAAGTATTGACAAATCTTACATCTGTTCCATTTCCTTTGTTTTAAGCTATACAATAAAAGCTCTCAAACCCCAGGAAACATCTCAAAAGGAACAAGGCAGGGTTGAACACCTTTCCTATACTCTCAGACAGGACAGCTTAGGGCAGTTGGTTCCCCCCCCCCGGTAGCCTTTGCCACTGCATTCTGCTTGGCACCAAGAAACCTCACTGAGAAAAGTCATTCATCCCATTGCAACATTTTGCTTTGCTTCCATCAATCACCAGATTCCATTCCATAAAGAGTTTAAATGTAGCATACTGTTCTCCAGCAGAGAATGCTTCCTGGAAGGATGTCACCAAAGACAGTAGGAAAGAAACCACAATAAGCAACACAAGTCAATCTTTATTGAAAACTGAAGTATTAATACATAACAATTCTTGTTACAATAAACGTGCTTTTAAGAATTTAAACTTGAGCTCATCTACTCATTGAATTGCATAAAAAATAAAAAAGTATGAATTTTCACAATTGAACTGGCTCAGAATGGAATCTCCACTCTTTGTGTTGATGCAATAGTTCAATGCAGGAGTGAGTGATGCCTTAAAACTTATTCTGGAAGACAACATTGACCTAAACTTAAAAAAAAAAAAGTACCAATACAACTGTTCCTAAGACAGTTTTAAAAAAAGTCATAAAAAGGAAACCTGTGTCTATTTCATAACAAACATGGAGAACTATTACTGGGGCCTCTTGTACTTCCATTGCATGCACTCACTTTTTTAGATCTTAAGACAGGAGGGCAGCCAATAATAGCATTACAATTAAAAAAACCCACTAACAAATCCCTTCTACTTAAAACAAGTCTGTACAGCAGCCAGCTAAAAAAGCTTTCCCAGTTTGCCTGCTAAGTGCCCAAAAGTCACAACCAGTTTAGAAAAGTCATGTTCATTTTCTTGATGTTGAAACTCCAGGGCCCATAAATTGCCTAGATGTAAAACTCCCAAATGGACCCTTTACTACGTGTGAAATTCAGATGTTTCAGTGTCATATGCAACCTGCACAAGAAAATGTTTCTTGTCCCCACTGTTCCTGTTCCCTCCCTGGTGCCTGCAGGACTCCTTGCCTGCCCTCAGCACCCTGAGAGGCTCCAGACTGCCCAGAGTCTCCCAGCAGATGGGAGCCAGCTCAGCCCTGCTGCAGGTGCTCCTGCCCTGTGGCATTTCACCTCCTCACCTGAGGGGCTCTGCAGGAAGCCTAGAGCTGAATACCTGACACTTCTTAAAGAGCACAATGAACGAGCTGAAATCACCATGGCTTTTACAGCCTCCCACAGCCTGGCTCACAGGGCTGAGGAACCTGTCTGGACTGACACGAGCTGGAGCAGGCTGGGGCAGACTGGGGCTGTTTCCTAAGGAACACTGCACAAACACAGCCCAGGCAGCCACAGCCACAGGCTCTGTCCTGTGCCTCAAGCTCAGCTGAAGCATCACTATTGCTCTCTAAGATGGGAGGTGTCACACACACTCCTGGTATGAGTCTGACTCTAGAGTTAGGTGGTGGTGTCAGACTGATGTGCTTACCTACTTGAGCAAAAGCCAAATGAACAGTGTGGAATTCTGTGCTGAAGCCCTGGGGAGTGATTCCAAGTCAATGCTCTTGCTTTCCAAGCTAAGGAACAGGGAAGGCAGAACACTCCCTGGAGAGCAGCCAGTGCTGAGCACCCAGTGTACAGCTCTGTACCATCAGCTCTCCTGACAACACCGAGACACGTGGTACTCATGGGTGGTGGTTAGCTCTGTTGGTTGGTTAGCTTTTTCAGTGGATGGAGCAAGGAAGAACTTCAATGAAAATAAAGGACTTTTTTCACCTACTGCTGCATCTCTAAGCATTTAACTTGCATAGAACACTCAAAATGAAGCTTTCTTGAGCAGCATTCCTGCACGTCTCCTAGAAACTCCACACAGGAGAGGGTTACAACAAGCATAAGCAACATCTAGTAGTAGGTTATCTCCTCTCCTTCCTAGAGTTTAGTTCACCACCACCACACTGACTGGGGCTATGTGTTTTTGGTGCCAATTATTAGCCATTTTTCTTTCGCTGCTGCTACATTTAAAAGACATTTTCATCATCTGTTACTGACATAGGGAATACCTTGGTTTTAAAAAATACTTTATCTAGACGCAACACCTGAAATTTGAATTAAAAAAAATTTTCTTGGACTTCTCTTTGTTATTGCTGCAACAGTTATTTTCAGTTCCAGGTTTATAGTAGTTACTTTTTTTTATTTTTAATCATATAAAGCTGCCATAAAAGTTTTCTGTTTTTAAAGAGAAGCTTGATCTGAAATGTCTCTACTGCACTAGCTCTCTTCATTTGCTGAGGAGCTTTAGTGCAAACACACACTGCGTTTTCATTTATAAAGGAATTCTAAATAGGGAATGTTATATAAAAAGCAGGAGAGAATGTTTCGTAAGACCCTCACTGTGTAAACGCCTATTTAATGATGTAGTTTCCCCCACTGCAGTTTTATATCCATGCTTTCTACTATTTGCAACAAAATACCATTAAGATAGTTATATATACACATATTCCCCCCGTCCCCCTGCACTGTGCTTTTGGTTACTTTTCAGAACAACTCCTGGAGACAAGCTCCAGCCTCCCAGTAGGAACAGAATCGCTCAGGACTGGAAGGTGCAGTACCTCTGAAAAAGGTACAGTCTCTCCCCCCTGGATGAATCCCATAATGCAACTTAGAAAAAAAAAGTGCTGAAGTAAGTGAGACTGCCTAAGTGTTACGGAATACTACATGGAGACCAATTCCAGGGTGACATTTAGGAATCTGAAGTTAGAGCAAATATATAAGAAGTTATATTCGTTCCTTAACTATTTCTCTATTGCAGCATTCATGGGAGTTCTCTCCTATGACTTTAGTTCATGGTGATGAGACAGGAGACAGCAAAACTTCCAGCCTGGCCCTCCCAGCTCATCCCCCAGCACAGCACAGCTCCAACCTGCAGCTCCTGGCTGGAACCACGCTCAGGATGAGCTCCCTGTGCTCTGCCACACCTGACTGACCACAGCTGCAAATCTAACACACAAATGGAATTGTTACACACACTCAACAAAGCAGGACAGATTCAACTAAGTCTGTCTTGGATAATTTTCTGCTCCATATAAAAACATATGGAAATCCCTAAGCTGCAGTAAGTGCTCATGAGTAAGGTTGAAAGTACTTATTTCAACAACATAGTTATGTTCAAGGCATTAGAAATAAGGGGGCCATCCACTGACAGTGATTCATGCAAAATAAACCTAAACTTTATTAAAAAAAAAAAAAAAAAAAAGGGTACAAAATACAGAGAGTGCTTACTGTAAAAAATAAAGTCACTGAAGGCTCTAACCACCAATGGGGTATGAAAGTACACAAGCCTCTCACCAGAGCAGAGTGCTGGGATGGCAGCACTAAATCAGCACTGATGCTACCCCACATCAGCTGCCAAACCTGTACAGGAGCAGAACACCCCAAAACAAAGCATAACTAAGACACACAACTTCAAAAAATTTAATTCTGAATGGAAGTTAACCTACGAGAACAAGACAGCCTGATATACCTCTGTGTAAATGCTTAAAAGGGAACAACATTTTATATCCGTTTACTGCAGAATTTATTGCAGGCAGAATGTATTAAAAAAAATTGCATCTTTCTGGAATTGTAAATCAAGCAGGTTAAAGAAGAACCTCGGTTTTATTGTGCAATATTCAAATTTAAAAATTTAAAATCTCCCCCATAACAATTTTGGTATACAAATGGGTTCCAAGGCTAGCCCTTTATCCCCACAGCATTTGCTTTGAGGTACTTTAAAAATCGAAGCTGCAAGAAAGAATATCACAAATGACTCATTGCAATGAAATGCTAATCTGCAGTCGAGTCTTATTTTACATGCTTCCAAGTGCAATTTAGGAAGTAAAAAAAAAGAAAATACTAAGAAAACACATCAAAAGGCTGTAACCAACAAATGTCTCCTACTTCAATTACAAATATTTTCATGAAAAAAAAACCCAAAATGAAACTGCTATTTAAACCCTCTATATTCTGGCAGCCCTACTACAGAGTATCCATAGTCCATACTGCAAGTAGATAATAAGGAAATTGTGTTAAAATGATTTGTTCCCCTTTAACATACTCATCAGGCACACAAGCTTTCCTCAGAATAACATGCAGCTGAACTCTGTTGCAGAAAGCCCTTGCACTTCTTAAGTTTCTGGAAAGCAAGCTGGATCAACTGCACATACATTTTCAACTGACTACAACATTCTTTAGGAAAAAACAGCACAAATTTGCTCAACTGAGAATGAAAAGGAAGTGTTTTTCTGTCAGTCTGTGTGGCAGTCTCGCTTTGACACATCTTGCATTATCTGAAAGATAGTACTGGATAGTAATCTCCCCAGGACATGCTATTCATTCTGCAGGTGGTATCACCTCCTACTATTCCTAAGAGCCAGTTTTGCCTCAAGGAAGCTTGCCTTATTTACTGGCACACACAGCCTTACCTTTGTCATTTCATTCTGATCCTTAAGAACATCTGTATAACACTGATTCCATACAATGAAAATGAAAAGGTATGAAGTAAACTAATGGTGTGTGGGATGTCTACAGCTCGCCTGACTCGTTTTCCAGTCACTCCAATTTATCAGCTGAATTTGAAAAGAACACATCACTTAAACAAAAATATGCCCCTTTTAAACTGGCAACTCCATCAACCTGAAACAGGCTGAAGCACTCATCTAATGTGTGTTATGGTATTCTAGAAAGAAACTGACTTTCATGATTCTACCTTGTCAGACCCTGCATACATTACAACAGTGCATTAGTGATACAAGTTGTAAAATACTTTTCGGTTCCTTTGGATTTGCATATGATGGTTTTTGCATCAGTCACTGCAGGTAGATTGAGCAAGCTTTGTTTTTGTGTTTTAACATGCATTCAACTAGATATGGATCAGAATAAATTTATACTCCCTTTTTATCATTATAATTAGCTAAAAAATTGCAAGACAGTCCACAAAACAGGATTTGCTTTAAGACTAACTGCTGGAGTTCCAAGATGTAAGATATGCAGCACTGGAAAATCTTCAGTGATCAGGAATTAGTAGTGTTTAGCCAAGTGTTGAAAGCATTCAGAAGGAAAGTCCTGGTTGGAGGCATGAGGGCTTCAGCACCAACTTTTAAACCTCAATTTCTTGATTGCATATCTCCCATCTTTAAACCTACATTAAGAGGGGGGAAAAGAGTGGGAAATACTCTCAATAAGGTGAAATACTATTTGAGTGTATGCAGAACACATTAACATTGCATGCAGCACATACACCAACAAATGCTAAGTGTGAAATAATGTTACCCTAGCACTTATCCTGCCACCTGACAGGTCCTGGGGTAAGAACACACTACAGGGACTTGCTCTTGTCATGTCCAGTCCAGCTTTCTGTCAGCACCATTGTTGTTTTTAATGTAGAAGATGCAATATTAAGAAGGTATTTTGTGCTAAATTTAATTACCAGCAGTCAGGAGTTTATTCCCAGCTTAATTTTCGCTTCTTATATTCATGTAACGTGAGACTCTTGGCTGAAATATATCATGAGAAGCATTTCAGATCTGCAGACAGCTGTGTAGCATCACAGCAAAATAAGAAATGGCTGCTACATTACTAACTCAAAGGCAACGGTCACCTGCAATCTCAGAACTCTCTACTTCTAACTGCTGAAACAGAAATCCAGAGAAAATTAAAACAAAGTTAACTTTTGTCATAAACTAAACGGACAAAAAGTGAAAATTTCAAGTCCAGTTGGTGTGACAAGTCATTATTCCAAATGAAGCTGTTTTCAACTTATGCTAAAAATAACCCAACAAATCAGAAATTAAGTCGGTATCACAAAAACATTAGTCCTTGTGTCAGTTTGACACAGATTACACCTCAAAATCCACCCCATTTTATAGCAGATTTCAAAATAAAACTCCTTGTCCTGAAACCCACGATCTAAATTTTGGTTCACACTAGAAATGCTTTTTCCATGCTGACTGCATGAAGTATGAACTGATACTTACCTGAAACAGAGTGAATGTATGAAATTATCTCAAGATTATCTGTTTCAGCAGCTTGTGAAAAATATTCACCCTCTGAGCAAGGCAAAACACCTTGCCTACATGTTTAGCCAATCACAAATGATTTGACAATAAAGACAAATACATTCATTCAGGAATCAGAGTACTGCTGAATTTAACAATTACCAATGATTCCAAAATACTGAATATATTTAATTCCATATGTATTTTAATAAGGCCAGCTTAAGGCTCATTCTTTCGTATTTGACAATCACGCATCACGAAAATGATTCATGACTTGTGAAGACACAGACCACTCAAGAAACCCCAGCAGGATTTTTGAGGATTCCTGCTCAATTAGAAGACTGTAGAAGCACCCCTCATTGCTTACAATCTGCAAAATGTCCCCAAAAGAACCTGAAATGCTGGTGTTTGTAAGAAAGATTACCTGTTTCCAATGCAACTTACACTGACTGCCAGGATGATCACCACTGTGGGGGCACATAACTATAGGTTGGTGTTCCTGGAGCCCGATACGTGGGCATAGTAACTGGATGAGGGGCTACTGGAGTTGGGGAATGAGTTGTCAACAAGGTACCTGGAATGAAGAGAAGAGCTTTTCAGTAAGCAAAAATTTTAGTAGAGAGGATCAAAAAAATAAAAATAAAAATAAAAAAAATTAAAGGAAGATAGCAGGAAAAAAACCAAGGAATTTTAAAGACAATTACAACTTGCTCATCTTCAAAATTACCAGCATTGTTTTGTACTACAGTCCAAATCTTCTTCAAACCTTTATGGCAGGGGGCTATTTTAGCCCAGTGGATGTTTAGGCCAATCATACAATGATATTCATTACTCAAAAATAGCTCCAGCAGAAACTTTGCAACATGAGCAACTCTCCCCACGGCAGGATTTATGTGCCATTAAGAATATTTGATGGTAGAGATAACTTGACTGATAAATCAGAATAAATTAGTTCTTGTTTGCATTATTACAGATAGGTTTTTTTACCCACAAATGAAGCTCTGTTAGTTTCATTTTAGCTCTTTAGCTTCTTCATTAGCTCTATTAGCATTTCAGTTTGTGACACCTAACTCCTCTAGTTTTAAGGTTTCTCAAATTAAATTATGACTTTGACAGGATAGAAATGAAAATCTCAAAACAAACTTACGGCTCTTATTTTTTAGATTTTCAAATTAGCATCCCTTGAGTGAATGTGGATTTTTCTTTGTGAGTTAACACCCAGTGAGTAACAAAGCATGACCCCCTCAGCAACACTCCCAGATGAGACTGAATTATCAGTTAAACACCATTCTCTCCAAAACACTACCACGAAAAGACTGTGACAACAGGAAGGAGACATCCCCAACCATTTCCCATGGCACAGAGGACCTGCAGGTAGTACAAACACATGAAGTGTTGTATCTCAAGACAAGGAAGGTCTGTGATACCAGGGGTGAGCCCAGAACACCACATCTTCCTCAGCACTAAGAGGCTGCTGCTTTCACCTGGCATAGAGAAATGCACTGGGAAAAGGAAGTCACACTCTTGACACTGGAATGAGGAGAAACAAAGGCTGCAAGAGTGATATTCCATACAGATCTGAAGAAAAACTGCTGTGCCATAATACTGACTCTGACAAGAGGATGTGCTACCTCCATCCTTAGAGGAGATCAAGGCACTGCTGAACAATAAACCCTGACTTAGCTGGACTCCCTCAGAAGACACACGACCTGCACAAGTCCTTCTGAACTGACATTTGTATGATCTTGTCCAGTGTACCTGTGGCATCATTTTGTAAGATACCTGTGCTCCCCCTGGGCTCCCAGGAGAGCTGCTCTGGGCACAAGGCCTGGCTGTGAGTGCACCCACCTGCTGACATTGCCATAGTTGTCCCAGCCACCATGCCCATGGTGACCCCGTTCCCTCGGGGCGGTGGGATCGGAGCAGGGTACATGGTTGCTGGCATTCCATTGGGCTGCACGACTGTGGTGTGGTGGATTACGTGGGGTGGTGCTGCATACAAAGGCTGTGTGTAGTAAGTGCCTTGCTGTGGGGAGAAAAAAACAGCAGGGGAAGTAATTACAGTGTATCTGCTGGGGAAGATAAGTGATAGCTTCTTTAACAAATGTATCATAAAAGTAGTACTCTAACATGTAATTAATTTACAGAGCAGAGACAAAACATTTATTGTAACTATTCCAATTGTGTTTCACTTGCAATTTAACATTTTATCCCTTTTCAAAGCATTTAGGATAACATGTGAAGTAGGGACCTTTGTAGATGCTGACTGTACCTTCGACAATAAGGGCTCATTTGTCATTCATTCCCTTCCTTTTAATCCTTTTCATATATTAATCCATGACAGAACTTCTCATTCTTTCACAGCTTTTTATTCAGTTGCTTTCAGTAAAAGCATCCAATATTTTTGGCAAATCCAAGTACACTAAACAGACCGGATAAAACTTGTTACATGCTTATTAATCCTCTTCTGCTACTGCTTACATGCCAGGTGAGTTCTCACTATGCAAAAAAGGCCAACTTTTCCCTAAAATATCATATTTATTGAAGTGTCTTAATTCCATCCTTTGTAATAGTTTCCAACAGCTTCCCTGGCATGAGACTTGGTAAAGCCCTGAAATTACAACAAAAACTTCATAACAAAAATTATGACAATTTTTGACAAAACAAAAATCAGGATATTGGTAGTTATAGGATCCAGCACATTCTGAAAACTGCTGAATTTAGTGTCTCTTCAAAGCGTGAACACATTACCAGTAAGTGCTGAGTAACTGTCATGCAAGAGAGGATGTAAAATTGAGCACACACTAAATCATTGTATTAAAAATTCTTACCGCAGGAAGCTAAAAATTCTCTCCATGCACCAAGAAGTGAGTGTGATGAAAAGTTAAAGAGTTCACAGAGCTATTACAGAGGTGGCCACAGAGGCATTTTGTGGCTGTGCCCACGTACCTGTGCATATGGGTTCTGCTGGGGGTAGGCACTTCGGACTGGGTACACAGCAGTCTGGTAGGGGTTCGGTGACGACGAGTACGGCGGCACTGCCCCACTGGTGGGTGAACAGGACACTTTGTATGGGGTGCCTGGTGTGTAACCTGAGACAAAGGAAACTGCATTCAAACACTCAGCACCATGCTGCTTCATAAGCAGCAACTCCAACTCCCAAATCCATAAGCTTCATCTGAGCACTTGTATATCCAAGCACAAGTTCTGTCATTTTCCTAATACGGGCAACAGACTGGGAATAATATTTGACTGTGTCAACTAAGCATGAAAAGGTAATTAATTAACTGAAGGTAACTAACACTTGCACAATTTACTTTCTAAGTCTATGGATATGGGGCAAAAAGTGAATTTTCATAATAGCACATTGACTACCAGGATTTGGCATATTAGGCTATGCCCCTACATGGGAGGACTTGGCACATGTGTCAGTCAACTCTCCACACCCCCCCAAACTGTACTGGCAAAACACAGTAGCAGTCAACTAACCTGCTGTAGGGGATGATACAGCACAAGAGCAAGAATTTCAAAAGCCAGAATCATCTAAAGACCTCAGCACCTTCAGAGATTTTCAGAGAACAGAGACAAAATCTGCAACCTCTACTGCAACTTACCTTTATTCCTATTTGTTTTCCAGCATTTTCTGAACTGGCTAAAATAAACATGAAATACTGTGCCTTTAAATCACAAACACTGCAAAGTTCAGTGCAACTGTAAATTCAACTCAGAAGGCACTTTAAGGTCCTGAAATCTTCTTTTTGAGTATTATACATGCAGACATATCCTTAAACATTAAGAATTAAAATAAAAGCTTAAGAATTGCTTTTATACAACAGTAAGACTTAGATGTCATCAGAAAGTGGTTGGCATTCTTATTACAAGGCCCCCAAAATCAGCCAGTAAATGTTTGGAACTGTTGAATTCTTTACAGGAAGAAGTGGCAACTGCTGGTTCAGACTCTGCCCCAAGACAGCTTTTGCATAATTTCTCCAGCCCTCATCAGACAAGGTCTCAGGGTCAGAACAAGTGCTTCAAGAGGCAGGGAGGAGATTGAGATATTGAGATATATATTTATTTATTTATATATTTATAATGTTTCTGCATGTTACACTCCCAAGATTATTCTATGGCCAGAGTGGGAATATGAACACCTCAGAGTAGCAAACAACAGGCATGACCTAGACTGGAGAAAGCATCAAGGCCCTTGCCTGTGCTGCTGTGAAAAGATCTTGAATCTCATGCAGGTCGATCACACCAGGAGACACAACATCCACAGGGACAATTTGTAGTTAGTTGGAATTGAATAAACCAGTACCAGGGCAGTGCAAGAAAGAATAGACACTTGGTAATTATAGAAAAAAAAGAGACTATCAGAGTGAAGATTAGGTTGATTTTCAAAACTGTCTGGAATGGGCTGACTTCAATACCAAGAACAGATCCGAAGTTGTATAGCTGTATAGAGAATGTGCTGTCAAAAATCAGTCTGTGCAAACAGCATGATGACACATGACCTTCATTCTTCTTCAAGAAGTCTGGGCTCCTTTGCAATTTCATGACACCCTTCAAACTAAAAGTTGTTTAGTTGTTAGTCTTTTAACTAGAAGAACTAGGTTTACTGCTTCTTTTTAATAGAACTTTTACCTTTAAAAAGCTGTACCACAGCACTTACTCGGAACTCTTGCTTTTGGAGATCCTAAGTATTTCACAGATCCAGCATGCTGAGGAAGTAACTTCTATTAGTATGGAGAGCTATTTGTGGTGAAAACCGCAGCTACAAAATGCTGAACATGAAGAATCATTACAACCATGTCCTCAGTGAAGCCCACTTTCATTCTAAAAACCCAGTGATGCAGCTGCACAGGCAATCTCTCTTTCATTCTTGTGAAGTGGTAAATCTGCACAAGAGGTATTCTGCCATCCCATTTTTTTTCTCCCTAATATGAAGCAAAGATCTTAACAGTAAATGACAGAGTAAGTCAAAACCATAATAATTTAAGACAGTTACCTGTAAAAAAAAAAATCCCTTTTGCAACAGCAGTGGCACAGCACATTCAAATACTGCTGTGAATATGAATTTACAAAAGCTTTGATTCTATAAACAAGCTGTTACATCAGAAAGGCTAAAAAAAGATATAAAAAAATCCCACCTGTTAGGACAAAAACACTCCAAGTTATCTGCCTGAATTAGAGGTCTGTACATTTTGAACTTCTGTTCACAGCTTGATGAGCAGCTAAAAATTAAAGCTATTCTTAGTTCTGAAATAAAAGCTAACTTCCTATTCAAAAGACAAACAGCACTAGTTTTTAAGAAATTAATGATATTCAATGACAGTATTCAACTTTTATACATGTTTATTGCTTTTTCTTTAGAAGTGAAAAGGTTCTCTTTGACTTTGCTATATGGCATGATATATATGATGATCATATTCCAAGATTAATCAATGTAAACTGGTATTACAACATGATTAAGTCTAACGTAAGTCTAAGGTCAAGAATCTTTGTCAGAATTCTCATGATTTGTTAAATTGCTTCCTTGCAGCTTGGCCTCAGCTTCCTGCAGCAGGATTTGCAAACTGCTACCTGTACTAAGACTGGAGCTACCTTTCAGTTGTGTGATCCTAGGATCAAAGCCTACAGCTCCTCCTCAACACAGCTGCAGGGTATGTGCAGGACAGCACAGAAGTGCTGCAGTGAAACTGAAGGGCCTGACAGCAATAAAGCCAGTAACAAAAGCTCACATGGGGCTCTGCCACCAGAGCTAAGAGTTCTACCCTGGTGGGAACTGCTCTCCCTTGAACACAGCTCTCAGGGTCAGTTCTGAAGCAATCCAGTGCAGATGCAAGCTGGCATCCCCAGATATGGTACTGGCACAGTGGCAATACCCAGCCATGGGATTGATTTATTTTTTTTAGTTTCTGGAACTTCTAATATTAATCTGTTTCCTTATTTTAAATTCAAGGCCAAAGACAAGACAAAGTGTGAGTCTGCACACACTCTGCCTCTAAGCAGCAAACTGAACAGTGACAGAGGTTGTACCAACTCTGGGATGGTTGTACCATCCCACACAGTTCCAAGAAAAGCTACACACTTTTAACAGGTTCTGCAGGCAAACATTTTAGATGAGTCTTTTGCCTCAGTAATTGTTGCCACACCCTGAAGTCTCCTGGTAGTTAATGAAGTCCATCCATTATGAACACTGAACTTCAATACCAAGCAAGCTTCTTCAGCCTAAGCTTCCCAATTTCAAAAGTATCCATTTCCTGCTGCCATTAATTACAGAGGGAATTCAGAGACAAACATGGTTATGTGCCACATGTATCTCTGGAAAACAGGCATAACACATGAAAGTGAAAGAGTTCTGAGGATGCCAAAGTCTACATCAACAAAGCAATGTAAGGAATTCCTTCCTATACAAAATAACCACAGGGAGAATACTGTTGCATCACCCGCAGGTTCCTGCTTTAAGTGGAAATCAAACTGTACCAGCTTCTGTTTTAAGGAATAGCACATTAAATCCATGTTCTGTTAGTGAAAGCAGAACTACACAAAAATAACTTTGGTGAGTGCCTTGCTTTTCATGTCTGTTTTCCCTAGGTTCCTAGCTAGGAAAAACACCTAGCTCCCTTTTCCTAGGTTCATCCTACTCCCTTCCCTAAATGACACACATGTAAGTGCAGTAACCTAAGTCCTTGCCCTGTACCTATAATGGTCAATCAATTTTACCCAGCAACCAGGCTTTCCAGACCCTTCAGCTTGTGCAAGACAATTTTAAAGGCAGAAAAAAGCCAGCACGCTGAACTTGGAAAGATACGATCTAAGAAAGGGATGAAAAAGAATAATTTTGAGGGTAACAGACAGAAGAAAAAACAGGAATCTGGAAATGACCAGAAGGATGCAAAGCAAGCAGAATCATGAAAGAAGCAGTGAAGGGAAATGCAATGCAAACCTCAAGGATGATCAGGAAATAGGGAAAAAACGGCTGTTCCCTTCTTGGAAGGTGCATGCAGTATGAATTAAGATTATAATATTGTTAATTTATCAGATGATTCCTTATGAGTCATGTTCAAGGTAACGTAAAACTTATCTCACAAGTGATCTTACAAGTGTTATTGGGAGTCCCTACAGCTTTTCCTCAGTCTTGCTTCTAACCTATTGCAAAGGTCAGGTTCTGCTCTGCCATCCCAATTGCACATACCTGTTTGGAAGGTAGGATTTGCTCCAGGATACATGTTGGGGGAATAGGCAGGAGCAGCCGCTGCATAGCCCATTGGGAAGCCAGCTAGAAGAAAGAACAGGCCACAGTTATTGTCTAGAATGAGTTTACTCTCCAAGTTCTCATTGCACATGCTTTAACTGAGACAAGCAGACAGCCTTCAACCACACCTCCTCAAATAAAACACGGCAATCCTCTTCCCCCAAGCCCCCTGAAGATGAATGTTACGTGAAGAGAACAGCTATGGTTTTACAAATCCATTCTCTCTTACATCCCTCTTCCAGCCATCCCTGTTGGCCAAGTAACTCTAAAGTTGATTGGAAAACAAAGTTTTGTGCAACTGCCCTGCACTCTTCCCCCCAGTGTGATGTACAAATGATGCCTTAGGATTTTAGCTTTTATATTTTTCACGTATTTGCAATCCTGCAATTCTTCAGTGTATAATTCTAAACTCCACATCCAGGATCAGCTGCTGCTTTCCCATTTTGGTCAGACACAACAATTCCTCTTCAGGTCTGGCAATCAAGGACACCTCACTGCCTCAGGGCCCGAGAAATGTAAACAAAAGTGAGTTTGTGGAGAGCAAACTGGGATAAATGACTTCATTACCTGAAGCTGCAATTGGAAGATTAACCCAAATATGCAAATGGACCAAACTTATAGAAGTGTGAAAACCTGTGACCTGTGGTCCATTTCGGGTGCAGCCCCTGGGGGGGGCTTTGTCTGCCCCAAATGTACCTGAAAGCCTTCAATAAATAGAACTGCTTTTTATTCCCTTAATTTTGTCTGGCCTCTTTTTAGGTAGCCCAAAAAAGGCACTACATACAGTACTTATCTGAATGGACTTTTTCACAGAAATAAATCCCTAGAAGTTAGAGTGACTCTGACTCTCTAGATCAGAGGTATCTCAAGTAGAAAGTACAAAGCAGTAGCAGTCCAAACTGCTTGCTGAATTTGACACATATTTGCTACTACACTCAGTATCAAACAAGCTCCCCAGCTTCAGACACACACTGTGACAACAGTAACGAGTGATTCACAGAAGTACTGGCAAAATGACAGTGAAACACTCTTGCACCAGAGAACACTGTGATATACTCCAGTGTAAGGCACAACACAGCATTAGCAAAAGCTTGTTACCTGAAAGACACAAAGCTTGTACAGATAAGGTGAAATTTCTGAATTAATCACAGCTATCAGTTTTCCCAAGAACCTGTTTACATTATTCTAATCTGTAAAACCAAGGAATCTCTGTATTCAGAAAGATGGAGTTACTACCACATTCTGCTCTCTACATATAAAGATTTCAGCTCCTTCAGATAAAAGGCCATTAATATTTGCACATGCACTGTCAGACTCAGAGCTTAGTTCTAAACTGCTGTTCAAATCTGAGAGGTTTTTATTTCACAATGAATCCCGGAGTCCCCATCAATTATTCCCAACAATAAAAATTATTTAGCTCAGGACTATATATGCTAACCCAGTTTTGTAAAGCACTCTGTAAACATATGAAGTGACATACATTTGGCACTACTATTAGGTGGTCAGCATGGAGAAGACTAAGAAAAGCCCTAGGCTTAAAAACCAAAATTAAAAATAGCATATCCAAATTGTAACAACTTTTCAGTGTTAATAGCTCTTCAGTTTCCAAACTCACAAGCTGCTGGTGGAAAGCTTTAGTACAGTTTTACCTTACTCAAACACACTACACATCTGCAACAGTGTGTGTGGGAAACATTTTCAGTCCTTCCTTTCTTTTTTCATAGCTTTAGCTGCACTGTGGAACACTCTGAGCTACTCAAGAAACAGGTCATTTGTGGAAAATGTAACTACAACAAGCAGCAGTTTTAGCTTCTTCAAGGAACTTCAATCCATATGAGAGCATTTGAATATTGATTTCTTGCTGCTGAAAAACTATCCAACAGTCTAAAATAGGTGTAGTGTAATATAAACAGTTATTAAATATGCAACAGCTTCAGAAACACATTGCCATTCAATAATGCATTCCACCTACTGCTGTGTTCCTCACTTTCTATTTCCATGCAGCCCATGTAATGCAATGATTCTGAGTGGAGAATCTGTAGCTTTTAAATTAGGAGAAGCATAGCAGGGGGACTTAGTCATACAACTTTAAAAAAAAAAAATTCTAAAATGCAAATTTTCATTTCAGAGAATGTGCTTTGTATTTATTCCACAATCTTAAAGCCTGGACCATGCAGCTCTAACACATTATTGACTAAGCTGAATTTACAGGTCACAGTTGTGTGAACTGACCAACCCACTGCTGCAAGGGAGAATTCTAAGTAACCACATTGTAGCATGACATTTAAGGCCCTTCTGTAACAATTCTATTTCAATTCCATATATTTTAGTCATGCAGGCTGGCAAATATAAAGTATTTACATGATTTAATATATAGTCTAGTATCTATAATAGTAGAATAAAAGATTAGAGACTGTAATGTTGTTCAAACTGCTATTTATGAACCTACAATAGTATTTTTTCCTAAATAAAGATACAACTTTAGTTTAGTATAGACAAGAGCCTCAATGCAATATGTAGATGCTTATAATTACAAATCAAAATCTGATTATTAAAAATTTGAGTTTAGAAAATGAACAGAAATAAAGATATGAAGTTGTATTCAAATAATCCATAATAATCTTTATCTAAAGCAAAAGAAAGGCTGGAAAAAGCAATCTATTATAAATACAGAAAGAACTGTCCCATATATTACGTTAATTTGTGAGCCTTTGCTGCTTGCCTTAAACTACAGAGAGTAAAACCACCCTGCAGGTTACATAGTGTCAGCTTTACAATTTGTTACTGCACCATTCCAGTCACTCAGCAGACTTAAAAACATTTCAACACATCTTGTATTTCCCTCCTAAATACTGTAGAAATCAAGGAAAGTATAGTAGTTTGAAAAACATGAAAAGCAAAAAATGGAATTAAAATGCTTTTGAGACAATCAAGCCAATAAAAGAATTCATTTATGCACCTCCTTCTAAAGAAGGAGGAACAGAGAAAAGTACAACAGGAAAACAGGAATTCTAGTGCATTAGCCAAGGTGAAAAACAGATTTAAGAATGGTAAATACCGGTAGGAAAATATACAACTACCAGGCTGTACAACTACCAAGAATATAAACAATACCAGCACAGAAGTATTTCTGCCTCCCAAAACAGACACCAACTAGATCACAAACTCTGTAAAAGCTAAAGAAGTTTAACTTCTTATGAAATACAAAGCTGAGCAGAAAAGAGCCCGGAGCCTCTCCCAGGATGGAAACTCCCTTCTGTCAGAGATAACAGAAAAAAAAGACAGCATCAAGACATACTGCTTGAGATGTCTCCCAGAGGCACAAAGGCTTCCCTTCAGCCTTCCTGGAAAGCTCTGTCCATATCTAATTTTGTCTCATCCAACTTTTGGGCTATAGAGATATCAGAAATGAAGCCTCCTTGCACATATGTTAGGAGATTGAGGGGGGGAACCTTATGAGAAACTTTAAGTCAATAAGAAGCAGATAAAACAATAAAGTAAAAATGTTTTTAAAACATTTTTGGCCATTTCCTTGGTCCCACCTTTGATGCCATGCTTTGGACAGTCAGAGAACAGACAGCATGAACAAGAATCAGAGGATAAAAAGGTTAACAGTGCCAGTAACTGACAGCAGAAATAGACTGGCTTCTCTTCTTGCAGGGCGTAATTATTAGAACTCCTAAAATAAGCTGCATTGGAAGAGATGCTGAAGTTAGACATCTAACAGAAGAAATAACATCACTCTTGAAATGTCACTTTTTAAATTTAAAAGCAGCCTCATCCCAATCCCAAAACAGATTTCCATGAAGGCATTCATAAGGGACTATTTCTTCTTGACCATAAGCAAAGAGCAGTGCAACCGAAATTCATCAGAAAACAGAGCTGCTTACCTGGATAACCAATTCCTTTGGCATTTGCATAGGGAACCCCAGAAGATCCAGGGCTATACACAGGATTCATGATTTCAGTAACTGAATCAGGAAATAAAGAAAAAGAAAAGCAGCATTTAGTTAAGTAGAGGGAAAGCTTGAAATCTCAACAACTAAGGTAGAACTGGAAACCGAGGAAACATATTGGAAGAAAACGTAACAAAGGAAAAAGCAATTGCACCACTTCTCAACATTAAAGCTATAGCTACAGGCAGGAAAGAATCCCTGCAGGAAGAAGTTTCAAAGCAGCCCAACCCTCAATCAGCTAGAGAATGTCTCAGGAATGAAACATTCCCTGTTGCGGAGCACGCTTTCAAAATATTTCCACTGCCCAGAGCTCCCCGTGGAGCACAAATCCAAACCCACTGCAGGGATTCTCGTGTGTTGGACTTCACTCCTTGTGCCATCTGTCAGTCACTCAGCATCTCCCTGCCATTTATCAATCACTCAGCATCTCCCTGCCATTTATCAATCACTCAGCATCTCCCTGCCAT
>CM031865.1:23483473-23533603 GCA_018697195.1 Certhia americana
GGAGTGGACTGGATTAATTACCAATGTGTCCCTTTTCCAGCTCAGGGGAAAATTCTATGAGTTCTTTCCTTGAGCAAAGCACCACGGGGGGAAACAGACAGGAACTATATTGAAAACAAGGCTTTCTAGTAAAAAAAATGCTAATAAAGCTGGACACTGAAACCTTTCTTCTAATATCAAAGATGGTTGGTCTTTACTTAAAAAAACCGAGGCTGGGTGTTAAGCCCAGTTAAAAAACAAAAACACCCCAATTAAATGAAAAAAAAATTTTGTAAATTAAATTTTTATGAACAAAAAAAAAGGAAAGCTTAAATACCACCCCATGCCACTAACCTTAAGTTTACAGGAAAGGGTTATGGCAGGAAATTCCCCAAGGTTGAGTGTAATCAGTAGCTGCACTGGGACAAACCTACGGTGGGGGACTCTATAACGCCATTAGTTTTGCTTTTTAAGAACAAACACAAACCAGCTCTGTGCCAAAGAGGGGAATTAGCAGCACCTAGTAGGGACAAAAGGGAAGATTAAAACAAAAAAACAAACAGCCATTGTTGCAAATATGTAGGAACCAGGTAAAGTGGCTTCAGAAAAGGTTTATAATCCAGGTTTTCACAAAAAATAAAAAAAATAAACCTCCAAGTAAATGAAAAAAGAGGGGAAATTACAGATTTCACCAGGTTTTTTGGCTTTCCTCCCCACTCACTTTCCAAAATATCCTAAACCCACATAGAAAATGCCTTTTTCATTTCAGGATTCCATAACGTGATCACACATCAAGGAAAAAATAGAAAAACCCCAATGAGTGTTTTTACAAAAAAAACCCAAACCAAAGCTGGCCATTTTACAATTGTTTAGGAGAAAACAAAAGTTCCCAGAAGCAGCCTGGTTTATCACCTGACTCACATCAAGAAAAAAAACCATTGGGAAACAAATTCTTTTGAGAATGTTTTTTGCAGGCAAAGCTATTTCCCCAAGTATAAAAGTGGATAATTCCACTGAAGCCCTGGGGGAGTTTTAGCAGGCATTACTCTGTGCCTTAAATCAAAAACAGGTATGTTTTGCCTGGAACCATGCATTTTCTTTTTAAGCAAGCTGCTTTCTTTTTTCTTTCCCACCCACTTTCTTCCAGTGGTAACCCTTTTTCTCTCAAAGTACCACTTCAGTTACTGGAAAAAAAAACTCCTGCCACTTCTTCTCAGAGTGATTTAGGTCCTCTTAAATGTTGGATTTTTGGTCACCAATTGTTGTCTCCTAAATTACAAAGTTTCTTAGGGGGCCTCAAGCTTCATCTTTGGTTCAGCATTTCCCCAGTTATGGGTTAAAGTCTTAAAAAGGAGAGGATTAAAAAACTTTCCACCAAAAATAACACAGTTGCGCTCTCCCACCCCACCCTCAATTATACCTAAAAAAATGTGCTTGCTCTCCTTGGCAGGGGGTCCTTGACAGCCAATTAGGGAGAAAAAAAGAGTTGGAAAACCTTCTCACCATTCTGAATGGCAGTGAATAAAGGTGGGGAAACAAAAATCAGCAAAGGCTGTCTGTGGAATATTAGGCAAAAATACACAAAAACAAAAAAAAAAAAAAATATCCCACAACATTAGAAAAAAATTAGTAATGAAGAAAACCGGGGATGCAGAATAAACCACGTGGAACCCACCCCAACCAATATGGGACGATGATTAAAGAGAAAAGCCAAACAAAATTGAAAAGGAAAAGTAAAAGAAAAAAAAAGCAGGCAACAAAAAGCCCTGGGAATCTCAAAGGGAAGTAAAAAAGGTGAAAGAGAGAGGGAACTCCACCTTAAGTAAGGGGAAAAAAAAAACCTGTGGACCACTGGTAGCCTCAAGTTGTCAAAATTTTCCCATTCAAAATGAAAAAATCCAGGGTCAAAAGTTCCACATGTGTACACACAACACAAATTTAATGCAGCTTTTTGGTGCGGACCGGGATGCAACTTTTCCCCACTTCCTGCTTTTCACTGGCTGGGAACGACAAAAGTCCCCCCTTTTACCACAAAGTGCTCAACAGTCTGTAACGGCAGACAAAAAAAAAAATGGCCAGGGGGAACCCAACTTCTAAATTAAAATATAAATTATTGAGGGCTTCTCTGGAAAGGACTCAAAAAACACATGTGTAAGTAATAAAACTTATGTACTATTACACGGGGTGGGTGCAATCTCCCACTCTTACCCATTTATTCCTTGGAAAGGACCATCTTCTTATTTGGGATTGTTTGGAAAAAAACCTTGCAGGTCCCCAACTTCCCCTGGAAACGGTGCACCAAGTTCCACCAATAAAAAAACAAACGGCTAGGGGGAGGGACTGGATAAAAGGGGATCCCAAAAAGAATCCGTGGTCTTTTCAAAACAAAACTGCTTTGGGGTTGCAAATTCCCTCCCAAAAAGGCAATTCTCATGTAATGAATATTGCCAAATTTCAGGTGGTCTCAGTGGCAATTCATGTTGCAACATAAAAAATTGCCCACAGAAAGGCTAATGCACAAGAATGTTCTCTCTTCAGCGGAATGAATGGCAAATCATTACTTATTAAAGATGCGTATGGATTAAAAAAGAACTTGAAACCCAGGATTGCTTGGGGAAGTGCAAACCTTCACCTTTTACTCTGGCTGGCAGCCAGGCAAAAATTAACTTTGGAGGTTTTCCAACAGGGGTGTTTAGAAGTAAATTTGGTTTACAGGGACCCACCAGGGGACAACAAGCCTCATCTTAAATCCCGGGTTTTTGGGAGCTGAGCACAAAAAAAAGGCCAAAACACTGCTATTGTGAAAGCTCTAAAAGCACTTCCCAATTGGATTCTGTTTTGCCCACACAGCTTTCCTGCCACACTTCTGAAAACAAGGCATGGTTCTGGGAAAAAAAAAAAAAACTCTCTTTTCAAAAAAACATTTCACCAGAGATGAAATGAAAAAAAAAAAAACCCAAAAAGAATCCAATGTAAAAAAGACCCAAATTGTTGAGGGACAAAAAAAACTGCACGTTCCTTTTGCAAAAAACAAATTTGTTTTCTTTTACTCGATTCAAACAAAGTTGTGCAATGAAAAAAAAAACATACCAGAATAAGGTTTTCTAAACCAAATGCCAAACTTAGGTTGCTTCTTTTTTATGACAAATTCCAGTCAACAAGAGCTGGAACAAGGAATTCTCCCAATACCTTGGGTCTAAAGACCACCCACCACACCACTTGTTTGGGTTTCCAGTAAAAACCACTTCCTTCCTGGATCTTAAAAGAGGGGACACCAACCCCCACTAAAGGTCATGTTCAAGTGTTTAAAAACATCTGGTTTCCCTGGGATTTGGCGAAAAACAGCTGGCAAAAAGCCATTTGCCATGGAAAATTCTAAACAAATTGGGGACCCAGGTTACCACACTTACTATGTTTACTACCATTCGTAATAAAAACTCTTCTTAAATTTTGTTACCGTGTGAATTTCACAGGTCAAAAGCATTTTATAACAAAGTTACAAGAGTAACAGTTGGCCGGTCGCTTGTAAATGTAAAAAGAAAAAGTTAATTTTCCCACTGCTAAAACCCAAAAAAAAAGAAAAAAAAAACAGTCAGGGACAATTTCAGCTCTTCAAAAATAAAAAAACTAAACAATAAAAAGTTTCTCAAGTTTACACTATGTTATGTAAAAAAACTTTTTCACCCACCAAAAAACAGGGCCCATTTGGATGCAAAAAAATCCAAGGGGCCAAATTAAAATGGGGCATTCTTTGTTTTCCACAAATGTAGTTTTCAAAAACAAAAAGGGGGGGTTCATATTATAAAGGGGGGGGGGGACAGGGCATTTTTTTTTCCCATTTGCTGTACGGGTTCTGGCAGGTAATCCCTTAATTCCTTCCAGTCATCCAAAAAGAATCAAAAATAAAAGGCACGAAACTTTTCCCAGGGAAAAGGAGGGGGGGAAAAAAAAGGCCTTGTTCAGGACAGGGGGGGCAGGGGTTTATGGGACTGGAGGAAGCTGGGGATCAAGTGCTTGCATGCTGGCAAACCAATCCCTGCACCCCTTTCACTGGGGGCTTAGAGGGAGCTGAGGGCCTGGCTGCCAGGGTTCTAGGCTTCTGTGGGAGGATTTTTTTGGGATTGAAAAAGAAATTGCTAGTTTCCATCCAGTCAGCTTGAGGAGGCAATTCCCAAAAATGGGCCCAGACCGTTTCTCAATGCCCAAACGGAAAAGGCAGCAGGGGCTTGGGACCAGAGAGTGACAGGGGGGACAGGATGAGGTTGCAGAAAACCCACAGGCATAGGAAAAAGTGGGGGGGAAAACAGTTAAACTAAACTTTGGCTCGGAAGGCTCACACCCAAAAATAAAAATACCAAGGCCTGGGAAAAAAAATCGCAATTTTGACAGCAGTTCTTTCCTTCCCCGGCTAGGAGTTACAAGATGTTTGGTTGTCCACCAAGGAAAAAGAGTAAAGTGACACCCCCCAAAGCCCCACTCTCGGTTTTGTGTGGGCATGGGCCTTCGCGTTTCCCATAAGGCTAAAAAAAAACAAAAGGGAAAGAGCAGGGTTTCGAGGTTTTTTTAAAAGCCTTGCTAGGGAATTAACAAAACTCTCACCGTAGCCTGAAAAATCAAGGGTTGTTAGGGGTTTTTTTTTTTCTATTGATAAAAATACCACAACCTTAAAACACAAACCACTGCTTGATAACTCAGTGTCAGTGAGGGACAAGCGATGTAATTTGTGAAAGGGACTCAAAACCCAGGTTCCTATTTGTCATCACAAAAAAAAGAAAAAAAAAATCTAACAAAAAAAAAAAGGCAAAACACTTACTAAGCTCCTTGCTTGATTTAATTCCACAAACTTTCTTTTTGGACATGTGTTGGGGGGAATTTTGGCATCACTCTAATCTTTCAAAAATATCCCAATAGGGGGGGGGGACATGACCCAAAAACCTTTCTTTTTCTTTCAACAAAAACCCCTTATAAACTTATGGAAAAAACATAAAAACCAAAAAAACAAAAACTGCACAAATGTATCTTCAAAAAAAAAAATCTGTACGATTTCTTGTTGTGCTATGGCACAAAGGGGGAAAGAAGTTGCTAGCTCAAAAATTCCCCACCCACATCTCCTGGCCTAACTTTAACAATTTGTGTGTGTTCTTCCAATCCTCAAAACAAAAAGGTCAAATTTCGATCCTTTGTAAGGGGGAATTCTAGAAGGCTATTGGCCAATTTTAGAGGAAAAGTTAATTCAAAAACTAGGAAGAAAAACCAAAAGAAAAAAAAAAAAAAAAAATTCAATTGGAAAATATAAACTCACTACCCGAAAAAACAAATTTGTATTAGGGTAATTTTTAGTTAAGCCCCAGAAAGATTCTGGCCTTCATACAAATCTTATTAAAGGCATTTTTCAATTAAATTAGTTTTCAATTATTTCACCATAAACTTTCTTGGAAAAAAAATAAAACATGAAACAAATGTCAACCAAAAAAACCATGACGAAACACAGAATTTCCAAAAAAGGCCTCATGAGTCCTCCTCCTTTCAAAAAACCTCAAGAGTTAGGAGTGTGTAAATTACCCGCCCCCAAAACGCGCAGGGGAGAAGGGGCGTTTCGAGGCCTGCAAGTTTTTGTATTGACCCCACTGACCAAATTACACCATCTTGCAGCAAAAGTCCATTCCAGGAGAATGAACAGACCGGGTTGGGCACAGGTGAGGGTAACCACACGCACCACTTTTGACGCGATTCAAAGCCTCAAGAAGAAACCCAAAAAACGGAGTCCAGCTCTTGTGGCCCCGAAGGAAGTGGTGCCCTGCCCTCCAACCGAAATTTACTGACTTTTTCACCTGTTCCCCAAGGCAGCGGATTTTCGTCCTTGGGCCGGTGTTTATACGGCTCAAAACGATGGGAGACAAAAGCAAACCCGCAAGCCCCGTTTGGACCTTTTTTTCCTTGTTTCAGCTTCACCGAGACCCGGAGAGCCAACCCCGGGAGCGAGATTTATATGGCTGCCCCGCACCTAGGCTGAAAAAGGTGCTGGGGCACACAAGGCCCCACAAGGCCCGGCACGCAAAAAGGACGCGTGCTTGCGGATCGGGGAAAACGGCGTGCCGCTCGGGACCCGCATTTTCACCAAAGGCTTTCCCACCCCGGGACGGGGGGCTTGCGCTGCCGCCGCAAGACCGGCACACCGCAGTGCCCTAGGGTGGGGGCCGGGCGGCGGGAGGGGCCGCGGGGCCCGCGCAGGAACCTGTGTACGCGTCGGGAGCACCCCGGGCGGGCCCCCGGGGCGGCCCGCGCCGCAAGTTTTCCCCTCCGGCCGGCAAGGGCCGGCGGGGGCCCCGCACCTGGGTACCGGATGGCGGGGCCAGGCGGGGCCGGCGCGGATGGGCGGGCGGGGTCTTGAGGGCGGGGGGGCCTGCGTCCCTTTCCCCGCGTTTCCCCCGGGGGGGGCGCGAGGCCGGGCGGGGGCCGGGACCCGCCACTCACCGTGGAGGCGGCCCGGCGCTGCGTGCGGGCGGCGCGGCGGGGCCGTGGCTGCGGGCCGGGCGGGCGGTTGGTGGCCCGTCGGCCTGCGTTTGGGCGGGGGGCTGTGCGCGGGGCCCCCCCGCGGGCCACGGGCCACGGCCCAAAGGGGAGGGGGCGGGCCGCCTCCGCGGGGCCGGCCGCCCCCCCCCGCCTGCTTTGCGAAACCCCACCGCCCTGACGGTTTCACTTCCCGCCCCGGCGGGGAGTGGGGGGGCGCGCCGGGTTACGCGGTGGCGGAAAAGGGGGGGCGGGCGAGCAAACGTGGGGAACCCGGCGCGAGGCCCCGCGGCCACTGGGGGAGGGGGCCGGGGGGCCGGCCATGGGCGGGGGGGGGGGCGGCCATGGGGGGGCGGGGGGCGCCATGGGGCGGGAGGGGGCGGCCAATGGGAGGTGACGGGGCCGGCCATGGCCCTCAGCGCGGAGAGGGGTTGCGGCTTGCGAGGAGGCACTGGCAATGCTGGGCGGCATACCGCCACCTGCGGGGCTCCGCACCATTAAAAAAGGAGTAAAAAATTCGCAATGCAAAAAAAGTTAAAAGGAGTAGCGGGTGCTGGAAAAAAATTTGCCGCGTTTCGGCGGGCCCAGGGGAGGGGGCTTCGGTGGGTTTTTCTGGCCCGGCTGCGGTAGGTCCACTAAAAAGGCACTGCCCAGCCCCACTGGGCCCGCTGTCGTTTCCCCACAAAACGACTTTCGGGGCCGTGTTGGCCACAAACGGCTTACGTTGCAGAAAAACCGAGGGTGGGGCTGGACACAATTTCTGGACAGTCCCCAGGGAAGTTTGCAACATCTATTTTTTTTTTAAAAGAAAAAAAAAAAATCCCACGTTCCCACACGTTAAAAATCTTCTCGATTACGGAAAAAACATGGGCCTTGGAAAAAAAGCTATTAAAAAGAACCTTTTTGAACCCCGCTCCTTTTTTCGAAGGGTGGGGCAGTGCCCCTGCCTGCGCAAAAAAAACAAAAAAAACCAAATCAGGGAGGAAAGCTGGGGAAATGAAGGTCTCTGTGAACTGAAAATTTGGGAAAGAGGGAGGTGGAGGGATGATGGATGATGCATGGGATGGGTGATGGATGGATGGATGATGGATGGATGGATGGATGATGGATGGGATGGATGGAGATGGATGATGGATAGGGATGGATGGATGATGGATGGATGTATGGATGGATGATGGATGGATGGTGGATGATGGATGGATGGATGATGGAGGATGAGGAGGATAGGGATGAGGGATGGAGGATGGATGGATGGATGGCTGCTGATGGATGGATGATGGCTGGAGGATGGATGGATTGGGGATGGATGGATGGATGATGGATGGGAGGATGATGATGGATGGATGATGGATGGAGGGAGGGGATGATGGATGGATGATGGATGGATGGATGGATGAGGATGAGGATGGATGGATGGATGATGGATGGATGGCGGGAGAATGGATGGATGGATGATGGATGGATGGTGGATGGAGGTGGCAGGATGGATAAGGGATGGATGATGGAGTGGGGGATGGAGATGGATGGAGGATGGATGATGGATGGGATGAGTGGATGGAGGGAGGATGGCTGGATGGAGGGATGGATGCTGGATGGCTGATGGATGGATGATGGAGGGAGGATGGGATGGAGGATGGATGGATGGATGATGGATGGATGGATGATGGAGGAGATGATGGATGGATGATGGATGGATGATGGATGGATGGATGGATGAAGGAGAGGATGGAGGAGGATGATGGATGATGGATGGATGGATGGATGGCTGATGGCTGGATGGATGGATGGATGGCTGGAGGATGGATGGATGGTGATGGGAGCGTGGAGAAGGGATGGAGAGGGTGGAGATGGATGGATGGATGGAGGATGGATGGAGATGGATGGATGATGGAGGATGATGGATGGATGATGGAGGATAGGATGGATGGATAAGGGATGGATGAGGATGGAGGAGGGATGGATGGAGATGGATGGTATGGATGCGGTGGAGAGGATGGATGATGTGAATGGTGGATGGCGGAGGAGGATGATGGATGGATGGATGGATGGCATGGAGGATGGATGATGGATGGGATGTGGTGTGGATGGAGGGATGATGGATGGTGAGGATGGATGATGGAGGAGGAGGAGAGGGATGATGGAGGATGGGATGATGTATGGATGGAGGGATGGATGGATGGATGGATGGATGATGGATGATGGATGGATGAGGGATGGGAGGGATGGGTGATGGATGGAGGATGGAGGATGATGATGGATGGATGGATGGATGAGGTGGATGATGGATGGAGGATGATTGGGTTGGTTTTTTGGTTGGTTTGTGTTTGGTTTTTTGGTGTTATGGTTGGTGGTGGGTGGATTGGTTGTTGTTTTGTTGGGTTGTGGAGGTGGTTTGTGTTTTGTGTGGGTTGTTTGTGTGGTTATTTGTGGGTGTGGTGGTTTGGTGGGGGTGGTTGGGGTGTGTTTGGTTGGTGTTGGATTGTTGTTTTGTGGTTGTTGTGGGTGTGGTTGGTGGTTGTCTGTTTGGGCTTGTGATTTGGGTGTGGTCTTGGGTGTGGTGTTGGTGTTGGTTGTTGGGTTTGTTGTGTTGGGTTTGTTGGATGGTTTTGGTTTGGTTTGTGTGCTGTGGGTGTTGGGGTGATTGTTTGATGTGTTGTGGTTGTGTGTAGTTGTGTTTTTTTTTGTGGTGGGTGTTAACTAGTGGTTTTTTTTTTTGTTATTTTGTTGGATGTTGGTGGTGTGCTGGATTGGTTGTTGTGTTGGTCATTTTGTGTTTTGTGTTGTTGGGTGGGTTTTGGTTGTTTTGTTGGGTTTTGGTTGTTGTAGGGGTGGGTGTAGTGGCCCCCCCTGTTTGTTTGGTTTTGTTCTGGTGTTGGGCTGTGTGGTGGTGGGTTTTCGGTGGTGCTCGGTTTGGTTGGACGTTGTGTTTGGTGTTGTGTGTATATTCGTTGTCTTGGTTATGTTGTTTGGGTTTTTGTGTTTGCTGGTTTGTGTTGTGGTTGGGGGTTGCTGGGTGTTTTTTTGTTTTGTTTTGTGGATTTGTTTTTGTCTGTGTGGCGTGTTTTTTGTTTTTTTTTTTTTTTTTGTTTTTTTTTTTTTTGTGGTTGTTTGGTCTTGTTGGTGTGGTGTTTGGGCTGTTGTGGGGTGGTTTTTCGGTATTTTTTGATTTCACGTGGGTTGTGTTTTGGGGTTTGGCGTTTTGGTTGTTTGTATTGGATGTTGTGTTTTGGTTGGTAGTGGTGGATTGGTTTATGTTTGGGGTTGGATTGGGGTTTGTGTGTTTGGTTGGCTGGTGTTGTTGTGGGTTATGTTTGATGTGTTGATGGATGCTTTTTTGGTGTTTTTGGTGGTTGTTCTTGTGGATCTCTTTTTTGTGGTTTGTGTTGTGTTTTGTGTTGGTGTTTTTGGTGCAATGGTTGGTTTGTCGGGGTTTGTTGTTTGTGTGTGTCGTCGTTTGGATGGATGATGGATGGATGAGGGTGGATGGGATGATGGAGGGATGGATGGAATGATGATGGATGAGGATGAGGTATGGATGCTGGATGGATGGATGGATGGATGGTGATGGATGGATGATGGATGGATTGTGTAGGTATGGATGATGGAAGGGATGATGGATGGATGGATGGATGGATGGATGGATGGATGGATGGATGAGTGAAACAGCCCCTCCAAGACTGATAGCAGCCCAGTAAGGCACTCCTGCCACTGTACAAATACCTCCTTAAGATCTCTGCTTTCCCAACAGCTTTTGTTTGCTCAGTAGGCAAACCCAGGGAACTTCTCTAGACGTTTGAACTGCAATAAACTATGTACAAAACTGCAACAGAAGAGCAGGACAAATTAAAACAGATTGGATTTGTAAGAGAGCCTTCTAACTAATTCTGTATCCTCCAACTGATGGATGCAAGCCAACCTTACAATTGTTACACCTGCCTGGCTCTGTCAAGGCTTGATCCTCGGACAAAACACTCAGAACTCCCATCTCAAGAGATCTAGAATTGACCTTTTCAGTACTTGCTGAAGATGGGGTGAGGCAGCAGTGTGTGATGAGTGAATTTAGTCCAGAGCCTGTGGGCTTTACTGGACATGGCAGCAAAAGAGAGCAGAGGGCCAGCTGTGCAGGATTGACATTGCTGCTCCTCAAAAACACACAGCTGGAGCTGCACACACCTGTGGGAAAGGCCCAGGCCAACGCTCCCAGTGCCCAACAGCTGTTAAGGAAACACAACTTTGTGATGTCTGAGGCAGCCTGAACAGAGAGGATTTGTCCTGAAGTCAGTTCAAATGGCACCACTGGCTCTGGGGTGTGACTGACAAGCACCACCACTGACACCACCAAAGAGAGGGTGCAGGCAGGACAGCAAATGCATTATTGCTGGTCCTGGGCTGCACAGGAGCCCAGAATATATAAACCAGAGTCACACTGGCATTGAGCACAGACAGCTAGTGACAGGTAAGAGCTGAGTCCCTGGTGAGTCCTGGTGATGTCCTGCTGCAGGGTCCTGGGCTGCTATAGCAAACAGCCAGATGTGGATAAATCAGCATCTTCAATCCCAGGGGGAGACAGTGAAAAAGATACCAGATCATCCTTTGCTTACAGAAGGTCCCCAGTACAACCAGTGGAGCCCTGGCCAGCACACAGCCCACACAGATGAGCATCCAGAGGGATGTGACACCCCTGAGGTTACAGGGCTGTCAGAAATCAGGTGAGCTCTGGTTTTGCTGATGTTTTCCTCACTTAGGGCTGTGCAATATCATTAACACCCCCATGAGTTATCCCACTGTGTATTATTATTAAAACCACAGGGGTGCTGGTCTTTATGCCAGACAGAATTCTGCAAACTATTTTAACTTCAGCTGTAAGTTCCAGTTTCTCTCCTGGTATAATTCCATACATCATGACAGGAAATATTCCAGCCCAAACAAAAATCTGATACCAAAGAGATGACAAAGCAACGCTCTGAACTCTTACACCCTGGCAGCACATTCAGAAGGCAATCTCTGGTTTGTGCAATTTTTAGTCTCATCTATTAACTACAGATCAATTGTATGGTGCACAACCCCTGTCAACCAGGCAAATATACACATATAAATGTGGTTGGAAAAAATTAAATGTAAAATGGATATTATTGTTAAAAATGAATAAAACTGAAGACCTTCTGATATGTCCCTTGTGCAGTGTCATATTTTCAGTAGTAAAATGTAGAAGTGATAATGTTCTGTGGAGGAGAAATGCAATTTGATTCTGACATTGCTTGACAGGTAGGGCAGCTTGCACTTTTCTAATTATCCTCAAATGTCTCCCTCTTATTGTAATACACTTTCCAGAAATGTGAGCTGACATTCATCCCTCACACTGGTCACTTGCAGAGGAATCCTGCAATAAATGGCAGTTAGAGGACAAGAAGAATGGTACCATTAATACTTCAGCAAGAATGAGCATGAAGGTGACTCAAAAATAGTGTCCAGCTCTGCTCTGCAACCCTTCTGAGTGTGGTTTGTTTGGGGAAGAGGGGAGAGACCTGTCTGGGGGATGAGAGGCTGTCATCACTGCTGTCATGGCACCAAAAAACTTTGCAAAGGTGTGGTTGTGGGCACTGCAGTCTGTCTGTTGGGGGGGACTCAATTTGCACTATTAAGGATGTGAAAACAAAGGCACTGCAGGGAATTATGCCATCTACAGTGAGATGATACTTGCTCCAAAAGGATTCCCTGAGTTTTGTGGGATGCTCCGGAGTATTTGAAGCACCCAACATCCCACTATTCTGCACAGCTAAGAGTCTGTCTCACTTGGAATTGCTGTCCCATTGGGGCTGCCTGGAGAGGCAGATCCCTGCCTTGGATCCGCCTACCCAGTGCCAATAAAACCTGCTGCAACACTGACATTTTTATCCAGGTAACAGTCTTGCAGGAAACAAATAGTTACTTACTGTCTTCTTGGTACTTTGTGTAGTGTTTTTTGGTGGTTTTGAATTGTCCTGCCTGTGGACTTTAAACCCATGATACAAACACTACAGCAAGCAAAATATGCAGTTAAGAACACGGAATGGAGATGTGTGGAGGGTCGTGTTAATTCAGGGTGCATTTTCACTGCTTGTTTACATTGTTCAGCACTCTCAAGTGGCCCTGTATTTCAAAAAAAAAAAATCCCAAAGAACTGGCAAAAAGGTAATTGTAGAGTAGATTTTAGGCAGTTTTGATTGTCCTCAATAGGACTGGTGAATGCTATAAAAGTATTCACAAGCATTTCTCATTTTTAGCTTCTTCCATTGCAGGAGTTCTCATGCTTTTCCATCTTATTTTTTTCTACAAGTTCAAAATACCATCTCTTTAGGCCTTATCACCCTCCTTCATTAAAAGTCTTCAAAACTGTATGTTTTGATCAAACACTTGGGGTGGCAAACAGAAAAAGAAATGTGTAAATGAGTTTAATTTCTGTATGGGACACGTGCTTTCCTCCAATGTAAAGTTCCTCACAGGTATCTTCATCAGGTACACTAAAGCCTCTGAAAATAGCAGTCCATGTGGAGACCAGCTGTGGCACAATTCTAACTCACATCAAACATGATTTATTGCTCAGCAGAACCATTTCTTTTGATTCCGTTTTATGGGCATCAGGAATATTTTCACTCAGCATACCTCCTTCATGCACAGCTAACACAATGATACCCAGGCTGTTAATGGGCACTCCACTTGGCTCTGAATTCCAAAACACAATGTGATAAAAGTAAGTCATATATGGAGTTAATTAACCAGACAAAATACTAATTCCATCATAGTGAGGATTGAAAATACATGACAGAAACATGGTAAGAACTTCATAATTATCCCCAACATCCAAAAGGCAGGAATTACGAAATTAAAGGCAGAAAATTAAACAGATTTTAGAATGTATGTAAGTAGATCCATAAATAGCTCAACTCTACTCTGTTATCTCATAGCTAAATGAATCTATGAGATAAAATCCTTGATTGCCTGGTTAGATTTCTTTTGCCCTACCTAATTGGAGGCAGATTTTAAGCCATTGTGTCCTATTGATAAACCTGGGGAGAGCTTTTGCAGACAAACCATACAGCTGCTTAAATGCTGAGGAAATAATAAGGAAACAGATATTTCCTAATTTTCTATTGTGAGAGCTTACAATAAGGACCACTGCCTTGTGGCATTTAGTGAGGCTTTACAAATGTTTGTTACTGTTGTGACTTATTTTAATGATGCAAATCATCAGCTACGTCTTTGCTGAATGTTGACAGCACTGGAATAATCTCCTTTAGTTTCCGAAGCAGAGGAGAGACCCTGCCCAGACCTGCAGGCCATGCTGGCAGAGTGGACACCTGCTCTGTTTTTGTGGAGCTCTGAGCCACCATGAGCCTCTACAAACAAAACTAGCAAATTCTTTTATTAGAGTTTAACAATAAAAATCCAGTATGGAACTAGTTAGCCCCACCCCCAAATTCAAGATAAGTGAACTGCAACAGAGAAATGTTTAACATCATTCAGTCTGGTATCAGTAGAATATTTGACAATTCCCAGAGAGTGTTATGGAATGCTACATTCAATTTTCCCCTGTATTTGCCAGAACCATAGCACTCAAAAAAGGAAGCTAATTTGTATTCCCTGTCACTGACATATTGCTGTTTATTTGATGCCAATACTTTGCAAAAGACAAGAGAAGTAAGGCTGATTCAGGGCTGTGAAGAAAGAAAAATAATGTTATAATTTTGATATATTAAACAAACAAAAAACCCTATTAATTTATGCTTCCTTTTTTCATTTGTTCACTGCTAATGTGAATGAGTATATTTGATCTTATTTATTATTAAAGTAAGCAAGCCTCTTTTCTGTTTATTTCTCCAGACACCTCAACAAAAAATGACTTGAAGCAGGAGGAAGTTAGGAGCATTACAGAATCTGCTGCAGACAGATCCCAGCTTCTCTTGTCTGTGTTCCAGCCCCCTGGGAACCAGGTAGCAGGACTCCTGCAGGAATAATCCAAAATTATGTGCTTCACCTCAGGTGCCTATCTGCAAAAATTAGGACTCTTTCCTAGAATGTGGAAGGGAAAAAAGAAAGTATGAATATTTTTCTAGTATTTCTAAGTTTTAAGCATGTTTCAAATAACTTGTATTTCTCATTAATAGTGCATTCATTTTTGCACAATGGAAACCATTTAACTTTGGTGAAACAAACCTGCAAGGGCTTTTCTGTTGCTATTTTTTCTTTAAAATTATATCCTGTTGTGAGGGAGGGCTACGTTCCAGAATTCATGGGTATAACCAGTGACCTCTTAGGCAGGATAAATGTAGGAAAAACAGGTTTCTCTGTGGAATAGCTTTAGGATCGTGGCCAGAATGAACTTCTGTGGTCAAGTGCAAGCTGGGAGGGACTAGATGCTGAGTAAAGCAACTGTCTTTGTTTAATTCCTCCTGTGCCCAAGGAAATGGACCTTTGGAAAAAAAAAAAAGAAAGAAAAGAGCTACATCAAGGTAATTCCCCACTTCATTGTCTGTTTTTCCTAATGGAAAACAACTGACAAGATTCCAATACAGATTCCTTACTCAGATCAAAGCCAAAAGCTATATTCTTGGTGTTTAATTCCACAGGAAGAGGTGATCTGGGTTCTGGGTAAGGTGGATGGGGTAGAAATGGCAAAAAGGCTTAAGTTTGCAAGGGATGAGATTTGAGAGATTCGGGGAAATGGCTTTGTTCAAAATGCTTTGTGTCCTTATTGTAGGAAGCATTTCAATACCTGTTTCATGTCAAGCAGATGTGCAGGTCTCACAGGAGAGTCCTTCTGCTGTTCTCTTGCTCTCTGTTTCTGTCCCCACCTCTTGTCCCCAGTCTGCCCCGGACCCAAGCAGAGGCAGGAAGGCATCAGATGTCATTCCATGCTGGAGCAGCACGTAGGAGTTCTCATGGACCAAACTGTGCTAAGTGCAGATAAAAACTCCAGCAAATTCCAGCCATGAATTTTAGGACATCTAGATTGTGTGTATGAGAGAGAAAAGTGCTCAGAAGATTAAAAGTTGGCCAAACCTGGGAGAATTCTTGGTAGGACGACAAAAAGCTGTGTCTGTGACAGCAAGGTATCATCCATGCCCTGTTCCCAGACTCGCTGAAAAAGCTGTAACGTTTCTGTCCCTGAAGGCAAACTGTTCTTTTCTTCCATAGCCACATTTTTGGGCACAACTGAAAAAAGTTAGTTGAAACTACAAAAGAAATCTCTGGAATGGGAATTGGGTGGAATGGCGTTCAACCTGAGTGGCCTCAAGTTGGCAACATTGTAAGAAGTGGAAAAATGAAGATTTATAATGGGATATGCCATTTCCAGAGAATGTTCATTGTGTGACTGTGCATATACAGACCCCCACACATCTGTAAAACATACAGGTTTACTACAGCGCTACTGCATCACTGAAGATTTCTTAAACAGAAATATCCCCAAATAATTATCTATACCGACAGTAAAATAGCAAGAAGACAAGAGCTGGACATTTCAAGCATGTCAAAATTGTAGCAAAAAATGTTCCGAGTGGCTCTGAAGTCAAATGGGTAGTTGCTATTTACAAATATGATGATTACATACTGTTACCATGGAAACTTGAGATGGAAAATAAGAAGTGAGTTTAGCTTCATCTTGAAACTGTCCTGATTGGGAGGAGAAGAATAGCTGACATTCCTCCATCAGGAGACTAATAGCCCCTCTTGAAGAATGTACAGCATGTTTTTCTGTATTTTTAGCTACTATGCAAAGTTTTAAACCTGCAACGAAGATAAGGCTGGGATAACACATCTGTTGTTGGAATCATAGCACAGGATGATTTATTCTTTTTCCTAAGCTATTTACTGAAACACTCACTGTTCAACATTTTCTCTTCTAAGACTACTTCAGGTGATTTTGGGTCCAATCTAAGTCCATGGCCTGGTAATTCTCCCCAAGCACAGTTTTTCATTATCTGTGTTCCTGCCTTGACAAGATAATGAGTGAAGGATGCTCTAAGGATGTGACTCATTTCCATCAAAATGAGCTTCCTGAAAACCATGAAAGAGGGAGGGAGATGGCAACTGGCCCTGGACTTTTTTAGGACAATTCTAAATGTGAATCAATTGCTGGTTAATAAAATAATAGATGCAATAATAACTGAGCAGGTTATTCCTAAATAAAATTTGTACCCAGTGAGATTGCAGCGAGCACTAAGGCTGGAAGTCAGAAGACTGCACAGATGGTACCATCTGTCTGTCTCTTGGGACTCATTCTGGTGCTGAAAAAGCCCTTCAGAGCCAGATGCTCGGAGCCAGGGAACTGTTTGCTGACAGACACTCCTGCTCCCCCTGGCAGTGCTGTGCTGGAGCTTAGTGCAGCCAGGTATCTGCACACCAGTGGAGCTGGGATATTCAATGTGACACACACACAAAAATTAGTGAGTGCAAGGTCTCGTTTCCAAAGGCTGGAAGTTCCATTAAAATGTGATTCAAAGAAGGGCAGCAGACCAAGAGCTGTGGACATGTGGCTGGACACTGAAACTTTAGGATGAGTCTTTCAATTTTTTTGCTTTCTACATTTGTTCCTTTTGTTACCTACACCAGCTTACAGGTCAGTAGTTCATTATATATGGACACACAGAGTCTAATTCACATCAGCTGCAATTCTTGCCTATTTAATTGTGAGTAAGTGTTGTTCTAGCTACATGGAAACAACATTTGCAGAGCTACTGAACTTGTATTTTCCTTCTTTTGGGGGCCCAACTCCTTTGGGAGTTCCAAAAAGCTGTGCTATTTGACAAACTGAATGCCTTTGGCTTTTCCACTTTTCACAGTGTTTTAAAAGTTCTTCCAAATTATTAAAATTAACAACAGTGAGACATTGCAGTGAGACTCTTTCAGATGGTAATGATTCTGCACTTCTGCTCTGAGGGATACCTCTCACTCAAATACACATTTGAAGCACTTTAATGCAGAAACATCCGCTAAGATTAATAAATTCAGCTTGCAAGTTTCTAGTCCAAACTCAGCTTGCTTATAATGGGAGACATGGAAGCCTTGAGCAGTTATTGTAGAAAAGCAAATGACAATTATCTGCCAGACATTTCCATTACATTTTAAAGAGAAAGTGAACATTCAGTGTTCTTTGCACCTCCTCTGTGCAGTGATTTCCATTTGCTGATCAATATACTCCACTTGGTAAGTTCAGGCAATCCACCTAAGTGCTGACACTGACACTGACATGACAGTAATAAGGCCCTACAGAGAACTGTTTTCTTCCAAAACCCTGCCAGAACTTTATTAGAATCAGGAGAACATGATAGTCACTAAAATGGTTAAACAGCTCTTGCTTGTGTTCCATCTCTGTCAGCCTTGTACCTAGAACTCTTTTTGTCCTCAGTGCTGCCAGGCCTGGTGGCATGCAGGGACAATCCCCTGTTCTTGTAACACCATTCCCAACAGCAGGGATAAGTTACTGGCTGGGCATTGGCCCCAGGATGTATGATGTGAGATGCAAGCAAGCACAGGGAAACTGAACTTAGCTATGTCTGCCTTGGACAATATTGAATATATTTCCCTTTTCAGTGCAAAGCCCGAGCCACCAAATTAGTGACCTTCCTCTTGTTTTTAATTACCAATTTCATGTTACCCAATCTAAATGCCCCCTTTATCAGGTAAGCATATTCCCCCCACATAACATTCTGCATTGCTTTTTCTTTTACTGTTGAGCAATATTCAGGGAAGTACTAAATATTGAAACTCCATTCAGTAGGGATATTTTTCAGTATTTGTTCAGGTCCAGAAAACATTTTTATGATGAAATTAGGCTACCCTAAATGAAACAGCTCATGTTTCATAGCCCTCTACCACAGGAAAATACAGTTCTAAGTTGAAGTCTTTGTCTACCGTGTGCTATTGGGGCTGTTTAGTGAAAAAGCAAACACTTCACTGAGACTGATCCATAAAGCATTAATTACATAAAAATACTCTGTTGCTTGTCTTGATATAAGCAACGTTTTCAACTACATTCTCTGACACTCAATGTTAAACTACCCCCCAGAACTATCTCCAGCCTTTATGGTACCTTGGATTTTACACTTCAATTTCTGAATTTTCTAACAGATATGTTAAACATCTCAAGAAGAAACTCTTCCTGCAGCTATGGAGCTAAGTAGTGCCTAGAGTACAATTCATTGTACCAAGTAAAATATGTCACATTTCAAGATAAAAACAGAACATTCCTGCTTTTCCAGAGGCTTCATGTGAATAACTAATGTGTAAAGTCTGCAATTGCAACAAGAAAGCTTCTGTATCAACCAAGGTTTTTTATGCTTTTTCAATCCTCTGGAGTACATAATGCTGATATCAGTCTCCTTTCCTCCCTGTCCCTGTCCTGTCCTGTCCTGTCCTGTCCTGTCCTGTCCTGTCCTGTCCTGTCCTGTCCTGTCCTCTCCTCTCCTCTCCTCTCCTCTCCTCTCCTCTCCTCTCCTCTCCTCTCCTCTCCTCTCTTTTTTCTTTTCTTTTCTTTATACATGCTGTTGGTTTCAGCAAACATCTGCAGGAAGGTGTAATCCTTCACACTTGTGTGCAAATGCTGGGTGCTCTCATCAAGTTTAACACTGAGTGAGTCTGTTAGTAAGTGCTGCTTTCTGTGGGGGCCTTGACCTTGAATTCTTTGTGATTTTCTGATGCTCATGGGTTTTTTCTGGGATATCCAGATTTTGTAAATTGGTCTTGGCAGGAAAGCAGTACCTGACTTCCATAAATTGAGTTCTGGACTAGGTGACTCTTTGGTTGCTGTAGCAGAATTCCTTTGCTGGTGGGCTGGTGGTGCATGTTCAACCCTGCCTGTTTCTAATAAAATTTTACTTTTCAGCATAGGTAGTTTACAGATTTAACAGTTACTCTCTTTCTACAAAGTCAGCTTTCTAAAATTATAAGGTTGGATGCTGAACTTTAGATGAACCTATTTCACTTGCTTTTCCTACTGTCAGCCTAAGACGGTATCTAGTCACAAAAAAATATTACAAATATTAACTTCATCATGCAACAGTAAGACTTAGATTTCTTTTGATAGACAGAAAAATAATCAAATAAAGATAATTTTGTGCACCACATATTGATGGAATCTGGCTTACAAATATCATTAAACTTCTGTAAACAGTTTACCAAGAAATTGAAGGCAGTCAATCCAATGGAAATGGCTACAATAAGATATTCACAGCTCTGTATTGCCTTGCCCTTCAGAGTCTTGAATTTGGGCAAAGGGACAATGCTTGGTGTGGAATCTGTGTTACTTGATGTTTCTTAATGACTATATAAAGCTCTCCTAAACTGGATTATGTCTGGTATTCTTTCTAACATCCTTCTTCCCTCATGTAACCCATACCTGAGGGGACAGCGGACGAAGCTCTGAAACATCTCTGAGAAACTTCAATTTGGTTTGAAAAGGAAAAAAAAAACAAAAAACCACAGAACAAATGAATAACTCTGAGTATCATGAGCTCCCTGCATTTCTGCAAGTCTCCAGAAAATACCAGATACACCCTTTCTAAACAAGCTCTGGGTTTGTGACCTTGTGGTACAAGTCTGATCAGTTCCATGGAATTTCCCCTGCACTTTCCTCCCAGTTGAGCTGGCTGACCTCAGCATCACAGGTTTTTTTCTCTGCCATGCAGAAGCTTTCTACAGAAAAGATTAAGAACAAAACAAACCCTTCAAAACTGAGATCCTCATGACAGACACAGTGGCTGCAGCCCCTTGGTTCATGCTTCAATCCAGCCCCTGTTGTTCTGCAGGCAGCAGCTGCACTCCTGTGCCCACCTCTGCAGCCCTGAGAGCCAGCTCTGGGCCATGGCAGGGCACAAACTGATGCAGCCATTGAGGGGTGCAGGGTGAAGAGCGAATGCAAATACCCTGATGCTACAGGCACCTTGCAGGACTTTAATGAACCAGAGCCTGAAGTAGGTACAGGTTTTAAAGTGAACACAAATACAAGACTAAATAGTCAATTATCCCCCCCAAACTTTGAAATAATAATAACTTTGAAAGAAGTCCAAAGCAAATGTGGACAAGCTGCTGCTAAGCACATATTGGTACACTGCATGTCCTCTGGGGCCTGTTATTTCCACAAGTTTTCTATTTATATAGGCAGGCAGGCACTTTTGAAGTCTTGCTGGCTCACAGGAGCCATGTCCCACCAGAGTAACAGCTCCAGCAGTGAGAACCTTTCTCTGCACAAGCGAGTCAGGATGGGCTTTGTTACACTGGATCTGTTCTTCCTGGGAAACAGTTTTTTAAAGGAACCAGTAATGTCTTCTCAGCTGCAGCCAGCATCTTCCATATCCATGCTGTTTTCATAGCACTGCATGTGACCAGTGCTGGAGGATGTAAATCAAAAGAGAATTCTCCTCAGCTGTCCCCATCCCCTTGAAAGCTCTGTTTATCCCCTGCTAAACTGAGTGCACTCAGTGTATCACAGCCATGAGAATAATTAGGCTACTGTCTCCATCCCTGCAGCGTGGACCCTTTCTCCGTGCCAGTCCTGTCAGCTGAGGCTGGCAGAGATGATTCCAGCAGTGATGTTGTTTCCTTCAGCTTCGTGGTATAAAGAGTGACACCAGGAACCAGATACTCACTTCTGCCCTATCTGGCAGTCTTTTGATCCAAGGACAAATGGGAGTCCTATTACAACTTGGCATCATTTTTGCCTCCATTCTGTGTGAAACCAAAGAGCTCCCAGGAGGTCAATGAAGGTTTCTGATGAGAGCGAGTGCATGGAGGTAAACAGAAAAAATCCACTTGCAATTAATGAGGATGTCTGTGCTGTATTTCTGTTACAGTTGCATCAGTTATGGAGATGATGTGTTTTATTCCCACACGTGTTTCATGAATTAAATATAAAAGAAAACTGACAAAGGAAATTGTTAGGAATGCTCTATGTTTTCTCATGATGAAAGGGCTTTGCTGTAGCATCTCTAAGCAGCTCCTTCTGTCACCACTGGCTGTTGAATTCAGAGCACAAGGGCAGGGACTGTGAGCATTAATGCCACAGAGGTGAGAGCATTAATGCCCTGCAGAGGTTCGACTGATACAAACAGAAGGAAGATGCAAAGCATGTGGCACTCTGCTGGGCAAGGGCAGCAGCCAGCCATCAGATGGAATTCTCCAGGAATGATTATTACAGTGCACAAGTGCTAGGGAATTCAACTCAGCAAAAGGAAAGACTCAAAGATGTTTATGTACATTTCAAGGGTAATACAAGTAATAAAGCCTTCCAGCATTTTTTAATGTACCTATGCTTTCACTGGGACAAGCATTATTTAGGTTATTGGGCAGAGCTCTGTGCTACTGCAAAGCAATACAATATCAATGAGTATTAGACATAGTTCTAAACACTTCCCTCTCCCCCAAGGAAAGAGCAAGCAGCTCTTTACCCCAGCTTTGGAGAAATGACACAGTAATGAGGGTTGGAGGCACTGTTCAAGTTGAAGCCAAAGCTATCTTTGAGTCAGGGTGACTGCATGAACCCCCATGCTCAGCAATCACCTTGAGGCACATTTTCCAAACATCCCAAAGATACCATGGTAAACCCTGGATCCCAGATGTTTCTACTCAGTGGTAAACTCCTCACATACCTACAGGAGGAGAAGGATCACTTTAGGCTTTCTGTTTATTCAACGGCATCCCTAAAAGGTGAAGTTGAAAAGAAGAACTCTCCTAAAGAACTGAGGCTGAGATGGGTGGAAGCACTCTCTGGAAAGGTCCTTCTGTCTTCTAGAGGGAATTTAAAACAAGTACTCTGTCACAGTGCCTAAATGTAGTGTCTGAAGTTTGATGGGATGAATTGGTGCCATATATGTGTTTGAAAAGTGCCTCAGAAAGTTAAGAAGCAGGGTGATGCACCTCCTTGGACTATTTACAACTTTCATTCCTAATGTTGGAGTCCAGAACACTCTGACTGTCCTGGGTAATTCCAGACCCAGACAGGGGGCTGAGAGACCTTGGCAAGGAGTCAAAAATTCCTGTGCCTTTGATTTTAGCCCCTGGGAGAAATTACCATCTCTGTGTGAGGATTTACAGGCCATAAGACTTTAAGAAGAGTGATAGTTAGTTAGTCACAGGGTGAAAAATAGATTTATGGGGGTTTTAGACTGATAAGCAGAAGAACATAACATGGAGTCTCCACATGGCTTTAGGGCTTCTTCCTTCTTCACCTTCTCCATTTTCTGCCCTGGTGTTGGCATCTTTGGTTGGTTTAGAGCAGAGTTTGACTTCCTAACATGAGAGATAGGCATTGGGAATCTTTTATAAACAAAGTAGATGTAATTTTTAATATAAAGATACTCGTCACCTTTGGGGCAGTGTTGTTTGCTGTGAACTGACCATTCTGACCTATTTGCTTCTGCTGCAAAGATCTCTGTGGGTCAGGGAAGAAAATGTATAGATAAAAAGGAATAAACAACCTTGAAAGAGCAGAAGAGATGGCTCTCGGCCTTTCCTTCGATCTCAGTGCTGGGGGAAAAAAGACTTCTGCATTCTCAGGAATCACAAAAACACACAAACACCAGAGACCTAACTGCTTCTTAAGGCACCTAATAAATTGGTGAGTCTACACCACCAGCTACACAAATAGGGACAGCCTGAGGAAGCTTCCAGGAAATCTTATTACACATTATAACCTGCTGGCTTCATCTAGGCTCTGTCAGCAGTGGAATTACCACATTCCAGGGGCTCAGTGGCTGGCAAAGAAAAGGGCACCATGAAGAGACTCAGAAATGAAATGTTTCCAGATTAGTGATTTTCATGAATTCATTGAATTTGAAACCAAAAGTGCACTCAGTGCATCTGAACTTCCACATGCTGAGTCCACTGCGTGTTCACACAGATATGCAGCATGTTTCCCTTCACCCTTAGAGCATGCCTTCCCAAGCCCTGGGAATTCAAAGCTGGCCCACTTTGAATTTAAAACTTTAAAGAATGACCAGGGAGAAAAAGCAGTTTATTTCAGGAATTACTCACTATGCTATTGCATCAATACCACCAGTAAAAATACCTTCTCTGCAATGCAAGAATCTCAACACTGATGAAAGGGCTTTCAGGTTGTGCCATGCAGAAATTTTTATTTAGAGGTAGAATATTATAATTTCAAAGCCCCTTTAGTTTATATACAAATACACCAGAGCTCAGAGTTGGGGCAGATGTATAGAGTATACATTGATGTGCTTGTTGTAAATGCTGCTGTAAAATAAATGGATACCTGCACTTTCTTGTTGGCTCCAGCTCTCTGAGGAGTTGTCACATGCCAGTTGACAGAAACCAATCCTTGCTCAATGAGGGCTGGGGATATGTTTTTTTCCTGCGCTGGTCTAATGCTTTGAGTCAGCACTGACACCTATCAATTTGAACAGTCCCAGCAAAGTGCCTGAAGTAAACACCTCTTATATGCTGAATTAAGACTGCTGGATCTCAAATCGTGCTAATTCTGAGGGAACATGAACTCTCTTAAATATGCCTTAAACTTTATAAGTGCTTGTTCTCCAGTAATTTTTTCTCTTACTTCTATTACAGTAGAGCCTGGCTGAGACCAAACCCCAGTGTGTTTGGGATCACACAAAACACAGCAGGAAAAATTCATGTCCCACAGACCTCACATTTTTCTGAAGGTTTGCAACATTTTTTAGAGTTGAGTGACACTTGAACAAAGAATGTTTGAAATATGCCCTTTGTTCTTATGGCTTTGGCTGAAATAATTTCTTTGAAGACATGGGTGTTGCCTGAATGTTATGGTGGTTGGAAACCAGACACTGTACCTCGAAATACAGACACAGCTGACAATAAAACCACAGTGAAACCACAATCCCTGAAATCACTCTATCTGCTTTTCTTGCTTGAATGGTTTTGGAAAACAGCTTTCTGCTTTGGAGCCAACTTATTAACCTGCCGAAAGTAAATAAACAGCACCTTATCTGGTGAGCTGGTCTCAGCCATGGGTTGCATTAACCCTTTTTGTGCAGCTCTGTTCCATCAGTCACTGGAGAAGGGCTGCCTCTGTCTGTGTACACACAGAGACACGCCCAAGCCTCTGTCCTTACTGTGACACAAACAACAGCAGAACTTTCTGATGAGAGCAAGTGCATGGAGGTAAACAGAAAAAATTCACTTGCAATTAATGAGGATGTCTGGGAGTTGTTAGATCGTGGGTCAAGTCATGTAAAGAACTTTCAGTGTGTGCTCGGAAGCTGTTTCTATACAGATGAGGTTTGCAGCAATTGATCCACACACTGTTAAAATCAGCTGCATATTGGCTCTATGCCTGGAGCTTAATTGTTCCCATCACTGTTTTCTGGTGAATGCTTTCTGCAAGGTACATAGAAATTGTCAAGTAATTGTCTCCAAAGCTTTTGTATATGCAAAGAACATATGACACGGAGACTATTACTCTCCTAGAATAACAAACTACTGCAGAAACAGGCATTCTATAGTATTTTTCACTACATTCTAATACTGGTCTGACACATTAACATAGGGAAAATACCTTCATGTGCTTCAAATGGAAATCTTCACAATTTCCATTTTGCTTGCATTTTACAATTACCTGCAAACCCTTCCAGACCTGATGCAGTAAGGAAGTAAGAGAGAAAATTCCTGTTCTGATTCAAATCCAATCTTAGCGAAGTTCAGACACTGTGATGTTAGTGGTAAGGTAGAGAAGGAATGTTTCTTAGTTCAGCCTAGGCATTTACTTCTATCCTTCGTGCCTTTCTAGAAAAGACAAACCTAGGTGCAGGCTGGAAGGGAACTACCATGCAGACAGCTTTATGTATGGAACATTGCAGCTTGATATGCAATCTGTAATTGTGCTCAGACAAGTAAATTCTCCTGATTGCTTCCTCTTTCTAACTCTACAAGTTGAATGCTGGTGCTAAGTGTTGGATTCTCTGTTCTAACTCTTGCAGCCCACAGGTCTTAGAAGGACTGTTCAGGTTGAAGCCAAAGCTATCTTTGAGTCAGGGTGACTGCATGAACCCCCATGCTCAGCAATCACCTTGAGGCACATTTTCCAAACATCCCAAGATGTTTGATACACAATATCTGTGTATGTGCATAATACCCAATCCCAGAAGTGACAGAGTGGGGATTCGAAAATAACAAGAGTAAATGAGAATGATCATTCAGAAGACCTAAATACAAAGGGGGAGATAAGACAGACACTTGTGAGACACACTTCCATGCTGGCCTTTTCCTTATCTGGCAGGAGATAATGTACTCCTGGCTTGTTTTAGCAACAACAACAGGCAGTAAGCTGGGTAGCATCCCTCACACTGCAATGTGGTCAGAGGATCTCAGTGGGAATACACAGCTTGGCAGAAATTATTCTTAGCAAAGAATTCCTGGGTTTGGGCATATGGAATGCACTGGCCCACTTACAGGGCCTTGGTTCTGAAAACTGTCAGATTTCCTATGATCACTTGGAAAAAAACAGAATACCTCAGCAGATCTCAGCTGTAAAATAAAATACCATCAGTCAAGCAGATCTACTCCTAGCCAGAGCTCCTGCTGCTTAATCAAGAGGTTCTGGGAGAGGCAGGTATTGGAGTCTGTCTCTAGGAAAAGCAGAAATCAAACACAAGCATGTCCCACACATATCAGTGTAGCACACAGCACACTCATTCCAAAGAGGCAATTCTACTTCTTGTCAGTGTTTTAATGTCTGACTACTGGAAGAGAAGGGAAAAAATATGGGACCTAATGCAAAAGCCTCTAAAGACATGGTGATTTCTACTGATTCCAATGTTTGGCAGGCTGGGTTTAAGAGGGCAGATTCAATATGCCTTTGAAGACAAATAGAACCAGGTCAACAGAGTGAGGTGAGGGAATTGACTTTTAACTTACCAGTTCCAGCAAGCTTCAAGAATGAAATTAGGCAAAACAGATGCCCCCTCACCAACAGTTTTTCCAAAGTCCAAATCAAAAGCAGCATGTAACTGAAGATAAGGAAAAAAAATAGTCCTAGACCAAAATATAGATCGGGAGGTTCTCTGCTGCTGGCCATTGAACTCTTGCAGTCTGATGAGGGAACACAAATATTTGACAGTTTGGCAAGGGGAGGTGTAAATCTGTTTCACCATAGTGGCACAGATTTTCTAGGTGACTGCATCTAATTCTTACTGTCCCTGTGCTGTAGTCCCTCAGTGAAAATGAAGTGTAATTATTCTTTTGATATCTTCTTTCCTTGACACATCTTTCTTTTGCCTATGACTGCAAATCTCTGTGCATGTAGCACTGTCTTTAAATGCTAATGGAATAGTACAGCCAATGGAAAGTAAAGGTGAGAGTCAAAGCTGAGCTAATTCAGAGGACACTCTCTCACTGATGCTGGCTGGCTGTCAGCCCCAAACATAGTTATTAATGGAAACAGAAATGTTCTCTTCCTCTTCAGAATGGCTGCAGAGACAGGAACTTTTCTGCAAGTTGCAAAGGATCTAACCCATCCCTGATAATCCCAGGCTTTTCAAAACTGCCTACAAATAAAAGCGAGATCCAAAACTCTGTTCCTGGTAAACAGTGGCCCCATCAGTGACAGTGAAACGGCTTTTTAGTGGCGTGACCTGCAGGGATGTCTGACAAGCATGTGGTCTTTCTCTTGCCAGTTTGTTTTTTATCAGATCTGAACAATGGAAGCTGACAATGAAATCCCAGAGTCTCACCCAGAAAGTTCCTCAGCTTTTGGCTGGTCTTTTTGTTGGTCTGTTGTTCTCAGTGTACTCTGCAACCTGCTTCCAGAGCTACACTGGCCACCAGGAAGCTGCAGATGCCTCTTATTCAAACATACCTCTCTGTGCTGTTTCCTCTGTAGTAAGTGTCTGAAGAGATCACTTCATTGCAGAAATGAGGTGTCTGGAGTGCTCCACAAACTGCAGGCCAGGAGAAGGCAAAGGAGAGCAAGCATGGTTTCAGTTAGAGGTCAAGGAGGAGCATCCTCTACCGTTGCCACAGCCTTTTCATGCACCCAGGCATGTGTCTCACCCTTGCTGTCAATATGTAAAAGCTACTCCTTTCCAAGCCTTAGCTCACAGATTTTTCTAAGAAAATACACTTTTCCTAAGGCATTTGAGCTCGTGAATTGCTCTGAAACTGTTTCTCAGTTCTGTCAACACAGCTGTTGTGCACATCGCCTTTAGCAAAATCCAGTTCTTTAGGTAAATGGCAGCTGGGAAGAGGCACAGCCCTTCCTGTATGTCTGCAGACACTGTGTGCCTCCATGAGCCCTGCTCAAGCAGAGTCATCCCAGAGCATATGGCATGGGATTGTGTCCAGAGGGGTCTGGATTATCCCCAGGGAGGGAGATTCTGTACCAGCTCTGGGCAACCTGTTCCAGTCAGCCAGCACTGCAAAGGAAGAAAGTTCTTCCTCATGTTCAGGTGGACCTTCCTGTGCATCATTTTCTGCCCATTGCCTCTTGTCCTATTGCTTGGCACCACTGAGAAGAGTCTGGTTCCATCTTCTTGGCACCCCCCTTTAAATGTTTATGCACAATAATGAGGTCCTTTCTCAGGGCTATCTTCTTGAGGCTGAACAGGCTCAACTTCCTCAACCTTTCCATGTAAGAGAGATGCTCCAGTTCATGCCTTGTTGGCACTACCTAAAAACAGAGGCCACACAAAACTGAGGGAATAAAAAGCAGTTATATTTATTAAGGGCCTTCAGGGCCTTTAGGGCAGACAAAGCCCCCCAGGGGTTACACCCAAGAATGGTGTGACCTGTTGATCATCAGTTTTCACACTTTTATAAATTTGGTCCTTTTGCATATTGGGGGTTAATCTTCCCATTACAGCTTCAGGTAATGAAGTCATTTACCCCCAGTTTTCTCCCCACAAACTCACTTTTATTTTACATTTCTTGGGCCTGAAGCAGTGAGATGTCCTTGATTCCCAGGCCTGGAGAGGAATTGTTGTGTCTACCAAAATGGGAAAGCAGCAGCTGTCCCTGAATATGGAGTGTGGAGTTATAAACTAAACAATTGCAAGATTACAAATAAAGGAAAAATATAAAAGTTAAAATCCTAAGGCATCACAGATTATTAGCACGTGCTACAGTCTGTGGTGCTGTTGTCTGAGCACTGGCCAGGTTCAGCTGGAGCAGAAGCACTCTGCCCGTTCCACATGCATTATACACCTGCTGTGCTGGGCAACTCTGTGTTATGCTTTGCTACATGGATACATTATGTTTTGCAGATTTGAGCAGAACAAAACTCAAAGCAATTTTAAAATCCCTGCCCTTCCCTTCAGCTCCTCGTGTGTAGGACAATATTCCTGCTGGGAGACCTGTCTGTAGTTCTCAGGAGGGAAAGCTGTGCTCTGCATCCTGTCCAGGACCTCCATACAACACCACAGGAACCCCTTCAGCTGGGGACACTCCTCTCATGTGACAGCACAACACAAACTGTCACACAGGGTCATTTCTGCAGGTAAAATCTGCCCAGGAATTTTAATCATGGCTGCAGGTGAATTACACGTAGAAATGGCAGAAACTGAAAGCCAAGAGTCTTTTCTACTGGAGACATGGAAGAGTGTTAAGGCAGTCTGCAGGAAGATTTTTTCCAAGTCTATGATTTACCTTTATGCTCAGGACTATTATACACATGGCTAAGACAATAGAACCTTCTGGAAAAATAGAAATATGTTCTTTTCCATCTCCCTTTCATCAGGGAAGCTTTATAGGCTATGTACAAACTATTGCAACTTGGCTCAGCTTCCCAAGCAGTCAATAAAGCTTGCTTTATTTCTGGACCCATCTTCTGCTCTGCTGTTCTCACCTAATGCCTAAGTACGTTCAAGTTACCCGTAAGACTCATATTTAAGCTTTAAAACACTAATAAATAATAACCATATAACCCTTTTGGAATCCTAGTTCTTGGAATTCCTTATTCAGGTGTTCTCCAGCAGCAGCTCTCCTGATCTTTCTGTTGTAAGCAGGGGTCTTTGGTCAAATAATAGTCTTCTTGATTTTACTGCTTTTCATTTCATTAACTTATAAGCAATGCTGATTCTGAAAGAATTTTTTTTAGCCTGATTGAGCATGTATTAGTTGTAGTAATATTAATAGCATTAATTATAATACTTAATAATGCTGGCATGTATTTTGTTTGAAATTATTTTTCTTAATGCAAATGCATATTCTGCTTGATTTGGAGTCTAATTGTATTTTATGAGTCAAAGTATGAAATCTGAAATTTAAATTTCAGCTGAAGACCCTCAAATGACTGGGAGAATTCAAATGCTTGTGTTGGTGGCAATCAAAATTTAGCATGTATTGAAGAGGTGTATTATGTCAGCTGCATTATGACAAAGAATTAGAAGTCCAAATACATTTTTCCAAATAGCAATTTCTTAAATGTTTAGAAATCTAATTTGCCAATTCAATTTTAACTGGTATGTTATAACTACAACAGAGAAGTTGAACTTCAATCTTGGTTGCTTTGATTCAGTACAAGAATGGGAGTAAAAAACCCCAGAGTTTGGTAAGTCTTTAACATTCCAAACATTTTTTCAAAATTATTAGTGAAGGATGAATCCTATATCATGCTTTGGAAGTTACCAGACTGACAGCGCAATTATTAACAGGCTGAACATTTGAACAAAAGCCTTCATGTTCACTCTTCACTGGCTAATGACTTGAAAAAAAATCCCCAGTTGTAATAGTATTCACCTAAATATTCCTAATAAATAGTTCTTTTGCTCAGGGTATTAATACTCATGCCTTCAGCTCTGCAGCGCAGCTAATTAGAAACTCACTGATAAAAGTTCCCTCAGCAAATGAGGAGCCCAACATGTTTAATTCAAAAGATCTCAGAATGATAAGCCTAAGAGATGTTTGCATATGTTTCCAGCATATGCTTGAGTTTCTGGCAGGCTGAAGATCTGATCTTTCCTGGCTCTGTGCCTCTGTCCTGCACTCTCAGATGGGATTTGTGTGGCACTTCCTGTGGCTGGGTTCACAGCCCTGACCCACTTTCCAGGCTGGGTACAGGGGACAGTCCCAGACAGCTAAAAAACAAAGTCCTAACGCTCTATGCCCATGGAGATAATTCATCCAGGAGACATCTGGCAGTTGCCTGATGAAGTTTAAAATGGTTTTAAACCTAATATGAAAATTAAAGTTTTATATGAAGCCAGACAGCCAATGCTTTGAACACTGCCAAAAAGGCAGATGTCCCCTAGTGACTGTTCGGTCAGGGCAGGATCTGCTGAATTCCCAAATCCTCAAGAGGAGTGTTTCTCATTCCAGAAGGAAACTGCTCCTTCCCCTGGTGTAAAGGCTGTCTTGCTTCCACCACCAACCTAATACCTCCATTTCTGAAAATACTTTGTCAGCAATGAAAGGTGACAGTTTTAGCCTCAGAGAAAGGACTCCTACATAAACAGAAGCTGACCTACACAAATCTCTTTTACTGGTGGTTTCTGAAACCTCTTCTGTTCACAGATAGATGGTCTCTTTTTATCCTTCCTGTCCTGCCTACACCACTTTTCTGGTCCTTCAGAGATACATGAAAGCAACGCCTACAATACAGCCTTGAAGTCACAGGCTTTCTATGTAACTTGTACTTAGAACTGCCATTGTGCTCAAGAGATAATTGATGGGTAGGAAGAAGTTGAGGAGCTTGTTGACAGATTAAGTCCAGTTGTAACCATGATGAATATTATTTCTGTATTATCTAATCTCAGAGTGATTGAAGCAGACAAATTAATGTGGGTTGGTTTTTTTTTTTTTTTTGTTTTACTCAGAGTTGTTATAATAGTTGTACTCCCTCCTAGGCTGCCAGAATGAGCCTGGGAAAAGTTCTAATAGGAAATTCCATCAATTGGGGAAATACTCCATCTCCGTAAGAGGCTGTTCTCATTTTTCCACAGTAACTCTCTCACATATTTTGCGTTAGAAATGGAAACACAATTTGAATGATGGAGCTAATTAAGCGGTGACACAGTGCATTGCCCGTCAGTGCCGGCTGAGCGGCGTGCGGGCATCACTGACCCCAACAGAGCGCAGAGCCCAGGCACGGCTCCTGGCTGCCTTATGTAAAAGGTCACAGAGCACCGGCCCTTCCTGGCCTCCAATACTTGCCTGACTGCCTGAACAAAGCGCCTGCTACTCTCTCTTGCGGTTCCATGGCGTGAGCTCAGAAACTGTCGAAGAAAAGGAAAAGCCTGATCGCCTTAGTGCCGTGCGGCCGACACCGTGCCAGCCGCCGGCCCGGGCAGGAGGCGATGTATTTAAAGCGCCGGCAAAGCCCGTGTCGCGCCGGGGGCAGGCATTAACGGGAACGGGGTCACTGTCCCGCCGCACGTCTTGCCCAGCGGATCCGAGCCTCGGCCGGGCCGGGCCCGTCCCCCCGCGGGCACCGGCGGACACTCGGCGGCGGCTCCGTGCGGGCTCCGTGCGGGCTCCGTGCCGGGCGGCGCGGCTGACGTCAGGACGGGGCTGGCGCTGCCCGCGGGCGGAGCGGGGCCGGCGGCAGGCGCGGGGAGAGCCAGGTAGGGCCGGAGGTGGGGCCGGCGGGGAAGGGGGCGAAGGGGCCCGGCTCCGGGGGCGGCCCGGCCGCTGCCAGCCCCGCCAAGGTCAGCGGGACGCGGAGCCGGCCGGGGCCGGGAGCGGCGCCCCGGGAGCGATGCCGGGGCCCGGCTGTCGGCGGCCGGGAGGGCGAGACGCGGCTGTCGGGGCAGCCCAGCCCAGCCCAGGCCGCCGCTCGGCGGCAGCTGGCGGGGACGGAGCGGAGCCGGCGGCGTGCCCTGGCCGGGCAGAGCCGCGGTGGGCCCGGGGGATGCCGTGGGGCTGTCCCGGTGGGAGCGAGCACCGCCCCGCTGCCGCACGGGCCGGGCCGGAGCCGCAGCCCCGCCGGGCGCTGGCTCGGAGAGCACAGCCAGCTCACGGGGAAAGGGCCTGCGCAGCTGGGCCAGAGCCAGGCAGCTCCAGAAATAGAAAACTGGGGCTGTTCGGAGCGGGAGGGGGCGGGTGGGGTTACGTTTGAACACTGAGCTTCCTGTACTCCACCCCAAGTGCAGAGAGTAAAGTAACCGGGAGTGTCTGTGCGCACTGCCGCTCACCGCGGGCTCAGCCCCATCGCTGTGTTTGGGGGCTCAGCCCTCTCCATCCACACGCCTTGCAGGATCGGGCCCACTGCGGGCTCAGCTGCAGGAATCAGAATTGCTCGAGCTGCAGGGAGAAACACTTGGTTTGTTCTAAAGCGTGTTTTTCCAAGAACTGGAAAAATGGACTGGAACAGACTGTTGATGTTCCATATTATATTCCGTGCAGAAAACTGTTGTTCCAGGGAGCAGAAAGGAATAGTCCCACCCATTTGCTGCATCTACTCTTAACTCGAGTTCAGTTTAGAGTGCTACTACTCTTAGATTTCAGTCACCGAAACATTTTTATTCATATTCATTATAAATTAATTTATCTTTGGTTAAATCCCATTTTTCATGTTGGTGGCGCTGGGCTAGTTTAACAAGCAAATGCTGTTCTGATGCAGCTGATCTTGCTAGACTATCTTCTAGCTCTGCAAATATGCTTTTAAACATCCTGTGGGTGGACTGTGAATACTGTATAGGACTTCATATGAGCCCTTGTGCTTAAAAAGGACAGGGAAGAATAGCTAGTTTGTTTTGCACCTCCTACTTTAAGTGCTGACAGATTGTTCTGTGTGATTCCTTGCTCTTTCTCCAAAGCTGAAGTTTTGGGCACTTAAACTCTGAAATTTAAGGGTAATTGTTGCCCCTGAGGTTACATGCAAGGTGCTGAAGAGCTGCTGAAGCCCTGTTTTCTTGTAGCTTTAGACAGCTCTGAGACATTCTGAATAGGAGACTGTGAGCCCTTCTGTAATCACAGGCAAAACTCAATTTGTCAAGAGAGAGGTTTTCTTCTTTGGTTTTTCCCCCTTTTTGTGTCTAAGTTAAATCTAATTACGCCGTTGTGTAACAGAGTAGGTTTAAAGGTAGCAACAACATTCCATGGCCTAGTCTAAGGCTTGTAGCAGAACTGAAGTTCATGTAAATTGCTATTTGGCTTGTAGATAATGAAACAGCCTCCAGAAATAGTGATTTCACCTTAATGGGCAATCTGGAAGCCATGGAAACATCATTAGAAACACCCATTCCTGTGAAAATGAAGAGCAAGTAGACTGTTTCCTGGTAGAGGAGAATCAAGGGGAGAGAATCCTGTACTGGGGTGGTGGCACAAGGAAGCTCAGCTCCTTTGGACTGCTTTGTTACTTTGGAAGAATTAATCGGCCTCTATTTTGAGAGCTCTCTCTCTGCAGACGGTGACAAGAGCATGCTCAGACCCTAGAGCAGGACCAGGTGACCATGACAAATGCAGAACAGGAGTATGACACTCCTTTCAGTGGGTTCTCAGCAGAAGCTTTCTTTTCCCAGCAAGCTGATACAAAGGTCAAGAATAAGAGGTTTATCCTGGAGTTCAAACTTCACCTGCAGATGGTGACTATCATATCCAAGCTTGTGCAGGATGTAGCATTCCTTAAATATGAAATCCTGATGATTATAATCTTGTGTGCTACAGTATTTGCCCAGTACCCTGAAGAGGACACAGCTACAAGTAATATTCATTAGATCAGGAAACAGATGGATGCTTACTAACTTCATATTTTACTAGAAGATTACAAAACTTCTTTTTCTCCTTTCTCCTCAGCTTTAAATACATTCTGCTGAGGTTTGTCTGGGAGGAGTTCCTCTGTTTATCAAAACTACTATGCCACTTTTCACCCTCTCATGCCCCCACTTTATGCTGCTACCACTAGAATGTTATTTGTTAGGTTTCAGTATCTGTCTCTCATAATTGACTTATAGGCCCCACAAATAATTTCTAAAGAGCAGCCTCTCAGGGGAGGCTTAAAACGCTTCTGTTCTTGCTTTCCTAGTTCAATTGCACCTGAATAGTTGAATTTTTATAATCTCTTTTAAAACAATAATCAGAATGCCATTAGGCAAGGAAATAAAACCTCATTTTCCAATATATCCCATGCTTAATCTCTTTTTTCAGCATGCTCATAAACCAGAATGCAGTGGCCGAGTACTTAATGACATGCATGATAACTTGAATTTAACACAGAGTCCTTGCTGTGGTATTTCAAGCTTCATTTAAAAGCTGAGAAGAACTGAGAATTTCTTACTTTATGGGCTTATCTTCTACTTACTTTAATTCTTCTTGGAGTGAGCTAGTGATGATTTGAAAGAAATACAGGTCATAAAAACAGTTTCCTCCTTCCTGTTTAAGATTAAAATGTTTCAGCTTTTGTTTTGACTGGACTTTGAGCCAGGGAATGAAAACACACAGAAGAGGAAGTACAGAAAAAAGAGAGGCAGGTAGAAGTGGTAACTTGAGACTGCAGAATACAGGAAGTACACGTATGCAGAGAGAACAACTTTGAAAGGAACTGGTGGTGAGTCAGGAAGCAGTCATTCCAGTCTGTCTCCTCCCCATTTTCTAAGAGCAGTAGCTGTAAGCTTTTGTTTGCTAGTTAAACGTCAAGGTGGTCTCTGACAGTCACACTGGGTCGCAGCACTTGCACGTTTGTTACATCCTACACCACCAGCTGTGCTTACCGAGTACCTTCAGCTGAGATTTACTGCGTCCCTGCAACGTCACCTGGGTACATGCAGCTCTAATAGATGGTGCTGAGATACCTCTTTCTAATGTATTATTGTGAAATACTGAAAACTGCTTTTCTCCCTCCTCCCCGTTCCTCTTCTGCCCACTAGATTAAACAACAATGGCATTTGTGAAGAGTGGATGGCTGCTCCGGCAAAGTAAGTCATGGGTCTTTCTCTTCCTTCTCTCCCTGTTCACTGGGATTTCTTCAGAAAACATCAGAGCAGCTTAATAATTCCCAGGTTTTCTTAAAACAAGCCTCTAGTTCTGTGGGTTGTTTCTGTTGTTTTTTTTTCTTTTTACTTTTAGGACACGTCACATAATGATGTGTCATGTTGGCATTCCCATGTGACCTTTGACTACTCCAGTGGGGAACAGGATATAAACATATCTGAAATGTCTGACTGCCATTGAGGTTCAGATGCTGCTCTGTAATTACTGCTGTATAAGTGGGGACTTGGAAACTTTACCTGACGCCTCAGCTTAGTGTTTTTCAATTAATCATGCCCTCTGCTTGTTCCTGCAGCAAGTTAAAACTCAAGCATCTTAAAATAAAGACAGTTTTGCTTTGAATGCTAGATAAAATATGGCACCCAGTTCTCCAATGTTCCCAAGTGGGGATCTTGTAATACAGGATTTTGCTTGGCACTTTGGGATGTTGTCTGGGGCAACTGTGAAGGATTTCTTGGTTTATTTTTTATTAACTTTAGGACAGAAATATTTCCCAATGTGTGCCCTCAAAAGTGACTGTCTGATTTTTAAGGTACTATTTTAAGGCGTTGGAAGAAGAACTGGTTTGATCTGTGGTCTGATGGTCGCTTAATATTCTATGATGATCAAAATCGCCATGATCTAGAAGATAAAATCCACATGCGAATCCACTGCATCAACATCAGAGTGGGGAATGAATGTCGAGGTAATAATGAAATCTTCAGGATTTGTGTATCCAGAGATTCTTTACAACTTCAGTGCCTGCCCAGCATACCACATACAGCACTACTGCAGATGTAAACGTGTCCAAAATGTGTGCAACTTCACTGTTCTTGAATCCCCCCATCTCCCAAAAAAACTCAACCTCACTCCTAAATTGTTTAGAGATTCCCAGAGTGTGGTATCACTGTGAGATAGGTTAGGTTGGGGTTTGATAGTTCCTGTTAAAACTTAGTGAGAACAGTGTACCATGCACGCAGGAGGATGGGATATTCCAGCAGGACTGTGTGTCTGATTCAGAGTGTTCCTGGTGTAACCACAGTGCTGGCTGGACGGAGAGGCAGGGCTAGAAATGGGAAACCTCAGCAGATGTTTTTCCTAAGTTCACTTCTAGCAGTTGTTAGTGCTCCACTTGGTGCTGACACAAGTGCAGGAGAGTTCTTATTGCTAAGTATGACTTGGTTCTGCTGAGACACTTGCATATTGTAGGAAAGGTGTTCAGAGCTGCTTAATTTCAGGACACTGAAGAGTAAGAACAGGTTATTTCCTTCTGGGACTTGTTTTAGTGCCATGGAAGGCAGCTACAACTGGCCCTATTTTATTTTGTCCAGACTTGCATAAACTGACTCCCTTCTTGTACGTGTGATCATGTAATACTGTTTATACTTCATAACTCATCTCTGTTTTTCTCACTCAGATTTCCAGCCTCCAGAGGGGAAGCAGAGAGACTGTTTATTGCAGATTGTTTGCCGTGATGGGAAGACAGTCAACCTCTGTGCAGAGAGTGCAGATGACTGCCTGTAAGACAGCCAGAGAATAATGGTTTTACTTTTTCTCTTTTATCCCTCTTTATCTCTCTCCCGAGTTATTTTCCTCCCTTCTAACTTTCAGAGATATGTTTTAAGAAAGTTTTCAAGCAAATAAAAGCAGGTTTTCACTGACAAAAACCCCAATAGCACTTCTAGAAGTTGTCTAGCTCATGCAAACTAACTGCAAATTAAGTCACTGAAAACACTGAAGGGTGAGGAGGAGTAGAAGAATATGATTAATATGATTAATGGAAGACTTGTTAAACAGATTTTTTTAAACTTTTGCCATTCTTCAGGAGCACATGATGTGGCATTAGCCCAAGGACATCCCAATAGCGATAGGAGGAATATTCCATTATTGTGAACTCTCAGCTGAGCTGGGCTGTGTTGTTAGATAACTTCTGTGGTCACTGTTTGCCCAGAAGTGTGGTCCATGGAGCATGCTCCCAGCCTGGTGGCAGGGGAGGAGCTGGGTGAGGAGTACCTGCCTCCTGGGAACTGCAATAGCAGCAGGGCCCCTGCTCTAATCAGCACAGATGAATTGCTCTGCTGGGGTGCATCTCCTCCTATTACCTCATCCTAAGCATGACTGCACGTTTCCTACCTGTTGTACTTTCAGCGAGCACCTCCAAAACTACATCCGTTCCTCCTCTTGTTCCTCCTTGCTCTCTCTCAGCTCTGCAAACAAAATAATTATTTCTCAGTCTCAGTGTAACACTTCTGTGCATTCATTTGAGCATCTCATTAGGCTTTGACACATGCAGTGTCTTAAACTCTGCTCCTGCAGGACCTCTAGTTACTAACCTTGTTTGTTTCATTGACCTGAGAGAAAAAGGTGACATTAATTTTTATCAGTGTTCACTAACCAATGGGGGTTTTTTTTGCAGGGCATGGAAAATTGCTCTTCAGGACGCCAGAACAAACACAGTGAGTGTCCTACCTGGACTTTATACTGATAGAGAAGCAGCATGTCAGTGTTATGTGTGGTTCAGCAGTTTAGTTCTGAAATCATGTTCCATCCTTCTCTGCTAGAGAAAATCAGGGTCATGAACATGATAGTAAAGCTTGTGGGTGAGGAGAAGAACGATTCTCTGGATCACAAACACATCCCTGCAGCCAGGCAAATACATGCTGTGTGGAAAATAGTGATTTTTAAGGAATGATTTCTCTGGGTGAAAATGTTTGGAAAGCACGGAGGCTGTGGACAAGAAGCAAATCTTCTGCAACGAGCAAAAATGAACTTTTCACTCCTAGTGTTTGTTGCCTCCCAGGTGGGTGCAGTGCTAAAGGAAGCTTACTACACAGCAGCTGTTTGTTAATGTAGATCCATCCCACTGTGGGATGCTTCTTGGCAGAGACATGGGGAAGAGTGAAATGCTTGGAGGGGAGTGCAGGCATGCTGAGGAGGAGTGTATTACCTCTGCATTGCTGTGCTAGCTGGAGAGAATCAGGAATCCTAGAGGCCTCTTTGTGAGTCTTCTGGAGAGCTGTATCTTTGGGCAGCCACATCCCTCCACCTGTACTGGGGCATCTCTCAGATGATATAACTTAGATTTGTAGATACCCAAAGCAAACACTTGTCATGACAAAACTACCCCAGACACGAATGCTTCTGACTGCAGCCATGCTACACAGCCTGTGGTCTGAAATGAGAAGTGAAGGATCTGTCCTCAGGCAGGGGACACAACACTCATGGTCTTTCTGCTGTAGTTTTAGTTTTATCTTACCTCTGTGTGAGATGGTGACTCCTGGTTTCAGGAAATGGGAACTGCTGTTTTCATGCCCCTGACACTGCTGCCAGCCTTGATAGGTGGCTCAGAATGTGGCAATGCCTTGGTCAGCCAAGGCAGACACCTGCTTGTAGAGCAGGTAGCCCTCTGCACAAATAGATACATAAATTAACAGTTTCCAAAGCTATTGAAGGTGTCCAATGAGGACTAACTGGGTAAGTGGGTTTGAGTCTGTAGGTACATGACACACTTTTCAAAGACTCCAAGCATCCAGTAGTGCCTTCTAACTTGGCTGGAATAGCAGGGTGATCACCTTAGCTTTGAGAACTGTGTCCTTTACACTATCGCTTGTACAGAGATCCCTGTGGCAGGGCAGAACACGTTTACTGCTAAGATGTGAGCAGATTTCTCAGGTGATGGAAATACCACTTCATAAAGTATTTTAACAGTGTTTCAAGCAATCCTTAGAATCTTCACCATGAGCTTGACTTGGGATATAACCATACTATGTCTTCAGATGCCATGATTTCATCAGTCCAAGAGATAATACAACATTTGCTGTTGATTTATTAAAACGTTCCCTTGTGAATTAAAGAATGGGAGCTGGCTTTTGCCTTGGAAAAGGGAATAAGAACATCACTGTAGATTTTAGATATTAGGGGCAAGAATACAAGGGTAGTGTAAGAAATCTTAATTGTCTTTGAGAACTTATTCTAAATGGACTCAAATGATACTACTATTGCCTCAGGTACCACTTTTGGCTACTGCATTTGTTTCCTTTACCTGCTTCTGCAGAACTTGGTGATACCTCTCTAAGGTGCCAGGAAGAAGCCAGCTCAGTTGTGAAGATTTCTTTATCTGAAGACAGAAAATGAACAGGATTTCGAAATTCTAATTTCTAAATCTGAGGCTCTGGAATGCTGGAAGGAGCCAGTGTGCTTGCATATACAAGTATGCATGACTGGGGCACGCACACAGGGAAAAATTTTATGGCTCCTTTCTGGCTGATCAGGAATTTGTATTCTCCAAGGTCTACTCACCAGGTACTCACTGCTTTCTTAACACGCAGTGTGGCTAAAGGTTACTTTTTCTGTGGGGTCTTTAAGTTTTAATCCTTAGACTGCTCTAACTGTCTGTCTGTGGGAACAGGTGATAACTGCTCTCCATCCATCTGTTTAGGGCTATGTGGGATCTGATGTGATGTATGATGAGACAGCCATTTCCTCAGCACCTCCTCCCTACACAGCTTATGCCACACCATCACCTGAGGTAAGAGTTGCAGTCAGGAAGCATTAACATGAGGCAGCAGGAGCAGCCTCCCTCAAGCACTCACAAAATGCTGCATTGTACTCTTACACCCAGCTTTGAAGCCTTTACAACAGCAGAGAGTAAGGCACTATCAATCTATTACTGCTCTTGTTTGAGATGGATTTCCTATGAAAGGGATTAGGCACATTTGGTTGGGAGGTGTATAAAGGGGTGGCTGCTCAGTCAACTTGGATAATAAAGCTTCTGAGAGACAAGGCAGAATATATTCAAATATATTGGTCATGCATCTTCTAACATAAGGAGGTGTAACTACACTTTCATGTTGTGCAAGCACTGGGAATGTGTAAGAAGATCAGGAGTTTTAGAAATAGGGTGTAATGACGGGAGCTGCCACTTTTAACACATAAGGATTTTGTTGTGCCAAGATGTCCCAGCAGCACAATAACTCTAGTTCCTGGATGCACACTTCTTTTGCAGTGAAGGAGCAGCTTTGGGACCAAACCAGGATATGTTGGGGATTTCTGGATGTGCTTAGTGATGTGCACTTATGTGTGAGGGGATATTTTGGAGCACCGTTGCTTGCTGCAATATCAGTTCCAGCCTCTCACTCTTGTTAAGAATGAGTTGTGATGCTGGAAGCCTCCTCTGTGCAGCCTGCTCTTTTGGATAAAAAAATTACTTCTGAGACATACAGCTCTGGGGCATTTGTCTTTAATCTGACATTTGTTTGCAGCACACCCTCTTGGGTGTTTTTTTGGGATCAGCTGCTGCTTTACTGGCACTTCTGAGCTCCCCAGAGAGATGTTGTTGGCATGAGGGCAGAGAGGAGACACTGGCAGGACTTCTGTGGCTCTGCCTGATGATCCAGGCCTCTGCCTCTGCTGTTGCCTTTCTAGGAAAGGAAGAGGGTGAATGCTGCTTAGCAGTGCTTATTTTTTCAAGCAGCTGTTCTGAATCCATTCCAAGGAGTAGACTGGGGACAGCCTGGATATTTTAGTAAAACTTTAACTTCATTAGAAACGAAGGCAAATTGAACAGTGTGCTTAATTGGATCCATAGCAAAGTGTAGTTGTGTCACAGATGTGTTTTAATTTCTCCAGGTTTATGGCTATGGCTATGATCAGTACAATGGTGTGTATCCCCCGGTGGGCCCTCAGATCTTCTATGCCTCCAATGGACAAGCTTATGCTCTTCCCTATCAGTATCCATACCAAGGTAAGCAGCCACATCCTCCACCTTCCACAGCAGCTATTGGAGTCAAACTTTCTGGCTTTAGCTCTATTAATCACCATCCTTTACCAGCCACCACTCCTGCACACAAAGAAAGAAACCTGACCTGTAACTGGAACCAAGTCCACTCACCCTTTCACAACAAAGGGAGTGCAGTGAAACTGGTTTTAAGGGATTTAACTTTCCCTTAACCTTGCTGAGTGTGATCTCAGCATAGTTACATTGCTTTATAAACTCCTTCAGAAGCATACAGAACTCTTAACTGTAGCATGTTTTCTAAGGAAAGGTACAAGAGCCAGAAGATGATGTGATTTTGTGATTCAGTACTCCATACTGGGCATTGATGAAGCTTTTCACTCATCTGCTGCTCTTATACCTAGTTTAATTATTTAAATGCAAGTTTCAAAGGTAAATCCACTCCCACAAAACAAGGTTGTAGCTGGTTCCTTCCCCGTGTGCTGGAATTGCTGTAAGGCAGCGTTTCAGCCACATGAAATCTTCTGTCACTCTGTTCAGGTTTGTATAGCTTTCAATCTCAAAAACAGGAAGCAAAGAGTAAAATTGTAGGGTGTGCTTCACCTTAATTTAGGGTTAGTTTTGCATAGAGCCTCAGTCCTACAGAACTGTGGCTTTAGAGTTGTATGGGTAATAAAAATGAGAAAACTAATTGTTTATGATCTGACTCTGCAAACAAGAATCTCTACTGAGAATTTCTTATTTAACTTTTGAGGGAAATTTGGTTTTCCATTTGACATATTTCAGGTTATTTCGCTTGCCTTTTTCATTGTTTGTTATAAGGGAGGTGCACCAACCTTTATAACTTTTGAAGTTTTCTTCATCTAAGTTACTGAAGTCCTAAAATGCAGATAATGCACATTCAAACACAGAGGAACATGTGTTCTGTTGGTTCTGAAAAGACAGTAGCATTTTAAAAACCCAAAACCTGTTTATAAAAACTTCCAGCAGGCCGTGGAAATCAAGCCAAACCCATATGATAACAATGTAGCATCAAACAGTAACTCCCCTGACCAGATTGCAAGTCCAGTGTGTTAAGATACTGGTTCCTGGTTGGGCATAGTAACCAAGGCTCAAAGTTTTCCTTCACCAGGGTCACTGCAACTAAACCTAGGGTTGAGATTCACCACAGCATCTCACTTAACCCCTGTTCTTTCAGCTCCATCCTTCTCGGCAGTGACATAATCCTTCTCAGGGGGGAAGAGTCATGCATTGTTGAGAGTCAGTGAAATCCTTTTCTAGTTCTATTTAGTTGGATTATTTAAGAATCTAGTTACAAAACACCAGTGTGGGATTTTCAAAAATATTTAATCTCCCTGAATTGTCTGTATTGTTACGTTTGCTTTGTAGCTAGGAGCTAAATCAGAAAACATGACAGGTGAAGCTTGTACAAGTCTGTTACAGAGTAAAGGTCATTCAGTGGCTTCTTGAGTCTAAGGTTAATTTCTTACTGCTGGCCAATTTTCATCTGAACAGAAAACTGGTGTAGCAGTCACCACCCCAGAGATCAGTCCAGGCTGTGAAGGCTGAATTGCAGTAAGCAGTAAATGTAAATAACTGAGGCACAGTTTCAGACAAATCACTGGCTTGAGACCTGCCAAAGATTTTTTCAAGGGGAGGGGGTAAGGGGGAAGTTTACTATTTGCCTTAACTTCAAGGCTGAATGATTTACATTATTATGAACTTCTTACGTTAAATCCACAAAGCGAATACAAGTAATTCATAGGTTCTTTGCAGAACAATGTTCACTCTTATATTTGTGATGAGTTTTCCTCACAGATACTAAGCTGTTACAAGCCTAAGTGTGGCTAGGCCCTTAGATTTAATTAACGTGGAGGCTGAATCCAAAGCAGAAGTGTATTCTACGTGTGCAGCTGACAAAATATTGATATTCATTTGAAAGAAGAAGGTGAAAAAATGGCCTGTTTTGAAATTGCAGTGTATGGTATTAAGATACACATTTCTTTTGCTCTCCTCCCAACAACCTCTTATTTCCTAGGACCTTATGGCCAGCCCCCTGCAAACCACGTCATCATTCGAGAGCGCTACCGTGACAGCGATGGAGATCTTGCACTGGGCATGCTGGCTGGAGCAGCAACTGGAATGGCTCTGGGATCATTATTTTGGGTCTTCTAGATTACCCTTTCCTTATCTCTGTAGTTCCAAACCCCTTTATTGTGTGCAATAATATATTGGCAATGTTGTCTACTGTTAAACTTTGAAAAACGCAGTAGTTATTTTTCAGTAGTGACATCCTAATAATTGATTCTTGACTGTCTTAATGAGAATTTAAAGGCACCGTTTAGTTAAATAGTTGGAAATGGCATGTGCTGCTGTTGAATTCTGGTCTGATGTTCAGAATTATAAGGATCAATATGAGCGCCAGTGTCACGTGGTAGCAGTCACCTGCTTTATGAACAGATTGTTATTGTAAACACCATAGGAAAAAAGCTTTTGGGGGGAGGGGTCTAAGTTCTAGTTCAAATGAGTGGTTAACAGGAGTCCTGCATTAGTATTAGTATAAACATTCCCTAGAAAAACACACAGAGCTCAGCAGAGATTCCTTGGCATTAGACAGTCTGCCATGCTTGAGGAGTTTTTTGTTTTCAGATTTGCTTGCAGATGATAATGTGTTTTCTTAGGTGGAGCTCTGTACCTGCCTCTCACACCATCCAGGTGAAGTTGTCTCTAAGAATGTATGAGCAAACCACTAAGAAGCAGCAGCACTCCTCAATTGTTTTATTCTCCCAGAAATATGAATGCCCAGTGGCAAGGAAGAGCAGTTTTTGCTGTTCTAGCTCCCTCTTTATCCTGGTCAGATGGAAGTACTGGATCTTTAGCTTTGCAGGTGTCTGCAGGATAGCAGCCTCAGACACTGCAGCAGCTGAATTGTCAGGAGCCAGCCATTGTCCAGTGTCTCTGCTCGTTACTGCCATGGCTCTGCAGAGGCTGCAGGAGGAGAAAGAACTTGAACAGCTCTTGCTCTGCTGGGCCTGCCAGCCCCTCTGCAGGCAGGAACAGTCAGGAGGGGAGAGACAAGCAACACAAGAAGACCTTGCACACAGGCACTTTGAAATCAGCTGCCTTGCCAGGGCTAGGATAGGATGCCTGCCTCTTAGCCGCCAAGGTTTCCTTATTTGCAACTGATTTTGAGCACAGCTGAGCCTGGGTTTGTTGTATGCACATTTCCCCCTCACATTCAGCAGGTCTCCTATTCCCTCTATGACTTGTTGAGAAAAACACTCCAAGGAACTTGTCTGGCTTTGCTTGTGTGTGTGGTTTCTGTACACAGTGTGCTGTGGACTGTCCCCTGGAGTGCAGCTGGTTTGTGTTTTACATGGAATGTTCTAATCCATGCTGAGCTGTGCTTGGCAGGGAAAGAAAGCTCTGAAGAAATGCATGGGCTTTCTTGTTCAGGTAATTGAGGCAGGGTGCCTAAGTTGAGTTCCTATAGTAAGAGGACTTATTTTTATACTTCCACTTTTAGCTTCCTGTATTCGCTTACTGTTTTAATGTTAAGTCTTACTTATGCTTCCATTTAGAAGAAGGTTGATTTCCTTATGGTTCACAGGGTTTCATATCAGGAAAGATGAAAATAGATGAGAACTTGCACCCATATAAATTCAGCTGAAGTCCCAATCTTTTCCATTTCATCCTAAAACTCTCTCAGCTCTGTCCTTCTTATTTAAGCAATAGAGGTCCTGGACAAGAGTTTGGGTAGCAGCCAGGGGAAGCACTAAGCTTTCATGAGCCTTAGGACTAACTCAACCAAGTGGAATCACTGGAAGTAAACAGACAGGTGTAATTGTGGCTGTGATGTAAGAGTGGCCTAATCCAGGGCAGGTACACTGCTTTCAGGAGGCTGGCTCTGAGCTGTAAACCAATGTGCATGTCCATTCACAGTTTAACACGAGCTGCACGTGTTCTGCCAGTCAGATGTACTGAATGGACATTCTGGAAGTACAAAAGAGGACTGAAGTGAAAGTTTCCTGTTGCTCGTCCAAACCAAAAGAAATTGCAGTACACTACTGAAGCTCTCTTAGAGACCTGGTAGCCTTGAGGTCAGAAAGGGATGGAATGTAAGTGAACAAACATGTCTGCCCTTTAAGAGGTGAACTACAGGTCTGTGCTGTTGTTTGGTTTGTACTTTGCAATAGCGAGTTCTGCAGAATGTCTCCGTCTCCTCTTCCTCTGTGATTCTTAACTTGTAAGGAGTAGGGGAGAATAAAACAATTGGGCATCATAAGATTTTTTTTAATTTCATAATGGTCAGGAAAGGATAACACAAAGTGAAACAGCTGGTTTTTTGTTTTGGTTTGGGCTTTTTTTTCAGAAGAACTATTAGTCACAGCAGGGGAGCATGTCTTTTGTGTTTTCAGGAGGTAACTCTGTCTAGGTTTCTTCAAATGAAGTATATAAATAAAGATTGTTGACTGCAAAGCATTCCTGGGTTGAAATTCAAAAGACATTATCTTTTTCAAAGTTCAAATTGAAGTAATTCTCCATTAAGAAAATAACCTTGCACTTCTCAATGGAAAAAAAACCCACAAATTGAAGCCAAAGATTCTAGTTTCAGCGTGGAAACAACAATAGACTGTTTTTATACAAAAATCATGAACTATTTTCTCTCTCGGAAGCACAGGCATTTAGAAGCCAGAAAGCAAGTGTACAAACTTGTGCAAGAGCATGAAATCAAGAGCAGTTATCTCCCTGCAGGTGCTTGCAGCCTTTCTGATCTCATTGCAAAGACAGAAGTGGCAACATCCTGGTGCACAAAGCAGCAGCATGGGGATTGCCACCTGAAATCCCTGGTTGCAGAAGCTCAGACTTGCTTGCTGAAGACATGCCCGTGTCTCCTGCTGCTCAGGAACAGAGCAGAGCTTTGGTCAGATCCACAGTAATGTCTGGCTGGATCCACAGTCGTGATTCAATAGCCTTTCTGTGCCCAGCTCTGCACTTCATGTATCTGCAGGAGGTGTGGATGCTGCTGTGAGCTGAAGGAGATGGGATTTGGGGCTTGGAGGGACTGCCTTGCCAGTTCTGCAGAGCAGTGATACCACAGTGATGGGAAGAGGCAGCAGGTGTGGCAAGATAATTTTCATAGCAGATTGAAATGATAGTTTTGTTTCTGAACGGTGCTATTCATGACTATAATTCCAGTTATATTTGCATAGTACTCAAGCACACATTCCTGCTTTGGGCCCAATACTTAAGCCCCCCAAAGGGAGGTTCACAGGTACCACAGTGCCACTGTTTTTGTGCTGTCAGGTAAGGATAAATCTGTTGTACAGCAGTGACAGTCTGTTCAGAACTGAGGGGGTCACCAATCCACATGTTCATCTGGGACTTGTTACTTTTGGGCTCACAGTTACGAACAGCTGGGCAGAGCCAGGCTTCCTGAGAGTGGGGTGGGAATGCTCAGCCTGCTGGTAAGTCTGACCACATTAAAGAGGTGAGCCAGGGCCCCCTCCCACAGTCTCAGTTTTGTGTGAAAACATAGCTGTTGGCTCCTTTTGCATGAGTTTGGGGGGAGAGCCAGTCTCCTAGTGAGTGGGTAAAGGCTTATGGACTAGGGAGGGCTGTGTTTCTGTACAGAAAAACTGCACTGACCTCCAGCAGAGACACATCTTCCCCAGTGCTGAAGCACATTCCAAGCAGTGTCTAGATGTCTAGATGGAGCTGCATGATCCAACACTGGCTTACTTTGGTTTGTTCTTCAGTGAAGATTCAGTAGGTGATGGAACCAGCTATGGAAGTGGAGTAGAGGAGAAGATTCACACCCATGTTCCTCAGATGTGTTTGTGCTTTTCCTCCTCAGCATAAGACTGTGTAAATCATGGAGGGTAGCATGCAACAAGTTTCCCCTCTAGAAATTTTATCTTCTTGTGCACTCCTTGTCATTACTGCAGCTTTTACTGTATGTCCTCATTCTCATTATTAATTTATAGCAAAATAACCATAGCAATAAAATTCATATTTAGTGTAATTATTTTGTCTTGACATGTTTACTAGCCCGTATTCAAAACTTATAATTTAGTTGAAATGCAGACAGCTCAGGCTGACATACCTTGGGCATCTCAGTTACCATTTAGTAAGTGTGAAATCAACAAAGTAACTCCACAGTAACACCACTATACCAAGATTAGAATTAAGACCTATTTCTTTGTAATGGAGTTGAAGGCTTTGACTCAGAAGTGCATAATCTTGGATATATACAACACTGATCCAGATTTACCATTTGACATTGTGTTATCAACAGATTTATACTGTTTAGTGTTAGACTAAGCTGCTTGGAGCACAGATGTTGCTCTGGGCAAAATGCTGTATTGGCATTTCCTGTTTATGAATTGCATCAGGGCAGTTCAGTACAATCAATAAATTTGCTTTGACAAAGACACTAAATGAGCACAGCTACCTCTGCCTCCTAAAGGCAGACAATCTTCCATACTTGCAGGGAGTTAAACTTCTCGTCCAAAGGACCACAGTACGTTTTGTATCCCTGCTTTGTGCACATTTTGTTTTTACTACTGAGGGGTGGTGGGGTTTTAGCCTCTAAACTGGGGAAGGAATGAAAACAAAACTGCTGTTTCAACCCATCAGCTAATGCCAGAGTATGCACTGCTGTTCTCCCCAGCACTCTATGTTGACTGTGCTCGTTTTGTCAGTCAGCAGTTCCATATGATGGATTTACAAGGCTAAGCAGCACATCACGTATACTTAACCCTACCTACCCAAGCTCCCTTGTACTGAAATTCTCTGCACCACAAGTTAGGGAACTAGATTTGCTGTGCAAAGCTTAGCATCTCCACACTTTCCTGAGCTTCCAACAGCTTAGAGAATGGGCTTCACCTCTGCTCCTGCATTCCCCCTCTTTGTATTTGCAAAATGCAACTGCCATAATTAACTCAGGTTGTATTCCTAAAACTACCGGTATTTGTCCCTCTCTCCTATTGCAGTTCTACTGTACTGCAGTAAAGCCAATGTTCCCTGAATTTCAGCAGAGCTGAGAGTGTCCCCCCATCCACCCACCCCATATGCAGTCACTAACCACAAACCAGAGCTGGTCCCAGCTGGCTGGCACAGACCCAGCTGGTTTGGAGCCTCCCAAGTGCCGCAAAACATCTCATTGGGTTTCAGAGTTTTTGAGGCATCTCTGAAAGGCTCCAGAACTCACAGGGTGCATAAAAACTCCAGTGTATCTACATTAAAAATATCAAGTTTAAGAGCCGTGTGATGATTTTTTAAGATGCAGGTTAGGAAAATTTCAGACCAACAATGCTGAGCTTAACCTGACTAACTATGGTGGATGCAATACTGGTTCTACCCAATCCTCCATGTACTTTATGTACCAAAATTAGCCATGCATTTTGCGAAGTATGACAGGTAAAGTCAGAAAGAGCAACCCCTCATAAACCCCCTGAGCTTTCTGGGGCCAGGTGCATGGGGGCTGAGGTGAGCTTACCCCAAGCAGCAGCTGCATCTCCTGCCACCCATCAGTGTGTCCCTGGGTGCTCCCACCTGGGCAGGCCACAGCCACCTCCCAGGTTTGGAGGCCAGCAGAAAGTCCTGTAACTAACTGAGTCTACCCTTCGTGAACTCATGGATGACATCTAGCTGGTTGGGACTGTTGATCTGCTGGAGGGCAGGAAGGCTCTGCAGAGGGATCTGGACAGGCTGGATCCATGGATGGAGGCCAGCTGTATGAGGTTCAACAAGGTCAAGTGCCAAGTCCTGCTCTTACCCCCTGCGGCACTACAGTCTGGGGACAGAGTGGCTGGAAAGTGGCCCAGAGGTAAAGACCCTGGGGGTGCTGTTTGACAGCAGCTGAACATGAGCCCAGGTGTGCCCAGGTGGCCAAGAAGGCCAATGACACCTGGCCTGTGTCAGCAATGGTGTGGCCAGCAGGACCAGGGCACGATTGTCCTCCTGTGCTCAGCAGTGGAGGACACCTTGAGTGCTGCGTCAGTTTTGGGCCCCTCAATTCAGGAAGGACATTGAGGAGCTGGAACCAATCCAGAGAAGGTAATGGAGCTCGGGAAGGGTCTGGAGCACGAGTCCTGTGAGAAGCAGCTGAGGGAGCTGGGGGTGTTTAGCCCTGAGAAAAGGAGGCTCGAGGGGAACGTATGAGGTTGTAGCCTGGTGGGGGCCGGCCTTACTCTCAGGGAACAAGGGGCAGGATGAGAAGACATCGCCTTAAGCCGTGCTGGAGGTTCAGATTGGATTTTAGGAGGAATTTCTCGCCTGAAAGGGTGATTAGCCATTGGAAGGGGTGTCCGGGGGGTGGCAGAGTGACGGCCCCGGAGCTGTGTAAGGCCCGCCCGGCCTGGCAGAGGCTCCGGCAGCCGCGCTCCCCTCACGCCGCTCCGCCCCTAGATGGCGCCACGGCCCCGGCGATGGCGGCGCTGGGCCCGGCCCTGCACGGAGCGGCTCGGCCATGGCCACGGGCAACACGGCCTTTCCAAACCGCCTGCTGATCAAAAGCAGTTCTTCATGGGAATGCTCAGGCACACGACTGTAATGAGAGGCGTTTCCATGCCAGATTTCCGTGCTCAAATCCCCAGCTGCTTCAGCTGAAGAGGTGTTTGTGATAAAGTGACAGGGCTTTTCTCTTGCTGGACGTGAAAGGGTATTTTGGCTGTCCTGCCTGTTCTGCCAGGCCAGCAGATGACACGTCTGAGCCTTGGGCAGCCCCCACGCCCAGAGCCCTCTGGAGCAGTCCCCAGACAGGAGCAGCCCCCAAAGAGGAGAAACCCCAAACAGAGAAGTTCCCAGACAGGAGCAGCTCCCAAACAGGAGCACCCCAAAACAGGAGCAGCCCCCAAAGAGGAGAAACCCCCAAACAGGAGCAGTCCCCAGGCAGGAACAGCCCCCAGACAGGAGCAGCCCCCAGACAGGAGCAGCCCACAAAGAGGAGCAGTCCCCAGACAGGAGCAGCCCCCAAAGAGGAGCAGCCCTCAAACAGGAGCATCCCCCAAAGAGGAGCATCCCCCAAAGAGGAGCATCCC
>CM031865.1:23533613-23591293 GCA_018697195.1 Certhia americana
CAGGAGCAGCCCCCAGACAGGAGCAGCCCCCAGACAGGAGCAGTCCCAAAGAGAAGCAGACCCGTGGTGCTGGGAAGGTGCTGGCAGGCCTTGTGCAGCCTGGCAGGGGCTGCAGGCAGGGCACAGGAGGTGAATGAAAGCTGATGATCCGGGATCTGGCTTTTCCCTGCCAGAGCTTTAACACAGGAAGATGGGTTAGGAGCCCTGGCCTGGGATTAAGATGCTCTGGGTCAGTTTTCCCAGCTCTGTCACAGGCAGTTTGTGTGATGTTGGGAAGAGCCACTTTACGTTGTCACATCTTGCTTCTCACTTTCCCAAAAGAGACACAGCGATGCAAAAGGAACAGACAAGTTCATGAAAAGCTGTAAGCTGTTCCACTCTGTGCATGTACTGAGAACACAGGGATATCAGCCTGGGCTGACATTTTCAGAGGCATTTGATATGATCATAAAGAACAACAATTAACAGTGTTTAAATTAGAAACAGTCTAGAAAACAGAGGGCAAGGGCTGGCAATTCAAGAACAGCACCATGTTTCTTTACACACAGAATAGATGACATGAGGGCTGGAAGAGATTTTAACCCTTCCTGATCTAAAGCAGACTCAGTGCCACCAGTTTGCAGCGCATGGAGCAAACCCAGAAGCCCAAGCCCCAGGACGGTCCATGGTGCACATCCACCACCTGATGCAGGCAGACAGGGCCAGCAGGACTGAGTGTTATTCCAAAGCAGAGAAAGGAAAGGAAAGAAACAGAATTGTCCTTAGACAGAAATTTTTAAAAGGAAATGTTAAATTTCAATCCATGTTTCAAGCTCACTTTAGCTATCTAGACAGGAAGGATCAATTTAGAAACTGCCTCCCTTCAATTCACAGCAGCATAAGCAACATCAGCATTTCATTTATGTTGCCATCTTTCAAACTGCTGCCGAGCGCAGCAGATGGAGATGAAACTGCACTGTGCACATCAGACCATGCATGACTCTGAGTACATTCATTGATTGTCTGGAACTCGAGTCTTTACAGTACTTTATGTGCTTTTGCAATGACTGGCTGACAAAGAAGGGGAAAAGGGAGACACAATTGCACTTTAACTACCCTGAGAAATACTAAGGTCGACATTTCACTACCAGAAATTTCTCCTGATGTGCAAATTCAGTATAATACCATAGGATGGCACGTAGCATATGTTGAACCTGCACGTGCAGGCTGATAATCAGGGGCCTGAAGAAAACACATCCAGGAAAAAATCCCTCCCACCAGCATAGGACTGTTTGCCTAGATTTAGAACAAATCCGAGTCTTGATTTCTCAATCAGCTGCTCAGCATAACAAACCACTTGCAATTTCTGTGTGCCTCAGTTTGCAAATGTGGCTTAGCTATCTCCCAGTCCCAAGAAAGTTCCTATTCCCATGAACATGATGTGTGTACAGTCTTTCCAGTCTGGTTCTGGCCCTTTTTACATCTTCCTTGTTAAATCTAGGCAATGCTTTCCATCTCAGATTTGGATGGCTGAGAAATAATCAGGAAAGGAACCCTGGCTTCCTATACTCTTCCATAACTTTTCTGAAAGATGTTCAACCACCCCAGCATCATTTTTTCCCAAAAAACTTTCTTTGAAGATTATTCTCAAAGTTTGCACCACAGCATCCTACTGAGTTAAAGCAAAATTGTACATGTACAGACCAGAAGAATCCTCTTGAGTCAATCAATAGCTATATTTCTGACTGTTTTAAAACCAATTGTTTCAGATGTCACTATTGCAAACCAGGTTTTGTCCTTATCAATATCTCTGACAGCTGTTCAGATAACCTACCAGTGGAGCTAATTGCTGATAAAGCTATGCACCTATGCTCAGTCAGGTTAGGATGTGTTTTCCTTATTTAATTGCAATAGAAAACCTCACATGAATTCAACCCATGCATGCAAAGCGCAGCTACTTTCTGGGATGGGCATATTTCAGTTTAACAGCAAAAACATTTTCCTGGTGCTTTCTTTGTCCTCAACACACACACACAAAAAATCCAGACATATTTCCATTATTTTAGCTCAGTGTGCTGAAATGTAGGCATGGAAATAACTGCATTGACTTGAGTGGCATGTACTGTGCATCTTGCAATTCTTGGACAACAATTTTCTAAAAGCACAAAGCTCTCAAGCATACATTAGTAATTTGTGGGGGAAGCAAGGGGAACCCTACAAAATTCTGGGTTTATCAATACATGGTGCAAAATAGGCCAAAATCTGCAGCAGTATAAATAAACATAACACTAATGAACCCACATGCCAGCCTGCTCCCTGGTTTTACAGCTAATGAAGACTCCCTAAGAGCCATTTTAAGTTAAGGAAATGCCTGTGCCGTTAACAAACCAGTCTGCTTCTCCCTTCATCAGAATTATTACCAAATGCTTCAGAAGTGACCCAATCTCGTGTTTTGCAGAGGCATCAATATACTCCTGTATGCACAGAATCACCCACAGATGTTGCAGCACACTGCACCATATTTTAGTGGCACAGGGGGAAAGGAAGAAGTTCAGAGCTGTGGTAGATTGTTACAGACACTGGGCAGGAAGGAGAGATCTTGTTTTGATCATATTCCTGATGCCTTAGGATTTTAGCTGTTTATTTTTCAAATCCTGTACTGCATTAGTGTATAACTCCATACAGAGTGTTGGTTACTGTCTTCACACTTTGGTCACACAAAACAATTCCTCTGGGCCTGAGAGCCAAGGAGACCCTACAGCCTCAGGCCCTGAAAGTGTAAACAAAAGTGAATTGGGGGGAGCAAACTGGGGGTAAATGAGTTCATTACCTGAAGCTGTAATTGGAGGATTAACCCCTGATATGTAACTGGACCAAACTTATAACTGTCTGAAAAACTCATGCCCATTTTCCACCTTGGGTGCAGCCTCTGGGAGGCTTTGAGTGCCCAAGGTGTAGCTGTTGAAGGCCTGTAATAAACACCCATCTTTATTCTCTTAACCTTTTCCAGCCTCTGTTCTAAGAAGTCCCTCCAAGGCATCATCCCAGTAAACCTGAGTAAATGAGACATGGTGAAGCAGTTCCAGGGATGGGAAGAGTCCTGTCCTGGCACTGAACTAACTGTGAGGTTCCAAATATCTCTGGTTTAAGCACTTGCAAGAGAATTTTAGTTGAGATCTCACTGTAGATGAAAGCCTGCTTTGTTTACTAAAACTGGCTACGTTAATATTCAGACCAGAGCAGATTTGCTTTTCTGTGGATAGTTCTCAAAGGACAGCTCTCATGAGGACCTCACCTGGATTTCCAAGCAGGAGCTTTCACTCTTCTGCTGAGCATTTACCATGAATACAGCAATTTCTTTCCTCTCCCTACACTCCAGAACTGGAACCACCACTCTTCAGTATAAAGCAGACAAAGATGAGATTTGAATGCACCTATGTGAAACAGCAGAGCACTGCAAGCTGCCAGGGACTACAACCAGCATCTCAGAAGGTGGAGCAATTTTAATCTTGCAGAGTCAGTATTAATCCGATTGCTATTTATATAAAATAGCTCATTTCCACCCTGGATAAAACAGAGGCAGGAGCAGCCCCAAAGCTTGGTGGAGCACATGTCTGAGCCAGGTATGACACAGGTGAGCGTGTTCAGGGAAACATGATACTGTCCACAAGCTCTACAACTGGAGCTCAAGTGCTGGCTCAAGCACCTTGCAGTCATGATTTTACCAAATGTATTAATTAGTTTGAAACTTTTCTGCATCCCACTCTCTACAGAGGTTCTCTTTATAGTGGAAATTTCTATCTATCCTGTATGAAAATTTAGGTAGTTGAGTTAATACTGCAGCAATTGTTGTATCTGAAATAAAATCTGTAATTCATGAGCAAAATAATGATAATGATAATAGTAATAATTTATTAAACCAGCTGTCTACATCCAAAATCTGGTCCTATTTTTGGGACATCTGAGTCTTACACTGACATACCCTGAAGAGCACACCAAGTGCTTTACTTTGCACAGAAGTTACTGCATTGGTATGCTACCACGGTCTGCAAAGCTGCAATTACATCAGCCTTTAAATTGAGAACAACGCTTTACATTAAGTGATACCAATTACAGAGTAAGTACCTGATGCTAAGAAAAGTGACTGTTATATTTATGTGCTTATATAACTAACAGATTGAGTGAGCTCTTGCCCTTTGCTTATCTGTTGGGCTCTTATCGTTTCAGGAAATGAGAATCTACCTCCACGGGTGATCTCATAAACCTGGGAAATGCAGATTTTAAACTCAGATTGCTGATAGGCCTCTTGGAATAGGAGCCAAGTGGAGTTCTGGTGTGCTGAAGACTCTGTTCAAACTACTGTGCCTACACTGAACCCCTTTTCAGGGAACCACTGAAGGGCTGAGGCTGGAAGGCACCTCTGGAGATCATCTGGTGCAATGCCCTGCTCAAAACAGGTTCAATTGCAGCGGGTTCCTCAGGACTGTGGCCAGTCAGGTTTTGAGGATTTGAAGCTTGAGACTCTACAACCTCTCTAGGCAATCCTACTTCAGGATTTAATAATCCTCACAGCAAGAGATATCTGTCTGTGTTTAAAAAGCTCCTAAAATCAGCAGCACAAGCACCTGAAGCTGCCTGAGCTACTGTGTTGTTTCAGTGACAGTGGCACTCATGAGTGAGGATGGCCTTTAGCAGTGCAGCAGAATTCCAGCCCCAGCACAGACAGGGCTGTTTATAACTCTTTTACTTGGTGCAGCGAATGGAAACAAATGGCTTCCAGAGACAAGGAATGAATTCTGGAAATGTTTTAGACCAGTGGTTGTTCAGCAGAGCTATAAAGGCCTCCAGACTATACAGAGTTCTTAGATTTTAAGTGCTGGTGGTCCACTATCAAACCACCAGGGCTTCAACCCATCCCTCTTTCCAAAAGATACGTCAGGGGCTGAATTAGTCTCTTGCAGAAGGGATTGAAGCAGTACCGAAGCAACTAATGTTGTAAAAGCTCTTTAGGTATAGCTAGGGGGTAGGGACCTTAAAATGTCACTCTGATTAACCTATACCAGCTCAGGGCCACTTGCCCAGGCCCTGCTCCATCACAGGAGTATGACAAGCAACAGCACCCACTCCCTCCACTCAGCTCTGCTACAAGACAAATCTTGTTTGTTCTGCTGTTCTTTATGACCACTGCATATATGGCTTTGATACTGAGGTTTTAAATCCCTTTTTTTTTTTTTTTTTTTTTTTTTTTTTTTTTTTTTTTTCCTGAAGGTTATTTGAAGCAGAAAGATGGTTCAAAGAAAGAGAAAACAGAAGCTTATGTGCTGTGTTGGTTGCATGCCAAGGGTTGGGATATTCCTCTCCAGAGGCCAGCCAGTGTTTTTGTTATTGTCAGCAAGCTTTCTGCAAATTGCCATGTAACTACTTGAAGTCCCAAGGCACATGAGGCACCAGGATCAGCTCGGTCCAGGTCTGTGGCCATGGTTGTGTCAGTTCTTTGCAGATGATGGAGCAGGCTTTCAAAACAGAGCAGAAGTCCCGCTCTGCAGATCCCTGCCTTGGTATCCTAGGTTACAATGTAAGGTGGAACCAGAAGTCTGTGTTCTATCATCATCTTCCTAAGCTGTTCAAACCAGGAGGGGCAGTGTTCTTTATCTTCCATGACTCATCCCTGATAACTCCCTCCAGGCAGATATCTTCTGCTAATGGGCCATGGAGTCTCACTGCATGACTGATAAAATTCCATCATCCCACTGTGAAATGCTCTGCCCAGGGGGAGGAGCCAAGCATTCCTACCTGGATATAATCTGAGGTTTGGAACACCACAGCCAGCCCTTACCTACTGCATTCCCAGGGGACAAGAACTACAAAACCACCACTGGACCTTCAGGGGGAGACCAGACCATCACTCCAATAGGGCTGCAGCCACCATTTAATGGACCAGCACCCTGACTGACAGGTTGTCAGGTTGTACCTGACTCTGTCAGTTTAAGCCAATGTTTCTGACTCTATTTTAATTTTCCTATCAAATTGTACTGACCTGGAATCTCCCACTGGTTTGTTTCCCAACTAGTACACTCTCAGCGGGGGCTGAGAGGGTCCAAATACCACCAGGACAGTTCTGAACATTAGTGTGACACCCACAGATCACCCCCACTGGCAGGGCATTCTGCAGGACTGATCTACCCCTGTTCTGGGAGGGCTGTGCTGGATGCAGGAGGCATGATGGTGGCAGGAGGTGAGGTGCAAAAGCTGCAGGTGTGCCTGACACAGGAGCTGCACTGACTCTGGAGCTGCAGAGGCACACACAGGCAGTCTGTGCTGTCCTGGGAGGGCTCCTGAGGAAGGGACACTGCTCTCGTTCTTGCTTTGACTTCTCTGGGCACAGCTATTCCTCACAAATGTAAGAGTTGTGTCAGGTTGTACAGTGATTTATGTTGGGATTTCAGTTTCCTGAACTATGGCACGCATCAAAGCCACAACCAGGCATCCTGGGGCCATCAGTCAGAGCTCTGAAGCAGTGTAGTTTAAGATGAGACATAAGGAGATGGGAAATATCCCTGATGGCCAATAAAACCAAAATCAAAACAGAATAATAAAGAACCCAGAACACAGAAGAGCAAGAACAAAAGGAGACTAAAAACCAGAAATCATCAGTGCTCTCAGAAATAAAAGCATCAGGGTCAAAGGCAACCACCCTGGTGTTGGTCTGTCCAGACAGTGGTCAAGGAAATGAGTCAGCTCTGCATTTCACATGGCTGGGAGAAACCTTCTGGGCCCTCAGTAATCTCACTCAGCTTCTTCATGCAGGAAACAATCTAACCATCTCCCTCTGCTTGGTGTGTTGTTTTTTGGTTTTTTGGTTTTTTTTGTCTTTTCACACACGTAACTCATTAAAAATAAGAAAATACGAGGTTTGACTGTGGTGGGTGAAGGGAACAGCTGGAGTGCATGTGAAATAGCAGGTCTCTTCTGATCCAGAATGCTGCACCACAGGAGAGCAACATAATGGAAGCTCCTAATACAGTGCTTTAATAAAAGAACCCCCATACAACATCTGAGTGTGGGGATATCCATACTTTATATGCTTTGGCAATTCTTTCTTATAATCCCACCTACAGCTGACTCTGTGCTGATACTTTGGTTATAGATTGGAAAAGCACAAACCTCATTTGAAATGAAAGGAAGAAAATAATTACCTTGCTTAACAAAGTCATTCTACACTGAAGGGGAAATCTGCTTTACTACTGGGTCCCAAATGACAGAAAAATTACTAGACCAGATAGCACTGTGGTAGGTGCTTAATGGTGGAGTTCCTGCTGTCCTGTGGTCACCTGATGCCCAGACTGCTGAGGATCTTAAAGAAGTCAATGCTCTGTCCCTAGAAGCCATGTCATTAATGCAAGTTTTAGCAAAAGAATATAATCAAGAGATTCTCAGAAGACTAAATTATTTATCCTGTCAAGCAGAGGAACATGACTGTATCAAAGGATAACTAATATAACTAGTATAACTAATATTCTTTTAAATGTAGTCTACAAGTCTAGAGGTCCATTTGCAACTACTAATTCAACACTCTCAGTGTTATAAATATAAACAAGCTCAGTGTGTTCAGGGCAACAGCAACTGAGGCAGCAGTGTCCAAAGTTGGGCAGGCAGACCAAAACCAACTTCAATGCCTTTTGGAACAGCAAAGACAGAACAGTGGGAAGTGCCCTTTCCCCCCAGTGCTGGCCCATTCCTCATCCTAGCAGGATCTCAGGAACAGCAGTGCTTACCCTCTAGTAACTCCAGCCAATGTGCTCTGTGTTACAGCACCAAAATTAAAATGCAGCTTACAATAAAAGGCAATGTGTAGTTGTTTCCTTGTGCAAGAAAATCACTTATCTATTCCTGAGGCTGGCTGGTGGACTTGGGTGTTGTTAGTCTGAAGACTTCCATGCTGTGTTCAAGAGTGCAGATCCTGCACGGGCTAGCTGCAAACAAGTTTCTACCAGGGCTACTGTAGGAACTGCAAACCAGCTTTGCACCAGTGTGGGGAAGGCTGGATCCCTCTCAGTGTGTGCAGTGGGAAAGTCCTGACTGGGTGCTTGACTAAACCATTGCCTGTCATGAGCAGCAGACACTGCCATATGTTTTCCTGAAATACTGGCCCAGAAAACTGTGCTTCCTGGTGCCTCACTCCAAACACAGATTGGTGGATGCTGACATCCCTGCTGGGACCCAGTGGCTGCCTCTGTAGGAGTGATGATAGAGCAAAACTATTTGGCTTATTTCCCTTGGAAGGGAGTTTGTTGAGCCTATTACCAGCAGGATTTTCAGTAATGACCCCTGTAAAGTGTATACACACATACATGCACATGACTCAGTTTAGCACAAGCTATAGGATGAACCAGATTATCTTATTTTTATGGTTTGGTTGAGAAGCAAGATGAAGATTTATGTCCTCCATTACATTTGCCACATGAAGTTTAAATCATCACAGAGGACTGCATGCAGACAAACAATCAGTGAAAATTCTGCATGTCCAAAAAACAGCCCTGTGTATTTAGCCCAAGTTCTGACATGCTCCCCTATGAAATAAGTGAAGTAGAAGATCATTCACAGGATCAGCTCTGCAAAATTGCACAGCCAACATTCTCTGCTTGCAGCATCTCTCACTGAGGGGCCAAGGTCAGCCTCACATTCCTGAGAGGAGGGGGAAGTTTGAGTGGGTCCAGCCTGGCTTTGGCAAGCTACAGACCTGTGCTGCTCAGCAGCCTTCCCACAGTTCATACTGGGCTATTCACAGCGTAATAGGATCCCACAGTCTCCCAGGGAAGGCAAGTTAATAACAGAAAACTTCCTTTATGATCAAAGCTTTACTTTTAAAGGTTTTCAGGAAAGCCCTCGATGTCCATTATTCACATAGTTTAGAGGCTGTACTGCTGTTGCACAGCTGTCAGCAGCAGAATATACTCCCAAACTGGTTTTGGTAATCCCAGTGTCAGTAGCAGCCCAAGGAAGAGTCAGTTCCTGGCCATAATTTGCAATACACTGGCTTTTATCAGTGAGCCCTCTGGTGGTCTTATAGCCCTACACCTGTGCCATCTCCATCAGCACAGAGTCTGAACTGCCTCCATACCATCTGGGAGAGTTTTGCTTTCTCCTTGCTGCCAGGAATTGTGGGGAGAGGAGAAGTCATGTCAAAAGAAAAGTTTTTTTCATATATCTATGTAAAATCAATACAAGCAATTTCTTCCTTGATAATTCAATTCCTGAAAGGTCTTTATTAATCATGTTTCCAGAACATGTGATGTTGCAATAAAGGCTTTTGCTGTGAATACTTTCATTTGGAAAGGGGGAAAAAACAAGTGAACTGTAAAATAAAACAAGTAATACTGCAAAACACCTTATCCAGGTGTGTTAGGCCTGAGCACACTCAGACATTGATTCCTCCCTCTGCTCCTGCCTCCTCCTTTGAGCTGTGAGGTAAGGACTTTATAACCAGGGGAAAACTATCTTTTAGGGGAAAGAAAGGAAAGAAAAAATACTGAAAGAATTTTTTTACAAAGAAAATCTCAAAACCCCAGAAGAACTGCAAAGAGGAGTCATTTTGTCTAAAACTGTAGCCCTAAGAGATAAACCAGTATCCTGTAAATGATCTTTTCTCTTTGTTTTTTTTCTGTATTTTAGAACAGATTGAAAGAAAATGACTATGTTAACACTAGGAGACTGTTACTTGGGGATTTCAAGCACAAATGGAACAAAGAAAGCCCCACGAAAGATGCCTGATTTCACAGAGCAGCACTGAGCTAAGGACTACAGCACATGGGCCTGTGTGCTCTGTTGACATTGCTGGGTAGGAGCAACCCAGCAGAGCAGCCTATTTAGCCAGGGGAAGGCATTTCCTTTTTTATACTTCTGAGGCCTCAGCAATTAATGCTTGGCTACAATGCACTTCCCACACTGTGCTGCAACACCTTCAGAGGGAATGGTAAGCAGAGTCACCCTGTCTGCACCTGCAAGCTTTGGCACAGACAAGCTCTGCCCTTTCCACAGGCAGCAGCAATAAATTTCATTTCAGTTCTGGGCTGCAGTGCTCTGGGAGAGGTGCACAGAATATTTGGATGATTTATTTGGATGTAACCTCGGTGTATAGCTCCAGACCTGAGGCTCTTCCCAACACCAATTCCTTTACACCATGGAATGTGTTTTTCCTTGGTCTGGGTACAAAGGGAGTTGGCCAGGAGGAAGGTGTAGCTACTTTGAGACCCAATAAACATGTACCTACAGCAATACTTTCTCTGAAGTTTAAGGAAGGATAAATAAGTGTTAAGAACAAGATTAGAAAAATACCACCTTAATCAATACATTGTGTTCAGTAAAGTTCATAGCTCATTAGCAGTCCAATACCAACCACTAAGCCATTTCCCAGCTTCAAAGTCTCAGCTGAGTTTTCCCAACTTTCATTTAAAAAATAAAATCTTATTTTATGTGGAACAATCCCATGATTTGCAGCTCTCCTTCTCCCTCATCTTTATTGAGAGATTTCCAGTTACAGGCCCTATTCCAGACACCCTTTCCTGTGTTAGATCAGCTGTAGCATACTCCAGGGCAAATTTCTCTCTGAGCATTTCAGGGTTCAGCTGAAAGCACAGTCTAGCTCACCAAATGCTTTCTCCCTGTACTTTATTACTCTTCCTGTAATTCTGCAGACACTAATTATTTGCTCAGGTTTACTGGGTGTGAATGGGTTGAGGTTCAGGTGTGTCCAGTGCTACTTTACTACTGCTTCAAATGACTGTCTCAAAAGACAATTTTCCATGCCCTAGTCTGGCTTTGCAGTTATTTGGCATATAAAGAAGTTATGGAGAGGCAGTTTTGACACTTTGTTAACATCTGCTATCAGAAAATAATAACAAAATCCCCTTTTTACCTTGGCTTCTGGATGTGAAAGCCAGATTTTTGAACAGTCATTTGCAGCATTCATTTACCTTCCTTGTAAATACAAAGCAACACAGCCACTGACTGCTACTTGATGCCACACAGAGCCAAAAGTTCATCCTACCACAGAGCAGCAGCTTCCCAGGGAGCACTGACCACACAGGGCACTTCCTTAACCTCCACTCAGAGCAAATATTCTTTAAAGTTTCACAGCAGAAAAGCATTTCTCACATGAAAGAGACTCTAATCTCTGTGTTAAAACACTTGGAAACCCAAAAAGAGAAAGAAAATGTATTTTAAGAACCCACCCAGCAACCAAGGAGTACAGTTTGAAAGTCATTCTTAAAACACATTATTTTCTTCCTGATGGATCTAATTGAATCATACAAAAAAATCTCAAGAAACATAAGAGAAAGAGCACAAACAAAACAGTGGACTTCAAGAGATGTAGATGAAGAGGGGGGTTTAGCCTGGAGAAACTACTTTTATCAGAACAACTGACAGAACAACAACCTTTCCTACTTTGAGTTGTATGTGACAGTTTGGCCCTGCTGCTTTCTCTGTCCTTGGGTGGAATGTTCTGGTGTTCATAGGCAAACCCCACCAGTGCTGCTTTAAATGTGAGGAGGAAGGCCACGGCAGGTTCCTAAAAGCAATACAGGAGCAGGGCCCGAGGGCTTTCAGCCCTGCTGGTTTGTTCCAGTCTGAGTGGTCACTCCAGGCTGATGTCCACAGAAGCCTATTTTCCTCTAGGAATAATCTCTGCCTCAAAGATCTGAGTGCAATTACCAAAATCAGCACTTGCCACAGCTTCCTTCTGGAACAAGACAACAGCACTGGGAGACAACCTGTAACTTGATGTCAAGAATTCCTCTGAACAAAAACATTCCATCTGACAATGGAGAAGGCAAAAAGAAACCAATACTTTAATAAATACAGTTTTCAGCATGACTTCCTATGTGCTGCAAGGATTTTCCAACACCCTGTCCAGACAGTGGGATCAAACACGCAGCAGCCAAAGCAAGCTGACAGCCCTCAGCCTTTCCAGACTAGAAATGTAGCCCTCCTAGCACTGTGATGCCTTAGGATTTTACCTTTTGTATTTTCCATATCTTTGTAATCCTGCAATTCTTTAGTGCATAACTCCACACTCCATATTCAGGGTCAGCTGCTGCTTTCCCATTTTGGTCAGACAAAGCAATTCCTCTCCAGGTCTGGCAATCAAGGACACCTCACTGCCTCAGGGCCTGAGAGATGTAAACAAAAGTGAGTTTGGCGGGAGCAAACTGGGGGTAAATGACTTCATTATCTGAAGCTGTAATTGGAAGATTAACCCCCAGTATGCAAATGGACCAAATTTATAAAAGTGTGAAGACCTGTGACCTGTGGTCTGTTTTGGGTGCAGCCCCTGGAGACTTCATCTGCCCTAAATGTACCTGAAGGCTCTTCAATAAATAGAACTGCGTTTTGTTCACTTGATTTTGTCTGGCCTCTGTTTTTAGGTGGCCCAGGAAGGCATCACAGTGACACCCAGGTGAAGGCAGTCAGAAAACCAAAGTCTAATGAATCCCCTGCTCCCATCTGAGGGAGCCTCCTGCTCAGTTCACTATCCACCTTTGCCTCATGGCACGGAGCCCGTGGCACACAGGGCACGCATCTGGATCTGTCCCCAGTGCTGAGGCACCTGTGACCCAGCTCAATTCCAGATGCCAGAATTCAGCTTCAAGCTGTTCTTACCTGCTTGCTATATTGATGCCTTAAGTTTTAGCTTTTATATTTTTTAGATTCTGTGCTGTTTTCGTGGGTAGTTCTGGGTTTCATATTCAGTGCTACTAAGCTCTCTTCACAGAGCAGATAGACAAAACAATTCCTTCTCTAGTTTGATACCAAGGACAACTTTCAGGCCCAGGAACAAAACCAACAGTGAAGCAAAAAGAAAACACAAGGAGGATGGAGCTTCACGACCTGGAGCTATGGTTGGACAATTGACTCTAATGTACTGATGGACCAGAACTTACAAAAGTGCAAGACCTCAGGTGTCCATTTTGTGACCACTTTGGGTGTGGTTCAGCTGGGCTCTCGTGTGACCCAAGAGTACCCATTGAGACCTTTTAATAAATCCCTACTTTATCCTTTGCCCTGTCTAGTTCTGTTCCAGGTCAGCCTCCAGAAGGCATGAACACCCTGAGCAGCCTCCCCTAACGACCTCCTCCTTGCTCTGCTCCCTCTCTGCAGGTGACAAAGGGACTCCAGGCTGCTTGGGGGGACAGCTGGATGTTGCCTGCAGTGGGGCAAAGCTGGAGGGGACACTGTGCCAGTGCCTGCTCTGCCTGCAGGGGATTAAAGGCCTGAGCAAGGGACAAGATTAAACCAAGTAAAGCACTCAGGCTGCTGAGCAGGGGCAGCCATCCAGGAAAGAAACACCTCATTGCAGAGTCAGCCAGAGGCTGTGGGTCTGGCAGGAGGCACATCTGAGGCTTGGGGACAGTGTGGCATGAGCTACCGTGGCCACAGTGTGCCATCTTCAAAAGGGAAAGCTGCTGGCTAAAGTGTGGGTAAGGATGGGCACAGAAAGCCCCAGTTCAAAGACTGGTGTCATAAATAACCAATCCTCAGGTCAGGAGTGAAGAGAAGGAGAGAACTGCATCTCTGCTTAGGTCTGATTGGTTTGAAAGTTTCTCTTGGCACGTGGTCTTCAAAATAAAGTATTTCTGAATAGGCCTTTTGTATTCTGGGGGTGAGGGAAGGAAGAGAGGAGAGAAACCAGTGGAAGAGAAAAACGCTTCAGCTGACAATGACTGAGAGGGAGAGAATTGCACAGTAACGTGCCATCCATCTACTGGGCAAGATTCATTATTCACAGCTCAGTCATCTGGCTCTAAATTTTAAATGTCATATAAAGTGCTTTTTGAATTCATCAGTTTAAAAGATATTTACTAAGAAGCAAAACATTGTGTTATTACTCAGAGGCACTGTGGGCCTGGGGATGACAGGCAGCGTGTTGGGTTCAGTAGAGGACAGGAGAGGGGAGCCAGTGAACCTGGAAACCTCTCCCCTGCCATCCCGAGGGGGCCCTGCAGGCATGGTGCTAGCTGGCCATTGCAGCTGCCCATGGCTCCATCCCAGCAAGGTGCTCCTCCTTTCTGCAAGGCACCTCACAGATTTCAGACAGGCACAGGTGAAGAAGGATCCTATACCTCGTTTGCTGCCTCTGCACCATCGCTGCCAGGAGCCCCAGATCCCCCAGGACACCCCAGACACCCCCCTGCCACACGGGGCTATGAACTGAGGAGCAGATTTTTACAAGACCCCACAGCAATAAAATCTCAGCCACAGAATGTGGTTAGCAATTAGAAATCAGGCCTGCAAGAAGACACAACACTGTTACCTACCCCCACATGCTGAGGTCTCCCTGGCTCCCCCTCACACCAGCCTGGCACAGTGCCCTTAGCATGATCACTCCCGCTCCAATGTCTTCTACTCACACAGTCGTTTCTTCACTAGCTAACCCATGCATATCCTCAAGATATTGAAGCTGTGTATTGTGTGATGGTAATAGCTTTGTAATGGTGTTCATCTGTCACCCATTTTAAATATCTTTGCTCTGCCCACTGACCCATCTCCAACGGCTCCACGGCTCCACAAACAAGCACTGCTGAGAAGTTTCACAGAGGCACACTTGGGAAGAGAAGGGAGTGCAGGGCCAAAATGAAAAAGAGCCAAAACGAAAACTTCCTAGCCAGACCTTCACAGCCCATGGCCCATGGGCTCAGGGCCACATGACTCAGGGGAAATTTGAGCTGACTCAGAGCTGAGATGCAGTGCCTAGCTCAGAGAATAGCATCAGTACTTTTGTGGGAATTACATTATTCCCTTCCCATGTCCATGGGCATTGTCAAATACAAAGAATGGCAAGAAGCTTTAAAGAAATCTCGGCATAGTGAACAGCATGTTGGAGAATTGGCATTAGCATCCTAGCAATTCCTTCTCCGTTTTTTATGGTTTTCCTGTCTCTACTGAACCCATTTAAAGTGCACTGGCATGAAGAAAAATCCCCACAGACTTTGGATGACTCAAAACCCCCAAAGTATTCTGCGGCTGAGCTTAATTTCTCCTGCTATTTACAGATATAAAATTTTGGTTCTGCTTTGGCTCTGGGTCAGCGTAAAAGATCCTCCCAATTTTATTTGAATCAGTTCACTCATGGAATAATAGAATTATAAGGATTATAAAGCAATAATCCTCAGCACATCCTTGGGATCAAAGCAGTATTCAAATACTAAGCAACACTGAAAGAAGATAGGTCAGGTATTATTATCCTCATTTTACAGAGGAAAGATAGGAAGACATGACTTTGAAGCACAGGACTTCTTCCTGGGAGGATTTATGTTGGGAATCATGTGCCCCAGGCCAGCTTGAGGAGTCCCTCCATCCTAAGTGCTGTGGTTAGAGCCTCAGCCCTGTCCCTCCTCACCTCCAGGGCACTGCTCCTTAGAGCTCTTCTTTGCCAACTGCAGCATTCACCACTGCTTCTGCCTTTTCAAATAACAAATTAAACATTAAATATCAGCCTTTCAAAATGTATGGTTCCTCTCCCACCCCCCTGAACCTCTTCCTGCAAAGCCCAGCTGAGCCCCGTGTGCCTGTGGGCAGGAGCAGAGGTGACCACACACCTGCAGCTGCCAATGCAAAGGGGGGAGAATCGCCCTCCCCTCTGCCCCCAGGTCACACAATGACCACAAACATGCCCCAGGGTGGGAACTCAGCTCTCCTGCTGGCCCCAGACCCCATGTTTTACCCAGCAGAGCAAACCCTTTATCATTGGTTTAATGAGTTTGGTGTGCACGCTGCTGCTCAGGGGCCTCAGGTGATGCTGCTGAAGCAAACAAGCCATGATTACAAGGAGGAGGGAGAAAATAGAAGCTGGCCATGGAGCTGCACTGTGTTTACTTAAATAGCACTCTTGAATAAACAAGTTCCAGGAACCAGAAAGCAGGGACTATCCAATTTTCCGCACCGAAGTGCACAAGATCATGTGCATTAAGGAAGATAAAGAAATATAGCTGAAAGCCAAACACAGGTTACAGTGGCTGGAGATCATCTTCAGGAGATGAAATATTCCTTAAATGATGAAGACAATAATTCACAAGAATGAGACTCTCCAGTGAATTATGGGAGTCCTCTTCCAGTAAATTAGAAGAAATACGATTCTAAGATTTAAACACGCTCATCCATCACTGATTGTGCTTAAACAGATTTATGGATATATACATATTTTACCATTTTTTATATTTTTATATGTGTGACATTTTAGTTCACCTGTAGGTGATACTGGGACATGAAATGCACCAAAAGCTTCCCTCCACCCCTCATGTATTATAGGCATGGAGAACATTTTTAAGCTCAAGGACCAATAGAGCTGACAAAAACATAAAACAGGCTACAAAGGAAGTTTGAAGTTATTGTGTCACTTTGAGGATGGGAGAAAAGAAAAATACTGGCAGAATAGCCTTGGAGCTGTATAAAAACTTCCTGTGACCAAATCCAAGCAACAATCATTTGGAGAAGTTGCTACAATGGACTCCAGTTGAGCAAGGACCCTAAAATCAGGTACCTAGCTTTAAAAGCAGTATCATTTACTTCAGTGGTAAAAATTCATGTGCACAAAGTTACAAGGTCTTACTAAAGCACATTATAGGCTAATGCACTTCTTCTTACACTGCATAAATCCCTGGCCTTTTAACAGTTTGCCCAGATATAAATACATATCAGATGTCCAATTAGTCAGTCTTTTGACCTAAATTGAGGGCACCTTTTCTTTTTTTCCTAATATCTTTTCTCTGATTTGCTTTCTTATATTATCCAGTGATTATATGCAATATCTAGTTTGCAAGGAGAAGGATGGAAGGAAGGAAGGAAGGAAACCAAGCCTGGACTGGCAGCTTGGTTCCCGGTGCACAGCCATCTGTGTTGGTACATGCACCTGCACAGGGAATAACCCACTGTGCACCAGTGGCCAGAGATGGTATTTCACAGATGGGTAAAATCTCTGTGCAGTGATGTTTCTGTAATTTGAGGCTAGGGAGTTGGCTGGGGTAGAGAGCCCATGTTTATGTACAAAGGTTTTGTACATGTGACTTTGTGCTCCATTTGACACCAGAGCTGTATTCCCTGTTAAGGCTCTGGCTTCACTGAAGCCAGTCTAGCTGGGGGCTCTGGTTGAGAAAAGTGGGGCTATTGTCCCTTCTCTCCTGCTCTGGCAACATCCCTCACCCCAGGTTGTGAACTGTGTGGTGCAGGATCCATCGTCCTGAGCTCACAGAAAGCTCACCAAAATAAAAATGGCATTTTCTCCCGGATCAGCAAGCTGACCCTTGTGTGTGGTCACAGCACTGCTGGACAGGGCAGATGCAGAGCATGGAGTGGGAAGCTCAGGCCACTCTCCCCCATTGCCTGCTGTAGCCTTCTTTACATCTGATTCAACCTAACAAATGCCAAATGCCCCAAAGCAGGGAAACCTTTGTTCAGAAGTCACACTTCTGACACATGAATGCCAAACCTATCAGCCAGTTACAGAGCACTGAGTGCATTTTTTAATATCTGAGTGCTTAAGTTCATAAGCTTTGTAAAATTCTTAGGATTTCCTTTCCAGTGAGGGTGGTTTACAAATGGCCTCAAAAAAATTGTGGGATTGTGGGCATAGGCTCATAGGCACTTTTACACCCACACACACCCCTTACAAAAAGCTGGCACATCTTCCAGCTGGCCAGTACTTCCCAGCACCTCCATTCATGCCCTTTCTCACCAAAGAGTATGCTTAACCCATGCATACACACATGCAACTGCCCAAGCTGTACCATCAGACAAATCAAAACCCTGTATCTGTCACTGCTTCCCACTGACAACCTTTATTGCTAGATGTATTCTCAGCCAGGGCTCACAATCACAAGATTTGTTTAGCAGTATCTGTATTGATATTTATGGAGTTGGAGGCACATTCTAAACCAGACCGAATGTATTATTTTATTCTTTATTGAATAGCTACTGGTAATGCAAGTTGTCTGGAGAGTACATTGCCAAAAAAAAAAAAAAAAAAAGGCTCTCTTAATGTTAAATCAATGATTCATTTACTCTCTTCATGATTAATTGCAAAGTATTTGGAACTCTAATGACTTTTGTGGATGCAATATCATTTAATCTAAAGGAAAAAAGACCCAATCTGCATGGTGATACTGATTTTTCTCATATGTCAGTAAAACAAGGAACTATTTACTTCCACTGCTCCAGGTGTTAGGGAATGCTGTCAGAATCAATATGGAAGCCTGGATACCTCAGTATGGGAAATTCAAAGCTGTTTTTCTTTTGGAAAGGTGGACCTGTGCCTTTGGTGCTGTCCAGGTTAACACATGACCAAAACAATGGACTGATTAACACCAACGTGCTGGACAGAGCTGACCCCTACCTGAAGCACTCCTGGCTCAAAGGGAATTACAGATATTTAGCCAGTTAGAGACCAGACCACAATCCAGCATGTGCCCCCAATAGTTTGCAGACTGATGTTGAGTTTAGGCACCTTTTAGGCTTAGGCTTAAGCCTAAGCTACAGCAGCTATTGTGCTTCTGTGGATTCTCATTTCCAAGGGCTGGATCAGCCCCAAGCAAAGCACCAGCATGGCCAGATGTGAGCCTCCAGTGCCCGGGAGCCCTTCCAGATGTGGAGAGATATCGGAAGGAAGTACCAGGTCATGCTTTAGCTGTCCCCAGGACTGCTCTCTGTACAGCACTGGACTGCTTTGCTTCAATGTGTGATCCCTGTGAGGTCACCAGGGCTGCTCTCCAGGAGCAGCAGCCAGCCTGTGTGATAACACAGCATCCCCACCCCTGCCAAGACCCACACGCAGGCTTGTTGAGGAATGCACCTGACTTTCACCTGCCATGGGGATGGCCACAAAGGAAAGTTGCTCTTGCAGCATCTTCACTGCTCCTGCTGCACTGGTGAGAGCTGGCAGTGTGCCTGCGGCCCAGCAGGGCTGCCTGGGCACTGTGGCAGTGCCAGACCCTGGCAACAACATGCTCTGTCCCTCCTGCTCACCCCAAGGAGCTGCTGCAGGGTTGGCAAAGCCCTGGCCGTGCTTCAAGGAGAAGAGGGGAAAGCAGGATGCTTAAAGGGGAAAGGGATGCTTAAAGGACATTTAAACTGGCTTTTCATGCCAATTTAACCCTTAACATGTAAATGAAAAGCTAATCCATTACAGAGTCACAGAATCACACAATCACTGGGTTGGAAGAGACCTCCAAGATCATTGAGTCCAACCCATGCCCCATCAGCTCAACTAGACCATGGCACCAAGTGCCACATCCAGTCTTTTTTTGAACACATCCAGGGGTGGTGACTCCACCCCCTCCCCAGACAGACCATTCCAGTACTTTGTCACTCTTTCAGTAAAAACCTTTTTCCTGACATGTTGGATGCCAGGAACAGCTTGAGCCTGTGTCCTCTGATTCTGTCAGTGCTGCCTGGAGAAAGAGACCAACCCCACCTGAGCACAGCCACATTTCAGGGAGCTGTAGAGAGTGATGAGGTCATCTCTGAGTCTCCTTTTCTCCAGGCTGAACACCCCCAGCTCCCTCAGTCATTCCTCACAGGGTTTGTACTCCCAGCCCCTCTCCAGCCTCATTCCCTCCTCTGGATGTGCTCATTAATGTGCCCTTCTGCAGCCTGATCACAGCACCATAACTGCAGAGGGGGTTTGCTGGCAGGGGGCTTTAGGATGGAGGGCACACACAGAAAGCACCCTGATGCTGCTCGTTGTTAGCAATGGCTTTACCTCCTGACAGATCCTCTGGTGGCCACAGCTGGTGCCCAGAGGTCTGCCCAGGCCTCCCATGGTGCTCACCAGCAGTGCATGTGGTCAGCAACACTTCTGCAGGAGTGCAGAGCTGGAGAGGGGCTTGGAGATTGGGTCCCCTGCCTTAATTTGGCAGCTGAAAAGTTTCTGCCCATCCACCATTTCTATGGCAACATGTGTCCAAGAGGAGACCTTTGCTAATGTGACATAACATGGAAAAAAATGCTGGTAAAAAAGGTAATACTGGACAAGAAAAGCTGCTCTCAGCAGCGAGGGACTTGACTGCCTCAGTCCAGTGCCAATGAGAGTGGAGAGAGGACACGAAAGCACCTGGAAAACTGCAAAGCTTGAGACTGGGACAAGAGATCCAGCCTTAGGTAACACTTCCCTCACATTAAGCGTTTGGCTTCTCTCCTTGGCTTTCTTCTTCCTGGGATTTCCTGTGTTGTGGTGCTGCCCAGGGAGCCAAGCAGAGAGGAGGCAGCTGCCCAAGGTGCAGGGAGGAAGCTGAAAGCTGACAGCAGAAGGGACAGGGAGAGGCTGAGTGCTCTCAGCTGGCCAGGTGGGTACAGCTCACACCTCTCCTCAGAGCTAAAGACCAGGAAGCCCCAGGTAAGAAACAGAGATTAGATCCATCTCTGGCACACAGAACATCCTGCACAGCCATGCAGGATACTTTAGGCAGGGCTTGCTGGGACCTTTCACTGCCTGCCCAGCTCCAGGATGGATCCTGTCCTGTGTGTGCAGCAAGCACACCTTGGGGAGGCTGGGGAAGGCTGCCAGAGCCCCCCCTGGAGGTGTCAGACGTTCTGCCCAGGGTATGTGAGTGCAGGAGACCAGATTCCGTCTCAGCCTTGCAGCCTCCTGAAGCTCTGGGGCACTCCAGGACACAGCTCAGAATGGCTGCCTGCTCTGTTTAAACAGAACAGTCCCAACACACGTTGCAGATTGCTTCAGAAAAGGCATGAAATGAGCAATGTTCTGTTTATAAATAGCTCTGTCCCATGTTTGCCCACTGCCAGCCCATGCTGGCAGGTGAGAGCAGCAGCAAGTGAGGACTTCATCTGCTGCTGTGGAGCCCTGAGCTGGGGGAGCAGAGCTTGGCACTGCACCCTCTGGCAGTGTGGTGCCACTTGCAAAAAGCAGCTGAAAAAATGCCAGACATCTGTGCCCTCACTGTGTGAACTAAAATGGAAAAGAACCAAATACTTTTCTTCACACTGTGATTTATAAAAATCCCCTGTGTGATCTAAACTGTCACACAAAATGACTGTCTCCTATTGATTATTTTTAACCTAATTTAGCTGACACTAATTGTACTGGACCTCTCTAATTGTGCACAGCACTTGGATAGAATTATCATCAGCTTCATGGGGCTAATGTTATGCCAATACCGTATTTGACCCATGTTTCCAAGACAGGCGTTTACTGAGTATCAGAATATAGGCATTTACTTTTCTTGGGAGCTTATTTTTTCTTTTCCTTTCACATTTCCTTCTACTTGAGATATACCACACACAACTGAGAGTATTACAGGTTGTCCCTGCCCATCTGACATCCGTGATGCCATCAGCTTTGGTCAGCTGTCCCCCACACTCTGGTTCTGCTCCATGCAGCTCACCCCATCCCTCCTTTAACATGTAAGGGAAGAGACTTTTCTTATGCCAGGAGGGTCAAAACACTGACGTTTTGGGTTGAGAGGGGACAGAATCTCTTTCTCTTTGTAGCAGATTGACCACAAAGGGCTCAGCAATTTCTGGAAGGTGGCACTGAGGTCTCACATGCCTCATGATGGTATCACAAGGCAGGATAGTCAAAGGTAGCCCAAACATTTAGGGCTTAAGGAAGCAGAGTTAAACTCCATCTGGCAACCAACAGCAGGAGAGCAGAGACCAGCGAGTCCAAGTGGAAAAACAGCACTTAATGGATGGATAAAAGTTCTGCTTTTCCCCTTCTGCTTTAACTGAAGGTTACAGATGGTGGCCCTGGGTTGGACACCTCCTTAGTGGCCATACATTTCTCTAAAAGCACCAAAGGCACAGAAACTGTGCTGCCCCTCCACATTTTTAATTAGCCAGAGATGAAAGAATTATCTTAGCTGTACCTGCTGTTCCCACAGATATTTTAGAGCCTAACAGGTCTCTGCACTATGAAGTGGAATAATGAGCATGAGGTGCTTGCTCTTACCACCAGGCATGTGTAACCTCTACCACTTCTCCCAGCGGATTCTCCCAGTTTACCCATCACCCTCCTCTCCAGGTCCCCTTCAAAGAGAATCAACCTTCCCCTTCCTCCATCAGCCCAGATATATGAATTACAGCTGTGCTCAAGAAGCTGAACTGCAAGGCAGTTTAAGGCCTTAACTCCATTTCTTAAACTGTGAAGTTAGCAAGATGGGGAGACGGTGAGGAAACAGAGGAGGGGAAAAGTCTCTATTTCAGTGATTCTTTCAACCCTCTGTGCTGGGTACTTTTCCATCCCAGTACTGTAAATACATCTAACTATCCGTTGCAGTCACCTCTGAATTGCCATTTCCAGGCAATGTAGTCAGGGAAGCCAGTGACTGCTACTCAGAGTGAGCATGGGGAAGCTTTATTTGGGCAGTTTCACCACTTCTCAGTGCATGGCCTGCCATAGGAGAGCTCTTTTCTTTAACAAAACTCTGCACCACCAGCGTATTTCTCAATTAGATTTCTTAGGGAAAAAAAAAAAAAAAAAAAAAAAAAGGAAAAAAGAAAGCAGAAAAAGCTTTCTAATTGACTCAATCTTAAAAACGTGAAGAATTGAATCTTGTGCTGTGCCAGGAAATGGGTGGGGGGTTCTTTCTTGAGCAAGGGGTTTGCTGCCTGTGGGCATCACTATGCAGGGGAGGCCTGGTTTAGGCTCTCCAGTAGTGTTGGAAATCAGAGTCATCCCCAGGGCACACATCAGTAGTGACAGAATTTCCAGAAGGGCAGAGCCAGGAAGAGAGAAAGATGCCCTTTTCCCCATATACTATTAATTATTCATTTTCATTAGAGACTACTTTGTAGGATAGCATGCTATGCTCCACAAAACCCCCCAAACCCCGTTCTTAATCCAAGTCTTTGCCATCAGTGTGGGAGACTGCCTTGTCAAGGGCTGCAAAGCCTTCAGGGTGAGGCCTTTGGTGAGCTGGGGAAGCTGCATTCACACGGCATTCACACCGTGGGATTCCACAAATAGCTTGCTAAAGCACAGTTAATTGCTTGCTGCATTTAGTGAACCTAAAATTCTGCATTACAATATGAGTATTTAGGCAAAATCTATTCAGAAATCTATAGTTTACAACTCAGCCATCCACATACCCATCCACCTGGCCAAGTCTGGACTACCCTGGCACAGTCTAGCAGGAGTTGTGTGTCTCCTCTTTGTCAGCTTATTGCAATAAAGGATCATTACAGAAAAAATACGAACCACAGCACACCACATCACAAAATGCATGTTCTCAAAAGTGCTTCATGAAACCTGGTCAGCCCCTCTGCAATCTTGAATCAGAGGGGAAGTAAGAAAAGCCCTAACAATGAGAGCCTGTCCAGTTCTCTTTTCTGGGAATAAAAATTGCACTTATTTTAAAAGTATATTTTCTTTTAATTTGATATTAAAGGATAGAATATGATATAATTTCCATCCTCTGCAAAGTTGTTAAGCACTGTTTCACTGGCAATGGAAACCAGACTATGAATATAGAGGTATTTTATGAAAATGTGACTATCCTTTTGTAAGGACAACCTCAGCTGATGCTCCTGCATTCTGGTTGGTGGAAGTAATACTTGCATTTGACTGCAAGAGTGATATAAAGGAATTTTAAAGAGAGCAAATAAATTAAGTGATATTTATGTTAGTATTTACTTAAGTCCTGAAGATGACTTACTCAGAATGTATTCACATAAATTTTTTGAGAAGGTAGCAAAGATTAATTGAAATATTAAATCAATCTTATGACTATAGGGGAGAATGCAGTTCATCCCCATTTGTCACTGTATTCAATAAAGCACTACAGCTTAAGACTTTGATTTACAAATAGTGCAGCAAAGAACCTGAACACTAGAATACTGCTGGGTGTCTCTAAATTAAAGGATCTGTGTAAAAAAAAGAAGTAATTCTTATCTACTGCTCTTAGATTGGCACTATGTGATATATGTAGAAGATGTAAATAATAAAAAGGACATAGATAATGAGATTTCCAGGAACTCTCAGCCAAGGCCTGACTCTGTTTCCATCCTACTTCCAACACCAGCAGAACTAAGTCATGCTCACTGCATTTATGAAACTCACTTTTTCTTTACCTGCAGCTCTCATTTTTTATCCTGCTCATGTGCTGCCCTCTGAAATAACCTGCAGGGCTGAGCATTAACTGCAGGTGTGTGTCCTCATTTCGTTCAGCTCCTTCAGCTCCTTCTCGGTGAGCTGAGGAACAATCTCCAGGACGTGAGGTGAGACTCACGCTGAAATCCATCTTCACACAGATGACAAAGTGCTTTAAGCAGTAAGCTGTGGGCACACCTGTGTTTTGTTGCACTGTGCTCCGTACCTGTTGATGGTGTCTTGAGTCTCAGGGCCATCCTACAGAGCAGTGTCTGGGCATTTCTTCACGAGGTTGTGTGAAACCATTTCAGAAATTCAATTTCCATTCACCTTCAGCGACTTTGGGGCCCACCTGTGGCTGAGTTAATTTGCTCTTCTCCTGGGCCTTTCCCTGTTGTGGTGAGGGTGTTTGCCACAAGCTCCTTTGGTCCCTGACTTTAGGGTAAAGTCGGTGAAAAAATAAGGAGTGGGAACGATGGAGTAGCCCGGAAACAAAATTACTTCAATTGTAAAGAGAAGTCATAGGACAGTGTCAGAGTCTGGAATTCTGAGAAATATTTCTTTGCATGTTTAAGAGATTTTTAAGATCTCTGACAGTGTTTTTAACCTTTGTTTATGGAAAAAGGGCTTTTAGGCTCTGGAATGAAGCAGAGTTTTCAAAAGTGTGTATTAGATAGAATAGTGTGTAGTTTTATCACAGGGTGAGAATTTTAGATTTATGGGTGTTTTAGGATGGTAAGCAGGTGAAGATAAGATGGAGGAAGCACATCGCTTTTGGTCTTTCTCCTTCTTCCTCATCTCCCTCCATGTTCTGCTGTGAGGTAGCACGTTATGGTTAGTTTAGAATAGAGTCTAACTTTCTAACATGGATAATAGTTATTGGAGAAATATTATAAGTACTGATTACATGGATTGTAGTATAAATGTTCACACCACCCTGTGTGGGGTGATTCGGGGTTTTGTGCCTTGGACTGACCTACAGTGAAGAGCTCTGCAGGTCAGGAACAGAATGTATTGATAAGAAAGAATAAACTATGTATGAAACATAAGAAGAGATGGCTCACGACCCGTTTCTTCAATCTCTGGCTGGAGGAAAAAGACTTTTGCATTCTTGGGTCCAGGAAAACAGTGGCAACAGAGACGTGCGAAAATATTTCTTATAAACCCAAGAGGACAGTGCCCAGAAAACCAAACACTGTGTAGGGGATGACAGCAGGTAGGGACTGACTCCAAAGTAACAAGGAGAGGCAGCAATACATACACTTGGGGGTGGAACATTCTAGAAACATAACCATCTATGGAGAACAAGTAACCAAAGGGGGAGCAGAACTTGGGCTGATTAACATAGGAGCCTCAAAGGCTTATGGGATGGTGTCCTGGTTTGGGACAAATTTGGGAGAAAGTCTCCAAAGGGGCCCCTTCAGAGAGCAAACCCACACAGCCTCTCCCCCCCCCCCGCAACTGGTTTGGGAAGGATTCCTCAGAGAGAAGTAGAAAGAACCTGTTTATTTAACAGACAGAGCACCCCCCAACACACAAAATGAACAATACTGGATGACAAAAGTCTTTCACTGTTCTGGAGAGATAACAAATTCAGAAAGTTTCTTTGGGAAGTGGTTGCTCTGTTGTTGGTCTCTCTGGCGCTGGGCAGACTGCTGCAGGTCACAAAGTGCAGACTCTCGGTGTTTCCCAGGTCCCAGTCCAGAGTAGGTGCGAATGGTTCCACGAAAGGGGAAAGAGAAAAAACAGTCCAGGGAAAACTGGGACTGCCTAGATAAACTAACTAATGAGCTGAAGCAAAAGCAAGAAGCAAGAGGAAAAGCGAAAAGCAGGAGCAGCAAAGCAAGGGCAAGCAAGCAAAACCAGCAAGCAAAAGCAAAAAACAGGAGCGAAAGCAGCACTATGTACCATCTGTGTCCCTCTGACTATTATCAGCAAGCTGATAACAAAACCAAAACAAAACTTTCCAGAGCCAGTCTTGAAGAACATAATATCCAGCCTAAACAGAACAGACTACTGGGGATACAAACCTCACCCCAGGACAGAGGGGTTACAGGCTCACCCTAATTTCACAATATTTTCCAGGGCTTGAAGCTAGCAATTAATTCTTTTGAAATAGAATCTAGATGGTTTGCAGCTGGGCCAACTCCTACATTTCCCCTTTTTGCTAAATGTGTATTTAGCTGCTATACTTGAGCCTTGGTGCAATCCATGAGTTCTCCTGGTAGGAACAAGATTGGGATGGCTATGGATCCTATCACAGAAATAATGTATCCAACACCAGTGGCAAAAGCACATAAATCAAGGTCAGAGATAAAATCTGCCTGATATCACAAATAGCTGTTAGCTTTTATTAATTTGGATGCTCTTTAATAAAACACAGCTGTCTAGTGTGTCACTGACTAACCTCACATTCAGTAGAACTGTTTAAAATATACTGAACATGCTGAAACAGTCAGAGACAGCAGGGATGAAATTTGTGATAAACCAATAAAATTTCCCAAGACCAACAAGGCACAAATGCCTTGGCAGAGAACATTGAGCTTGAATCTGGCTATTTTCCAGGTTTTTCAGACAAAATAGATGCACCCTGACACAGAAATTGATCTTATTTATCAAACACATATTTCCCTGCTCTTGCCACATTTTCCTAATAAATGTTTCTAATTCTGGCCCTGGTGGGTAATGTTTCTTTTGAAGGATTAGGCAGAGGAATGGATGCAGTTTTTCAAACTCCTCTGCTTAGTTTAAAGCACCTTGGCTTAGCCTGAGCCTTGCACCAGTGGGGCAGTCTGCAGCTGGATGGAGTCCAGACAGAGCCACACAACTTTGTCACAGGAATGGACCTGGGCCTTGGTTATATCCATGATCTAAGCTGGAAGTGCCTGAGTGAACTTTCCTGACAGCACTGAGAAAGTCAGGGGAAAAGTCCTTGATGACAAAGATTGCTTAACATCAGTGAAAACCACTAGACCTAGAAATGAAGTTGAAACAAATAGTTCCTGTCTCTGAATTTTGTCTCCTGTGTCATGGTGTTAGCTAATGCAGGTATGAATTAAGCTGGAAGAGGTGTGTGCTCTCAGAAGATGCTGCTGTTAGAGACTGAGCAGCTTCTGTGACAGTGGGCTCAGAGCTTAAACTCATATTTGTTAGCCAGGCTCTGCAGGCAAGTATTATAGATCAAAACCCCTCTGCAATGTCAGGAGCTACCTAGTTGGCCACACACCAATGATTTTTGCTGAAATATGAGCTAGAGGGAGGCCTGCCCACCTGAGCAGGCAGCATGTGGGTTTGTGCTTTCTTGGCAAGCCAGAAATAGAAGCTATGGCCATGCTGATGATCAGCTCAGTCTGCAAGCCTCTATCCCAAGGGACAGGTTTTCAGAGTTCTTAGTTGGTGATTTCGACACCTGGATGTTGAAGAGCTGATAATATAGGAGAGTATATTTATTTTAGATCTAATCTCCAGCCAGGCATCCTACAACAAACATCTCTCTTTCAGTCATACACAGATCAGCTTTGAATGGGTAGCAGGCTGGCCGCAGGCTGACAGTTCTGTGCCCTTGGAAGATTCCCATTTAATTTCTAATGACCTGACTGCAAAGGGCCTCTGATTGCCATTATTTTGCCATCAGAACTTAATGAGCAAACAGGTTTTTGGTCAGCTGTTTTCTCATATCCCAGTATCTGAGTAGCTTATGGAAAGAGAACAGAGAGGTCCCAGGACTTGTTTCTGTCTTAGCTGGATGAACAGATTCTTAGAATCCTGTTTCTACCTGAATATGCAGAACTGCAATATTTCATAGCAAATATTCTTCAGCAGACCCCAAGGACACCCTTTGAGTGATTACAAATGTTATATAAAAACGGTGTAAACAAAACTGTTGTAAAGTCTTGCCTATTTATTCAGCTCATCTGCAATATATTAATGGTGATCATGCAGCTGTAACATGCACATTACTTTCATGAGCTGTTCTGCAAACAAAAGGCAATATGCTTCAACTTCTGAATGAGCTTTTTGTATATGTCACTGCCTTAAGTCATTATCACTAGTTATGGTGTATACTTATTTCAATGTGATTGTCTCTTGCATGAGCTGCTAATTACATGGTAGTGAATTACATTTTGGTCAAGCAAGTTCTGTTGCATTACCTTGAAGCTCTTAGGGAAAGACAGTAGCTTTTATTGCAGGGGATTATTCTGAAAATCTGAACTCATCAATGGGCCTCGTGTTGAAAGCTTAAAGGCTTGATATGGCTGAATGATTAACTCATGGGATAAAAGTATTTTCTTGCTTTTTTTTTAATGAAGAAGGAAATAAAAAAAGTTGATTAGGGTGAGAGGGTTCCTAAAATTCCCCTGACTGCATTTAGGAGCAGAACCCCAACAGTTACTGCTATATGGAAATCTCTTGGGCAGAAGTGGAAGCCAGTTCTCCCTCCTCTGTCCCAGATGCCCTCCTTACACATCAGAGTGCTGAGGAGAAGCCACCCCACTGTCAGCAGGTTAGAGGCAACAGCCACAGCAGGGACAGGCAGCTCTCTGACACTCAGCTCATCCTCAGGAGGAAAAAGACAGCCTCAAATCTCTTCAGTAAATACAAACAGCTGGCACCCTTCCTGCTGGTGCTCCGTGAAAGCTCCAGGTTTCACTCAGGGGAGAGCCAGAGCACCATGACCTTGGTGTGCCCAGAGCCCCTTGGACACGAACACAGAGAGAGGGCTGAGCTGCCCAGGTGAGCCCCCCAGGTGAGCCCCCCAGCCCCCTGAACAGCCCCACAGCACCCCAAAACAGCCTCACAGCCCCCCAGAACAGCCCCCACAACAGAATCCCCAGAACAGCCCCCCTGCACCCCAGAACCAAATCCTCTGAACAGCCCCAAAGCACCTCAGAACAACAGCCCCAGAACACCTCCCTAGAACTCCAGAACAGGACTTCCAGAACAGCCCCCAGAATAGCCCACCCAACACCCCCAGAAAAGCCTCCCAGCACCCCAGAACAGCCACTCAACACCCCCAGAAAAGCCCCAGACCTTCTCAGAACAGCCCCAAAGCACCCCCAGAACAGAAGCCCCAGAACAGCCCCCCAACACCTCCAGAACAGCCCTGCCAGAACAGTTCCACAACCCCCAGAACAGAACCTCCAGAAGAGCCCCCAGAAGAGCCCCCAGCCCAGCAGCTGTCCTGGTTCTGCAGTTCCACGTGGGGTGGGCAAGGGAAAGGAGAGGCTCTCTGGAGTTGGGCAGCTCAGGGATGTTTCTGGATGGCAATGCTGCTGCTTTACTATTACAGAAATCTTCCTTCTTTGCTCCTCTTCTCTGGATTGGGTGTGTTAAATCCCTGTGAGGATCTAATCTAGATCTAAGATCCTTTATGTCCTCGCTGATTATTCTCCCTTGAGAGGAAGGAAGGTTGACGTAGACTTGAAAGTGACTGTGCATCCTCAGGTTTTGGTACCAGCCCAACAAAAATGCCCCTGTGCTGTTCTTGCAGAGCACATGAATTCCCATTCATGCCAGCTGAGAATTCATTTCAGGACAGCAGAAAGGTGTATGACACTAACAGAGCCCTGTGGGGCACAATCCACAGGTAAACGTACGGAAGTTTTCTGGTCTTCATGAGTCTACTGGAGGTACTGTTCTATGTTAACAATATTTCAACTAAAAATGGAGTAGAAAATTTCATGGAGCAGGTCCAGCTGAGTTAGAAATAAAAATGAAAATCTCTGCACTGTCTATGGCTTAAAGCAGCTCCAACTACATTTTAAAATAATAGCTTGAGATGTAATGCATGGAGAGTATGAGAAATGCTCCACAGTGAGGTGATCTATCAGAGGGAAACCTTGAATGAAAAGGAGGGAAAACAATAAATCCCCAGAATAAATATTGAAAGGGGAGAAAGAAGAAAAGAGATTTTATTTTATTACATCATTTGATGTCATGAGCATGAACTGGGGAAAAGATTTATTTATTTATGTTTCCCTGAGGGTCTGGTTCTGTAAACAGATGGAGGAAGGGATGGAAAATCCAAATTCCAAACAGAAAAGGTCAAGGCACAATGGAGCTGTATTTTCAGATACAGTGATATAGTGGCCATAGCTGACACTGGGTTTGATTCCTTATTAGATTTGCAGTGGTTTATGGATGGGTTATGCAAATTCCCAGTCTGCTGGAAATATGCATGCAAAGTCTCAGGCTTGCTGCAAAGTGCTCCCCTGGCACAGTGGCACAGCTGCAATTACACTGCAGATCTGGCAGCTGCATTTGAAAACCCCATGCTCAGTCACCTACAGGTCTTTCAAAAGAGCAGCTCCCTTTGCTTGCTCTCAGACCAGAATCTGGACTTTTCCATTTAAAGAAAATTTTATCTGCTAATCTAACTGTTATATAATACTATACACATATTTCCAAAATTGGGATGCTAGAATGGATCTATCCATGTTCTTTTGCCTGTCCTAGATCAGCTTTTCAATTCAATTCAGAAGTCCACTTCAGCAAAATGTGATTTTGAAATTCAGACTTAGGTTTCTGTGGTTAGCCCCCCCCCCGAGAAAAGATGTGCCCAAAGACTGTTCAGTTAAAACACCAGGCTGCTGCTCAGGGGAGGGAGCTTCTACAGCCTCTGTATTTCTTGCAGCAGCACCTGGAGGTGCAATCAAACACCACACACCCTGCTGCAGTGGAATTGTCTCTTCAACACAAGTGACACAGAGACTGCTTTCCCATTTTCCCAGCTTGGCTTGGTTTTTTTCCCTACTTTTAAGCCTGGTTAGCTGTATCTCCTCTATTTAAGTGCTCAATTCCTTTCAGGAATCTCCCAGTTGTATAAAACGCCAAGCACAGCAGTGCCATGGTCTTAGCCAGCATTAGCCATGATCCTAAGTGGTAAAGAGTGAGCATTCACAATGCTGTGATATCACTGTTAATCCATGGATACTGAACCATTCCATCAGCTTCTCAAGGATGTTGCATGTCCAGAACGTAAGTACATGGGTATCTTAATTCAGTCTGTTCTTCTGTGGGCATATCTTATGTTTCAAAATCCAAATCAAAGAGAACCAAACCATAGTGAAAATGGTCCTTTTCTCTGATCCTCTGTAATGCTATTGCAAAATGCTTCTATTAATGTATTAATAAAATAGATAATAGAGAACATATTGTATAAGAATATAAAATGCCAATAGATAACACTTCCATCAGTATTTTGTTAGATTTTCAGTCATCATGGTTTCTCATATCAAAAGATATATTTGGTCTCTTGGTGAGTTATTACTGAAGCTCATCTTGCAGAATATGCTGGAGTTTAAACAACCTCTGCTCTCAGAGCTGCCTGTTGAATTTCTGTTATTATTTTTGCACAGAATGCTACATTAACATCCCTCACTTCAATTACACAGCTGATAAAGCAAGCAGTTTGCCTTGGGTTAGCCCAGTGGCAAACCAATGCTCTGGAAAAAGACTCCAAGGCAATCCACCACCTTCTGCTGTGCTGCCCAGGAAGGAGCTAAATGGGCTCTGAAGGGCTTGGGGAGAACAGCAGGACGGGGCAGCTGCTGCTCTGTGCAGAGGGGAGAGCAGAGCACTCAGCACTGCAGATTCTACACAGCTCCCAGTTCCCAGCTCCCTGTCTGCTCTCACATTTTCCAGGTGTTTTTTCAGTGCAAGGCTTAACTGCCGGGGCTTCAGGAGTTTCAAAGACTTGGAGAGTTGTTGCCTCATTAGTCAGCCTAATTTATTAGTAGGGAAGTATCCAAGGGCTTGATCCAAAGCCTTCTATGTTCAGTGGAAGGCTCTCAACGTGGCTTTCAGCAGCTGTGGGCTCTCTATACTAAAAATTGAATAGTAATACAAAGAGGAAATGGCTTTGGCTATTACTACACCAGTCACATAGATGCAGGTCATCTTTCACAGTGCTGTCAGGTAAAGTCAAACTACTTCTCTGGGAGATTAGGGATTGATTAAAGTCCTTGCACTCAGGGATATGTATCTGTATTAATCTTGGAATTATTTGTCAAACACCCAAGATCTCTGCTCTGATTTGTGGAATGTATTCTGAAAGTCAACACTTCAAATGAGTCAGATTTTTTCAATTATTTTTATGTTTTTAAAGCAAATGCAGGAGCTGCTTCCTTGCCCTAAAAGCAAGCCCTGCTATTTTTAAAATGGTGCTCTTTTTGCTATGAAATGTATTGCTGATAGTAGAGAATACAGCTGGGAAACTGGAAAGTAGGTGCTAATACACTCTCAGACAAGTCCATAGAGCACAAGGCACTGCCTCACACCACGAGGTTTAGGGTCTGCCAGGTTAGCACTGACAGCTTCTGCTGTCCAGTCAAGAAAATCAGGGTCTGGTGGTGAAGCCAGCACTAAATCCACTTCTCCAGCTTCTCCCACTGCAGTGAAACAGTTGATCCTGTTTGGAGAGAGTTGTACCAGAAGCACTGAAATTGGACTTGCTGTGCCTGCAGTCTGGTATTCAGAGGGTGCTGCAGACACCATTCCCCAGACTCCCTCGGAGTCCTGTCCTCTGGAGCAAGGACTGTTTGTTTCTCTTGCATTGCATAGGGCACTGAGGGACCCACAGTGGGGTCTGGGGTTGCAGGCTGCAGGCTGTCCCCAGCAGTGTGTGTTCTGTCACCTTCTGCTGGAACTGGAGTAACCCTCTGTTCATAGGCCAGATGTTAAAAACCTGCTGGGGCAGTTTGCTTTATCTCTTCCACACCCCATCCTCCCTTCAGGGAGAGATCTTCTGCTGATGGGCCAGTGAGTGTCACTGAGAGAATTCCATCATCCCACTGGGAAATGCTCCAGCCAGGGGGAGGAGCCAAGCATTCCTACCTGGATAAAAATCTGAGATTTGGGACACCAAGGCAGCCTTTTCACTCGATTCCCAGAGGAAGAACAGGCCCATCTATCACGACTGGACCTTCAGAGGAAATCTACACCTTTCTACCGGATCATTGCTCCAACAGAGCCACATCTGCCACTCCAGAAGGACTGCAGTCACCAGTTAAAGGGACTGTTGCCAGCACCCTGACCCACAGGGAATTAGGTTGGATTCTGACTCTGTCAGTGGGTTTGTTTTTTGTATTACTGCATTTTTTAAAAAATTTTAATTCCCCTACTAAAGAACTGTTATTTCTATTGCCATATCTTTGCCTGAGAGCCCCTTAATTTCAAAATTATAATAATTTGGAGGGAGGGGCTTTGCATTCTCCATTCCAAGGAAGGCTCCTGCCTTCCTGAGCAGACACCTGGCGTTCAAACCAAGACAAGGGGATACAGCTGGGCATCCCTGTGCCCATGGCACCACTAGTCAGTGCCACAGCCCTCCCAGAAGGAAGCAGAACTGGAAAGGTGTGGAATCACAGTGCACAGAGCAGCACAGACTGCTCCAAGCCCTCCCTAATAACAGAGGTCAGATTTAATTTGGCCTCGGCCTCCATCTGAGTTGAGATAAAGAAACTCACTATGACTATTTTCCCCAACTTGCCAGGCCTGAAGGCAGTCATTCTCTCTCACATATAACAGAAAAATATTCTGGGTAAACTGGCTGCAGTTCAGTGAATAAGTTGTGATACACGCTTTCATTTGGATCAAAATTTTCTGGTTTAGCAACCCCTGGCAGAATAATCAATAATTTACATTCTGAGAGTGATGGGAAGAGGGAAACAATGAAGATAACAGGCTGTAGCAGTGCATCAGGACCTGCAGGGGGTCTGCTAACTTGCTGGGATAAGGACATTCTGGCCTTTTGCCACTGGAAAATTAGGGCTGAGTGGCAAGGCAGGAAATATTTGGGGGGAGTTTGCTGAGACAGAGAAAATCACCAATGCACAGCTCAGTACAGCTTTTTCAGTCTGGTCAGAAAAAAACTCAGATCTGGAGCACCAAGTAGTGATTAGAGTTCAGCCAACTCCATTCCAATCCTGTGACAAGGAGTGAAGACAGTCTGAGCCCCTCATAAATGAAAAATTACATCCCAGATGAGAACCACAGACTGGAAAGCCCCAGCACAGGGGGAGCTGGCTGGGAAAAAAAAAAGGGAAATTCACACAGCCTTGTCATCAGACACAACTGCCCAATTTCCCCCAAGGGCTTCTTCCTTGCTGGATGAATTGGTGCAGTTGTGTTTAATCAGCAGGAGAAGAAGGCTGCTGTAACACCATCTCCAGCTCATTCCTGTTAGATGTTCATGAAGCTGTGGGACTGAGGCTGGGAGCATTCAGGCTCTGCTTGGGGTTGGGGTAATACTGAAGAGACCGCCAGGGAAGAAACCAGGGGAAATCAGGGTAATTTGTTTTCCATTTTAACTCCTAAATCATAGTTCAGAATAAGTTTGAGAGCAATTACTTTACATATCTTGTCTACAATTCCACAATGACAAATAGCCCATATATTCAAATTCTGTGAGCTGCTGAGACCCTACAACTCAAGAGAAGTGATTTGGGGGCATAGACACAGAAGAAACAATTTATGATCTTGCCTTAAGGTTCACAGCAGGGCTGAACCTGGCCCACTGACTCGAACTGTCCAACTGTAAACTAAATGAGAGCCTGAGGAACAATAATGAAAAAGCCAATTAGTTGATACACTAGGCAATGGATTCCTTAGAAATAACAGTTGGAATCAACTTTCTTTAAAAGAAAAACAAACAAATAAATCTGGGGCAAACCAGAAAGGATAACACATAATTTCACCAGTTACTAAGTTAAAATAATATAATGCAGGGTCTACTCTAAAAGACTGTGATCAGCAGCCCTGATCTGAACAGGGAAGGGTGAAGGTGTGCAGTGAGCAGCTGTGAACCTGGCTGGTATTTGGGAGAAGGCAGTGGAACCCCAGCCTTCCCCTGCCCCTGGTCCATCTGTGCCTGCCCCCAGGAACTCTGAGCTTACATTTCTGTCTTGCTCAATTCATCAGGGCTCTTGGCTCTTGTGAATGAACCACATTTAACCAGGCTGATTTCCCTGAAGTTACAGAGCCCTGCCAGAATACAGTGTTTTAAATTACTGAATTCTCATTATTCACATGGTTGGGTTATGTGGCTTGGGTTTTCTAGAAGGGCTGATGGCTGCAAACAGAAAACAAGGAATTTTCACAAGATGTTGATAAATTAATGAAACAGCAGCAACTCCACTGGCTCTCAGGTTTAGAAGGCTTGAAAAATGTTCCCTTTTTGATCAGTTTAAACTGCAGCAATTGTTTTTAATGAAGTGATGCAACTAGAGGGCCAGAATTTTATTGAGCAGGAGGGGAATCATTCCAGCCCCTCTATACCAGATGAAAAGCTGCTCTGTCAAGAGTAAGGCTCCTTGTCAAACAAACTCAGTGCCACCAAAAACCAGTGATGTCTTGAAAATAGGCTGGATTCCTCTGGCCAGCAGAAGGCATCCAAGACATGCTGGACTGCAGAGGAACCTTTTGCAGCACACAAGTCTGCCTTCAGTCACTTAGGCTAATGAGCTTAACTAATAACACAGTAACTAGATTGCTGGCAAAACATAAATATCCTCTAATACAATAATAACTGGTAAAAATAATGTCCAAAAGCAGTCTGAAAAATTATACTCCTTAACAATATCCATGAATTTTTATGAGCAATTAAAGAAAAAAGTATTGTAATTTTTTAATCATAAATCTTTACAGTTAAGGAATCATCCATAATTTGTAGCTTGAATTCCACCAGAACAAATAGGCACTAAGGCAAGTCTATAGGATTCTTACTATCTATTGGTGATAAATTGCTTGTTCTTTTTTCTACTAAACTGACTGTGACTTTGGATATTTCCTTGGCTTTACAGTCTGCTCTGTGGCAGCAGCATCAAGCCAGAGAACTGTGCTGTAGAATTACACTGGGTTTCCATAACTCACAGCTGGAGAGAGCAGCAGACAAAGCTCCACCATCCATGTTCTCTTAACCTCTTATAGCATGTTTACACACACATCTTTATTTTTACAAACTAAAGAAGTTGCAGGGAGTTTGCAACAGTTTTAACATGTAATGGCAACAACTTGGATAAACATGAGAAGCCTTTGCTAAAAAAAAGTCCAAACTACCTTAACTGAATTTATCCTCTCACCAGTTAGTGTTGTTGAGAATTAAGAAGTGGGAGTTTACTGTGCTGGGTGCTGTACAAGTGTGTGGATATGTGAAACTTCAAGGCATCAAGGGAAAGCATCTTGGTGTGTGCCTCACCAACAATTGGATGGCAAGATACTCTGAATCCTAAGTGATATTGTTTCTTCCCCAGCTGTGAAATTAATGGTAACTTTAACTCCATGCTGTATATATCTGCTAGTAGTCTCCTTTTGTCTTTATTCCTGTGTAGAATTAGTTTGTCTTGTCTGTTAGTTTTGTGTCTATTAAATCAATAATCCATTCTCTAACAGACTGAATCAGCCATTGTTAAAGAACTTGCGAGTGAGAGTGGGTTTTGGGGTGCTGGCCACCTCAATAAAGCTCTTGCCTGATGCCAGAGGGATGGGGCAAAAGGCAGGGATTTATCTAAACCCCCACTTCCACCTGTAACAGCGAGTCCCAGCTCTCCCCAGCTCACCACGTTCTGCCCCAGCTGGCACCTACAAGGGCAGCAAAACCCCCAGCAGCACTGCCTTACCCACCTGGCCAGAAGGGGATTCCCTACCCACTGGCTTTGTTGGGGTGTAGGTATTTTTAACCAGTTTCATTATCATTCCCTCCCTGAAAAAACATTGGCTTCAAAAGAGAGATCCCTCTAGACTGGGAAACTACTCCAGGAGTTAATGCTGGCTCTGGCTGTGCTGCTGGACAGGGCAAGGACAGCAGGGCAGGGATTGTGGAAATGACATCAGGGCAGGGACTGTGGCAAGGACAGCAGGACAGGGACCAGCTCTTCCCTCCAGCCTTGCTCACCCTCTGCCCACCTGCTACTGATAAGAAAGTGGGTGTGAAGTCTGGGTCACCTGTTTCCAGCTGCTCCAAATATGCAGGAATCAGTGTCACCAGTGAGGAAGAAGACACTATCTAGACAGCTCAGCAAGGCACAGGAAACCTAATTCTATGCAGCCTCCTTGCAACTGTCTTACTTATAATTGATATTTTATTGTTTACTTTGCAGGCTTGTGTTTATCAATGACACTTTTCTGCACGAAACAGCTGGAAGGCTTCTACCTCCTTTTCCAAATCCTGGGGCAAACTGTGGTGATAAATGAGCCCTGAAACAGCATGATTTATAGCTCTGTTGCCTCAAGGTGCACTGCAGATCCTTCTGTACAAATTAAATCCTGCTTAAGACTCCTTAAATTTTTCAGGGTGACCTCTCTTCTTCCCTGTCACAATTCTTGTTATGAATCACTGAAACTCTTTTAAAAATGTTATTTTAACTAAGGGTCACGTACTTCCCTTTATTTTCCCTTCAACCTGCGTTGGGCCTCAACCGCTATCAGCTCCAAGTAGACAGTCAATGTCTGGTGAAGGAAAACACTGCTTGGAGAGAGAATAAGGCTGGTACCCTCGTGGCAAGTGCACCCCCAGAGACACAGATCGAGGTGGTGATAGATTGCTCTCACTGCTGCCTTGTTTGCAGAAGCTGCCAATTAAAATCTCGGCTGGACACATATTAAATCTGACTTTCTGACTTGCCAGAATGCAGTATCTCTGATGCCTCTTTGGGACTACCTAAAAACAGAGGCCAGACAAAATTGAGGGAATGAAAAGCAGTTCTATTTATTGAAGGGCCTTCAGGTACATTTAGGGCAGATGAAGTCCCCAGGGGTTACACCCAAAATGGACAATGGTCACAGGTTTTCACACTTTTATAAGTTTGGTCCATTTGCATATTGGGGGTTAATCTTCCAATTACAGCTTCAGGTACTGAAGTCATTTACTCCCAATTTGCTCTCCCCAAACTCACTTTGGTTTCCATCTCTTGGGCCCTGAGGCAGTGAGGTGTGCTTGATTGCCAGACCTGGAGAGGAATTGCTGTGTCTGACCAAAATGGGAAAGCAGCAGCTGACCCTGAATATGGAGTGTGGAGTTATACACTAAAGAATTTCAGGATTACAAGTACATGAAAATATAAAAGCCAAAATCCTAAGGCATCACTTCTGGTAAGGGAAGACAACAATGGTACAGAGAGCACCTGCCCAGCTGGTGCTTTAACTGCTGTTAGCTCGCAGTTCACAGCTGGAGCTCTAAATCTGCTCTAAGGCTGCTTTAATGCTGCCTTTCATTTCCCAGGCACTTTGGGAACACAACTGAGTGACAAAAGCCTCAGGTTTCAAATCTGAGTGGTGGTGACCCTCTTGTCTGGGTTAAGCAGTATTTCTAAGTTGCCTTAGAATTTCCATGTGGGAGGTGCCACATAGTGGCAAATATTGTTGCACTAGAATAAAGATTTATTAGCAGAAGCCAAGAGATCTCTGCATCAGGGAAAAGCTCCCCAAGTCAGCCCTGAGAAGTCCTTCAGACTCTCACAAGTGGGAGTTATCCTGGTGATAACAGGATAACAGGATAGGGAACAGCAGTGTTCAGTGAGAGGAACCGAGTCTGTGCTGCTCTCAGGGGCTCTTCACTAACCCCAGCCATAGCACAGGTGTCCATGAAGCCAATGAGTGCCCCAAGCTATATTAGCTTTTAGGAAGATTGACTGCACAAAGACATTGTGAACAGTCCCAGCATAGTAGTTCTTTTGTCATGAACAACTGTCACCGTAAACAACAGTTCCACACCCTGAGTGGGACTTGGTTAGCCACATTGTGCAGGTGGTATAAAGTATGTCACAACATGTCCTGATAGCTTGCTCTACTTCCCTAGACCAAAATGTGCTCTCTGCCCACAGCCAGCCCTTCTGAGGGGGTCTCTTCCCCAGACTGATCTGAGCAGCTTCAGTCTAAAAGGTTTTCTGGTCTGGGACTGCCCATCATGAGTCTGCAGAAACCTCATGACTGTTAGGAAGTGTTAAATCTCTCAAAAATGGAAAATGTGGGGCTACACAACTGAAACCCTGCTGGATTCCTGTAGGATGTTCCAGAACAAAAGATGGAGAGAGAGATGGAAGAGAAACAAAGTTTTTGAGGCTGCCAGCTCCCCAGTTGCTGTGTGAAGCTGAAGATGACAAATAGAAGTTTGGCTGATACCATTTATACAAGTTCTGTGCATTTAATGCAAAGCTGGCTCTGCAGCTCAGCACCTCTAACGCCAAGGCATGTGGGATAAAGAAGGCTGTGAGTGAAACAGCAGAGTGAGATCAGGAGCCACCTTGCCAGCAGGACTTGGACACAGCAAGAAAGAAGCTGAAGGATGCTTTGATATTTGTTTTAAAGGAAGTTCCATAGGACTTGGCTGTTGGAAACCTAAAGGATGCTCAGTAATGCCAGGGTTTGGCCCATTGGAAAAAAGTGATGCTTTCAGATCTATCAAAATGTGGAGAATCTCAGTTAATGAGAACTAGATATTGCATAGTGAGATACAAAACTGTGAGACTCCTAACTGGAACAATTTGATATGGCACACATGATGGGAACTACAGACTCCAGGAGGGACTCACTAGAGCTCTCCTATATTTGAGATACACATGTAATACTCTGGAAACAGATTCTGAGGTAGAGGAAAAAATTGTTGAAGAGTCATTGAGCTTGATGACTCCTTCTAAAATTGTCCTAGCACTGTATGCTTTGTTTTTCTCACATATGAAGTATTTGGTTTCTTTCCCATAAGCATGAGTTATTCCTGATGACCAGCAGAAGTAAAGGACCTATTCCAAATTTAAAAGCAATCCCGTTAGCAGGTGTTTAGCAGGACACTGGTGAATTATGGGCAGCAGTAGTGCATAAATGTTCTATGAAGTGTGGTAGCAGTCCTGAAGATAAGGTGTTGAACTGCAATGTACCACTGGCATTAGAATAATATCATCAGGAAAGATAGATGGGAAGCACTTGGATGCAGTGGCCACATTCTCATCTAATTTCCACTGGGTACCCATGATGCAAGTCATGATAAATGCTGCAGGCCTACATTTCCCAAGGGAAAATTCTGGCCCAGCTCAACAGACAGCTCAGAAGAGCAAATCCTCCAAGAGGAGGGAAGGGCATCCTTCTTTACATGGTGCTGTTCCCATGTCCTTCTCAGACTAGAAAGTAAAGAGAAAAATAAATGATGGACCCTCTCAGTGGATAATGGGTGAAATAAATCATACAATGTTCTAGGCCATAAATACACAATCAGGGAATTTTGAATATTTAGCATTTTTGCCTGCAGTCCACAACACATTCTTATGACAGCACAAAATCTTCAACAGAAAAAGAGGACTGGGGTATTTATATAGGGATGAGAACAATCCAACTGAATTTACTTATTTGGTTGGTTAGTTACCTAATTATTTGTTTTAGAAATAATACCATTTTGATTACTTGGATGTCTTGGAATCTTTGATGACTTGGAATTAGGGTGGCTTTTCTTCTGGCACACTGCTCCCAGTGCCATGGCTGCTGTTTATACAGTGACCTGCAGCTTTAGCCTCTTCAGGAGCTTGGAAGAGTGTGCTGTGTCTAACAAGTTCCTGTTCTTTGGAACTCCAGTGTGATCTCAACCCTTCCCGTTACTGTTTTTTATTTTATGCTTTGTGTCCAAGTCCAAGCCAGTTTACATCCTGATACAAATTCCCAAAGCTCCAGAGCATGTTACAGAGTCCTTGCTGTATTTAGTTCTGCTGTTATGAGAATACAGCATGTGTGTGCCCAGTGTAGAGCTGTTCTCCAAAGCCAGCCCTTCAAACACTGGGCTTCACCTCCTCTGTCTCCCTCCAGAAACTTGTGCCCTTGCCTGCAGCCTCATAGAGCCAGAAGGGTTAAAATCTGATGCAGTGTGGTAAACTTTTGGCAACCAGCAGTGACTGCAAGGAAGGTTCTGCCTGCCTTGCTCACTGTGAGCTCGGCTCTGCCCTCCTGGAATAATGCACTGACATGAAACCTTTCCTGAGATTAATGCCTGGACACACACCTTGGGAAAGCAAGGTCCAGAATACAAAGCAGGGAGAGCTCCAAGGACTCCTTTTGTCTTAGGGCATTTTTGCAAAAAAATATAACAATAATAATAATAATAATAATAATAATAATAATAATAATAATAATAATAATAATAATAATAATAATAATAATAAAAAACTGTCAGAATTAATTTCTTGGGCAGTTACATGCATATCACACTGATATTCACTCAAGCCCAGTGCAATTTGGCATTAGTTAAATGTACCATTAAAGTAAAGGCTTAGCTCAAAAGCTCCTCAGTAACTCTCCCCCCTTGAAAAGCATTTACCAAACCCATATTATATTCTTGATTGCCTTTGCTGTATTTTCTGTGGCATTTTTTTCTTTCAGCTGATTGGAATTTTGAGATATAACAAAACCTTCTTGGAGTGTGACCTTGAGAGTCGAGCTGTTGTATGCTGTAAATAATGGAAAATTAGCTATATAGGCTAAAACAGTGAGGAAAGTATTTTATATGATTTTCAAGGGCTGTAAACTGAAGAAGAGCTTATGTCTATCAGAGTGTTATATAAATAGTCTTGTAATGAGAAAGAGCATATAAGATCCAAGATAGATGTCTGCTTTTTAATGAGATGGGAGAATATATTACTTCAGAATTTTAAGGCCATTTTTCTTTTAGAAATTCATATCTGGCTTTATGAATATTTTATTTAAAAAATCCAGATGATGGTAATAAGTTTCCTAATGCTAAGACATTTCTCTTTACCCTGTAAGTATATTGTTGACAAGCCTAATTTTTCCAGAAAAATCACTTTAAAGTTACTAAAATACATTTTAAAACTAAATTCAATCTCAGCCCATCCACCAGTTTTTCCAGTACTGAAGCTTTCTGCCATTGTGAGGAGTCACAATAGAAATTACTAATACCTCTAAAAGAATAATTGCTCCTACAGTCCCTGCTGGAAACTTGTCACAAGGATAACCTTGCACCAGACCTGTATTTTTGGAATAAGCTTGCATCTGACTTGGCACTGGAGTTTCTGCAAAGAGGAAACACTACCTCATTTAAAAGGTACCCTCAAATCTGTTCCATGATTGAGCTAACATTTTATTGCATTATCAAGTAAGTTTTGCACTGTAAATTTACTAAAGCAGCAAGTTTTACTGCTTTATTGCAAATTCATTTCAAAAGGATTTCTCTGGTTAGAGCTAGATCAATAGCTGCATTTTGCAGAATGTGGAGATTTTCCTTGCATTTGGAAATAGGAGAAATTGCCTTGAGATGAATTTCAGCTGCAGTGGAAGGAGGATGTTGGAACACACAGGCACAGGATCATCACCAGCCACTGTTTTGCCAAATGAAAGAACAAGGAACATTATTTCCCACTCAACTGATACATTGTGAGTAGATCAGTAAAAATTTTCTGCACAGTTCAAAAATGATTGAGGACAGACTCATGTACAGTGACACACATATATCAGCCATTTTTCAGGATGTTCTTCCCCAGGAAGTCAGACTCTAAATCCTGTGGTTTGTTTAAAAATCTGGAACATATTTTCAAAGAAAGTTAGAAGTTTTCCAGTTTTCATTTCAATATGCTGTCTCACCAAGTGCTCACACAGAGTAAATGTGATGCTTTGTTTCAGGTCAAATATTTCATAATGGATAATTTGCTTGGTCCCCTTTAGAAATGTCAGTGTCATAATGGAAAAAGAATAATGAAAATTTATCTGAAAATAATTAGCCCTTTCCCTAAACAAATAAGAAAAAACCTCAGGTGTTCTAATTGCTAAGCTGCTATTTTCCAACTCTGGCTCTGGCCAGAGGCATCCTGGAATTAAAATTCACACTCTATCCCCTGTTAAGCCACTGATTCATTATTTGCACTTGGAAAATTGCTTTTTTGTAACCCTCTCTTTCCTCATCTAAGAAAGAGAGATGATGTGATAAATCCTTGTGCAAAGCCTTGTAAGTGCTGTTGATGAGTCTTACTATATCACAAGAAGGCTTTTCTTTATTATTATTATTATTATTGTTATTCCCTTGTAGTCTTTTCTGCTTTTTCAGCCATTCACTAAAACACCTCACATTTTAGGCCATTTACCCACATTCTGGAGAAGCTGTAGAGGTCCTCTTTCCAAAACCACAGAGATTAGAAACTCCTTCAGAAATCTTGGATTGATATGATCCACCAAAACTGCTGCATTACATGTGAGCACCATCAACAGTGTGGAAGGGAGGGTGAAAAGAACCTGTATTTTCAGGCTTTCAACACTGCTAACTAGACAAATGTAAGGTATGAATTCCATTCTGTGTCCCTGAAAATCTTCCCAGAGGAAAACCACAGATAAGCCTGTCCCCCATGGGAACCAGGGCATGCTCCTCCCTGCAGATGTGATGCAGGGGCTGTGCCCTCATCCTCAGGGGGTGTTTTACTGCTCCCCAGGGAAAGCAGCTTTGTACTCCCATCCCTGAAGGGCTGTTCTGCTCCACAAGGCAGCTCCAAAGCCTTTCTGTCTGGCCTCTCTTACCATGACAGCCTTGCCTGAAGTCAACTCATTAATGTTTCTCATAGTGAAAAAGTGCTTAATAACCTCTCTTCCAAGTCTGCTGTTCTTTAATTTCCACTTGTGCTCCTGGAACTATCATCTGGTAGACATTATCTACAACAAATTAAGAATTTATATACTTCAGGAAAACGTTGACTGGAAGCTCATTGGGGGAGGCTGAATGGGGGCTTTTTCATTGAACTTTTTCATTTCACCTGAAGATTGAAAAATGTATGAAAAAGCTTCTCTGGGGAAGGACAAATTTCTATCTCTTTAAATAAGTGCTATTTATCAAAGACATGCAGTGTGAACTGCCTGCCAGATGTAGAGTGCAAGGTCTGGAAATGCTTGTATGAGCTGCCTCAAGGCTTGAATCTGCATTTCTCTGTGTGTTCTGTCTGCCACACTCCCTTCTCAGTGACCCCCCTTGGCTCCTGGGGAAGCTGCTCACTCACACTAACACTGCCAAGGCCACCTTCTTCCAGCTTGCCTGCCCTCCCCAGAGCAGCCACAGGGTCCCCATTCCATGAGACAGAGCCCATGGTGGGCTCCTTGTGGCCAGGCCAGCCCAGGCTCAGCCCAGCAGCCTCATGGCAAAAGGGAAACCAATGGCCCTCAATGGAATGATACCACGTGGGAGGTGACCACTGATGGCTTGGGATTTTAACTTTTCTATTTTCCATATGTTTGTAATCCTGCAGTTCTTTAGTGTGTAACTCTACACTCCATATTTAGGGTCAGCTGCTGCTTTCCCATTTTGGTCAGACACAGCAATTCCTCTCCAGGCCTGGCAATCAAGGATATCTCACTTCTTCAGGCCCCCAGAGATGGAAACAAAAGTGAGTTTGGGGCAAACTGGGGGAAAATTACTTCATTATCTAAAGATATAATTGGAAGATTAGCTCCCAATATGCAAATAGACCAAACTTATAAAAGTGTGAAAACTTGTGACCATCATCCATTTTAGGTGTAACCCCTGGGTGAGCTTCATCTGCCTTAAATGTACCTGAAGACCCTTCAATAAACAGAACTGCTTTTTATTCCCTCAATTTTGTCTGGCCTCTGTTTTTGGGTAGCCTGAACAGGCATCACCATGTCTAAAAATCACAAAAATAAGCACACTGGATTAAGTTTTCAACTAGATCTTAAACTTGGTTTTCATTTAAATTTTCATTTCTACTGCCTTTAGAAATCTGTTTATATCTTTACAGCAGATATATTCATGGAGCTGACTTACAGTAGAGGAATGTAACTTTTCAATATCTAGCCACGGTAAATATTTGTATAGCTCACTTATAATTAAATTGATCCATAAAAGTTTCATTATATTTTGAGAGTCAAGGTCTCACTGTAATGGAAAGCTCCTTCCATGACTACTACTTTCTAATCAGATTACTTATCTAATCCCTCTCATTTATCAAGTGCATCAGAATTGATCTGCACCATACAGGAGTTCTTAGTCATTTCTGAGTTTTTTGAGGGGGAGGATTTCTGCCTACTCTTCCCCAGTTCTTTATTTACTGCAGACACAGAAATAGCACTGGCTCTGTACAAATCTCTAGTACCCACTAAAAGGGACTACAAGGCAGAAGCACTCTTAAACATCAGTGTCTTTCTTGACATTAAAGTTGGAAAATGGAACAATTATTTTTGCATTAGCAAGTCACACTGACAAATTCCCTCTGCACCCTCTTCCTGTCTTGCCAAAATGAATCATCAGCATCTTATTAAGATGCCCAGGCTATTCCATAACAGTAATAAAGTGTAAATGTATCCCAATTATTCATTTAATGACTTCATGAATATTCAGTATTAAGAAGCAGTAGCTGAGCTCACTACAGTAGGTTATTAAGGACACAGGCTACATATCCCTTATTATTTCTGATATGACTTAAGGTTTATTTTATTCAGATCTGTCCAGTGTTCATAAATTCACTGGGACAACACCAATTCTGTGGCAGGTACCAATCCATTCAGTTTTAGTCCTCTCATTTACATATTTCCTGGGAGAGGATTTGATCTGATAATAAAACCAGATTTCAGGGACAATCCAATTTCCATCTAAGGAATGGATCACGGACCAGGATGACATGCAGTTGGCTGTTTACAGTATTTTTCACCTGGATGTCCACAGCAGCAGGTCCCAAGGGCTTCCTTACACTGGCTCAACATCCAGCAGGATGGTGCAGGGTCAAGTTCTGAAGGACTAGTTGGCACAAGAATGTTCAGAAATGTTACCACGGAAAAGTGCTGCTGTGAAAGAGGTGCTCCTCTTTCAGAATGACTGCCAGTGTGTCACTGCTGTTTATGAACAGAAACACACAGATATCAATTGCAGTTTATTAGAAGGCTAAAAATAGATTTTTTATTAACAAATGGAACACCTTATATAAAGTACTTCGCTAAGTAAAAAGTGATTGGTGAGTAGGAACACCACCTTCTCTATTATCATTGGTTAAGTAAGAAAACCAATATATTCTGTGTTATGGAAAACAGGGATGAAAAAATACCACCTGTTGTTTTGAGAAAGAATATTGTTTGGAGAGTTTGTTTACAGGATTTCTCTTGTGAAAGTGAGAAGCTTTCCCTTGGGAAGAAAGGATCCTGACAGGCCTTCAGCTGTGAAGTTTCAGAGACACAATTGTCAGCTCCACACCAGTGCAAGTGTAGGCAGTGACTGCACACTGGTGCATGTGCATGCATTGTTCTCAACCTGCACCCCTCGGGATTTTGCCCTGTGCCCAGCCGTCCTTGAGAGCAAAACCTCCACATCTCCACCAGAACCTTTGGAAACCCATCTGGCCAGAGATCCCTGGCAGTGTCAGGGGAGAGTCCCCTCGTCCACAGAGGAGGGCTGGACAGCCTTGATAAGCTTATAGTCAGAAGGACACATTTTTGTTCAAAGAGCTGGCTAGTGCCCAGAGCAAATCTCAGGTGGGCAAGTGAGCAGCTGATCTCCCAACAGAAAATGTAGTTGCCAGTCTGGGAGGAGAAAGCCAGAGCAAATTTTGGCAGAGCAGACTCATTCTCTTCACTAGAGAGAATTATTTTTATGGAAACCTGAACCTAGCCCCAAAACTGCACAGAAAGAAATGGGAGCAGAGAGGACATGTCCTAGTATGCTTAAAGGATAAGGATCAACTCCTGATTCATCTGAGTAAGGAGGAAAAAGAGACAAGGGTTCACTCACAGCACCAGCATTATTTAAAATACTAAAATGAAACAGCTTTCACATGTTCTGCACAGCCTACAAGGGTTCACTCAGAGCACCTGCATTGTTTAATATACTAAAGGGAACAGCTTTCATATGTTCTGCCCAGCCTGTGGCTTATTTTCTTCAAAACAGCGAAATTGTGAACACATGATCTGATTGTGAACACATGATCTGAAGGTAGCCTTAGGAAGGAAAGGAGGCAGTTTCTACAGGTTTTGCTAGAGAGACTGAACCTGAGAATTAAACCTGAAGGCTTCAAGAGCAAAAGTGGTTGTGCACTGGGCAGTCCCTGGAGAGCTGAAAAGCCCAGGGTGGCACACAGGTGTAGCACAGCTCAGCCGTTTGCCACCACACCGACCACAGTACACAGAGAATGCAAAGATGAAAAAGCATTTGTAAGGTGATTTATGGTTATTTAGTAGTTTGACTTTGTCAGTCCTACAGATACACAAAAAGCAATGCCTTCCAAACACATAAATTGTCATCCTGTGAAATTGATGCTGCTCTTGGACGGGTTGTCCTTGAGTTTCTATTTTCTGGTTAACTGGAGAAAATGTTATTTTTACTAGGCATGCTCCCATGAGGATGCTTGAGAGTCTTTGAAAGCAAGGAGCAACAGGCTCTGGATGCACAGTTTGACTGCATTAGCTTTTATGAAATAATCTTGTAACTTGAGACATGCCGAGGAACACTTCAAAGAAAATATTTATTTTTAACTCAACTAAATGAGTGAAAAAGGCTTTTCCTACCCCAGCCACATATTTAAAGCACATGAAGTTCAATTTCTACTTTCCTTCTCTTCATGAGAAGTGATTTGCTTTGCTTTAGGCCTCTGTGTTGAAGATTGACCCCCCAACTAAAGAGCCCATAGTATGCTTTGTTGGCAATCTAATGCCATCAAGGTTGCCTTGACTATGATTCCATCACTTTGCTTCCTTGTGCAGACCTTTCTGGGGCTCTTTTGTTGGGAGCGCAATTATTAGCTAAGCTGTGGCAATCATCACGACATCACCAGTGCAAATGGGCTCAAAATGAGAAACTGAACTTTAGGGCCATGTCTCTGCAACATGGATGTTTGGATCCATAAATGAGGTTTGGCTTCCTAGAATTTATGTTGCACAGAGATCAGTGACAGCTTTGGGATGTAAGGAAGCTGGAAAATCTGCTCTAGGCATTTAGGTGCTTAACTGCCATTGTCTTGTTATGCAAATCCGGCTCTTCAGAGTGAATCATCCTACCTAAATTTAGCCATGTAAAAGCAAGCACTTAGTCTAAGTAGTTCTTTAGGTTTATGATGTTGTCAGAGAAAGATAATTCAAGAATCTGATAGCTCTTCCTGTTGCAGGTATTAGAGCTCCAGCGAAGAACCCATTTTCACGTTAATTATTACATATAAATGCATGAATAAATGTATGTGTGCATATATATTTTTATATGTTGTAAGCACAAAATCTGTGTTTTACTCTTCAGTTTTAATTAGGGATGTGCAAATAAGCAGGATTAAATCTGGGAAAGTCAACTGCTTGCTTGGATGCCATGATACTCTGGCATTTAAGAGGCTGCTCATTTCTAACCACCCCATCTGTGACATCTTCCTCTTTTGAAATGATTATGAAGACTGAAAGGTTCTGTTCTCTGAGGATGTGCTCTAGTTTTTCCGTAGTTGGGATGTTTGTCACGAGCAAGCTTTAAAAGTCAAAGGGTTTAGGTTTTACTGAAAATACTTTACGCTGCTATAAGCTTTCCCTGTAATTTATGTGCAAGTGGCTCCAAATACGCAGCTGAGGATGTCGTCTGGGAATAGACTGAAATGTTATTTCTGGGATATGCATCAATGCCTTGAGCCTTAACCTGCGGGAAAAGGGATGAAGAAAGAGCATGATAAAAGCCATCACTGTGATCAGTTTGGAGACTCTGCTCCTACCAGAGATATTTCTTTCCTCTTTCTGTGCCATTGCAATCAAGTCATGTTTACTCCCCGATATATTTGTGCGCAACACCGAGCAGCAGCGCAAGGAGCGTAATTCAAATGAAACATTTCTTAATTATTGTTCCATCTCAGTAATAAATATGTATGGCTGGCTGCTGTGCACACACGGATGCCCTGGGAAAAGGCTGGGATGCAGAAGTCAGACGTATTTATTACACTGAGCTGTGCAACATGGCGAGGGCGTGTGCCAGAATAGCAAGCCCTGCCTAGAGCAGATTCAGCGCACACAAACTACTGGAGAGAGAAATGATCTGCTGACACAGCCTCTGCCAAGGACAAGAGAAGGAGGTCTCAACCTCACTGAGTGACAAAGTACTCTGGAATTAACAAGGAAGGGAACTTATCCATGAAAAGAAATCTAGTGCACATTAGTTAGCTGCCCAAAACCAAACGGAAGGACTTGTGTATTTTATGTGAAAACAAATGAGTCCTTAGGCATTTTGTTGCTTTGAAGAAGTTACTGGAACTACAATTCAGAGAAGCATCTAATCTCCTTTGTCACAAAATACAGACTATCTACTCTTTGGCTTTTCCATTTTCCCCAGATTTTTTGCTTCTCAAAGCCATTCTGTCACTCCTTGGCTGAGACTCTGCTGCTGCTGGTTTGATCCTGATAGAACTGCAGGGATTTACCAGCCACCCTCACTGAGACTTGCTGATGAAAGAACCTGGTGCTTCAAAGCAGGACTTTTTAATCACTTTCACCATCTTCTGTGTGTTAGCTCTAGGGAACAGTGCAAGCACTCCTCAGAAATACCCACACAGTTCATAAATACTGCAAATGAGGGGAGATCTTTACCCACACTAACAAACACCCTGCAGTGTCACAGAACCCTGTCCAGAGCTCACCCAGGAGCTTCAAAGTTGTTTGCATCAAAACCCCCAACTAACCCCAGCATTTCCCACTGACCACTGCAGACAAACATCACCAGGATTAAAACTGGAAATGCTGTAAATGTGATACGCTTCTCCATGTCAGCTTTAGGACACTGTGGTCACATGAGTGCCAAGTTTGGAAGACAGGTCATAGAAAATTAAACAAATCTAACTATTCGAGAGGGCTAGGAGGACTGTAGTGCACATGAAACTAAACACAGCTCTGTCTGAGACTCAAGGCACCCAGGCAGGAGTTCCTTCAGGTATTACAGCAAGTTTCAAAAAAATCCATCATCACAGTTTTAATTATTTCCAGCCAAATGCCTGTAACCTTGGCAAAAAACAATTATTGAGCAGGCTATTGATCTAGTCAGTAAATAAATACACTTATGTCATCAGTAAGCTAGAATCCTCCTGGGTATAAAACCAAAATCTTAAGGACTACTAGTTATCTGACATATGATTTTAATTAGGATTTATTGATTAAGGGTTTTTAAAAACAAATGGACTTTCTTGATAAAAGGCCTAGCACAGGATTTTCTGCAAAGTTAAATAATGCCTGACTTGCTATAAACAATCTGTGACCCACATCCTAATTACTTTACTACAGAAGTTTGCTTTTTATTTCAACAGAAGAATGCAGGCAACATTTATTCTAAATTCCATGAAAGTTTAATGCAGAGGGAGAAGGCCTCAGCTATCAGAACCACACAGCGAGGTGTTCTCAGTGCCTGGTCCTTGCCTGCTAACCAGGGTTGTTGCAGGCAGATTAAAAAAGCACAAAAGGAAAGAGAAGAAAAGCACAAGAATTTTTTGAATGCTCGTTCTTCTAACGAGCTGGACATGAGATCAACCATAACATCTCCTTGGAGCCCACCACAGCTCAGTGCCTACTGAAGGACTCTCCAGAAAGCCTCTCCATTCCCAGGAGGTGGAGGTCAGAAGTTGTTCATGTCTGTGGGTTGAAGTCAGCCTGGGATTGATTTTCCATGCTCAAGGTCAATCTGAACCCTTGAGCAGACTCATTTTAGCCCTCGTGCTACTGTGGATGACAAAAACACCTCTGGGTGTTGCAGCTGGCAACGAGAACTGCCTGTGGAGGGGACACTCCATCAGAAGAAGCTCCTCACCTTTTCCATTATCTTCCATTTCCATTATTTTCCATTTCCTTTGATGTGTCCAATCAAAGTCCAACTCAATACCCATATTCCTCCTGCTGTAAAGTGTAACCAACACAGTTATGCAGCCAAGGAGCTGGCCCTATTCAGCAGCAGCTCAGGCAATTTTCCACACCTCAGGTGAGAGCCACAGCATCCCTCCCCTGCTCTCCTTTCCCATTTCCTGAGCATCATGTAACATGATATACATACAGCTCTCCCGATCTAAGACATAGATTGTTAATTTGTTGGTGTTACATTAGAGCTAAAGATTTATCCCCTGAGAGGGAGATATTTTCTTTTAAAGTAAGCATTTGTGTCATAATCCTTTATCCACCAGAGTCAGGAAGAATCAGCATTTCCTGAGATGCCTGTGGGGAGCCTCATGACTCTGCCTTCCAGGTAAAACTTATCCTGTTTCTTTGTGTCACACAAAAAGCATATGACCACCCAAATCTCTGTGCAGCTCTATTAGAAACATTTAGTCCAGAAAATGTCACTGACATTTGATTTTTTAAAAGTATTTAAAGAAAGGATAAAAGAAGAAAAGAACAAAACTCCAAATCCCTCCAGAGGTCTCCTGATGCTTGAGTGACATAAATATTCACTAGACCATAGGAGACTGTAGTCTAGTTTGTTTAAATTCAATGATGTCATTGTCTGCACCATAATGACAGGGGACTAATAAAATGCATGGCATACCTGGATGAGGGAGGAAAGGAACTGGCTGGCTCACTGGCAGTGCTCTGCAGCATGAAATGGGGCTGGGTGAGGTTGGGTACTTTGCCTTTACCAAACGTAACCCCACGTCTAAATGTCACCAGGAGAGAGTGAAAACTTCAATGCTGTCACTTTAATTTCCTTCCCGCTGGGTAATCATAAAAGAGACTGAAAGCTGGTTTATTGTCTTTTTCTCAGTTCAGCTAGAACTGTGTAAACATTCATGCCTCTCACAGGGCTAGCTCTATCCTCTGCACTGGGGAGCAGAACTGTGGAGCAGCACCAGAGCAGGGGCAGTGACCTCACTACAGCTCCAGAGAATATCAGCCAGATGCCTGAAAGCAGGAATATCTCTTCAGTGTGAAGTCAAAACTGCTTTAAAAGCAGAAAAATTATTTTGTTTCAGAACAAACCAGAAGCTTTGATCTCTCCCACAGCAGAGAAAACCCAATAAATTTCACTTACAAACCAATTCTTTCTTTTTTTAATTCTGAAAATGAAAGCACATCCCAAGACTTATCTGAGACCTGATTTCTGGATGTCAGAATCTGAGACAAGTCCAGTGAAAGAGCAGCTCCAATGCTTGATAGAAGTCAGTCAAGCCAAGGGTGGGCTTGGGATTCCAGATGAGAGGAATGAGGGATTTGTCTTTACACACAAGCTGTGGGGCTGCTGGTAGATAAAACCAGCACTGAGACATAAAGGAAACAATGGGAAGGATTCCACTGATTGATGAATGAAAAAAAGATATTTGCCTTGCAAACAAACTGTAGGTTTGCTGATAAATGAAATTGGATATTGAAAGATGAAAGAAAATATGGGGAGAAACCATAAATTCAATAAGAATTAAAAATTAAAAGGTAGGGTTATACATCAGAGGAATTTGAGGGATCAGGTGTTCTGTGAAATCTGTACCCCTCAAGTGCCTCAGTCAGAGAGGAAAGAGAGAGGGAAATGTGGCTGGGAAATTGGGATAAAAGGGAGGGAAATTGGGATGAAAGGGAGTGAAATTGGGATAAAAGGGAGGCTGCATCCTCCAAAAATCTGAGAGACCCCAGGGGAATGCCCCATGGCCTCTGCCTTTATTGGAATAAAGTAAAAGGACTCCTCTGTCTCCTTTTTGGACATAAATCTCTGGTGTTTGTGGAGTAATTTTCCTGACCCAGATGCTTGGCCTTTCCTGCCAGTGCAGTACCATGCCCAGGCTCTGTGGGTGCCCAGTGAGAGGGGGCAGCCAGCACTGTCCTGCCCTGGGGCCACAGAGCCTCCAGAGCACCAGGGCTTGGGCTGGGGGGCCAGGCAGGGTGTGGGGACCACCAAGGGTCTGTGCCAAGCTGCACAGCCCCCAGAAATTATTCCCTGATGGGAATGTTCTCTCACACCTAGAGAACAAGCTCAGTTTGACAAACAGGTGCTTTCGAGTTCAAGTGCTGTTTCATCAACTCCCACCTCTGGCCATTCTCATTCCAATGTGCAGGGAGGCAGGCTGCTCACTTCAAATACCAGCAGTGACAATGGGACCTCCAAATTAAACAATCTGAGTGGAGCAGTGGGCAATTCCCAGCCTGGCCCAGAGCCTGCTGCTTTTCCAGGAGACCAATGTGATCGCTGGCAGCTGCATGGTTTAAAAATTACATTTACCCAGTTTATGTCAATAATATCTCCTTAACTGCTAGAAACTGGTGTTGGGTTGCCTGGATGCTTTTCTCTTGAACAGGTTTGACCTTTTGAACAATTTATATCCCTTTGCTTCAAAGAGAAAACAAACAGTAAATTATAATGCTGCGTAATGTTTGCTAATTACCCACTCCAATGACATACACCTTGGAATGGTGTTGGCTTTCAAGCCAGCACACAAACCAACAACTAACTTATTTATTAGCTCTGAAAAGGAGCTGAGGATCAAAACACAATGATTATTCTCTTCATTCCCCTGGGATGGCTGCTGTGCAGGTGCTGAAATATATTAAACACACTCCTGAACTAGAAATGGGGATGGGATTGTGGAGTGGCCCCAAACCCAGCCCTAACAGAGTAAATTTAGTCCAAAAATTCACACAAGTAGTTTTTCAACCTCAGTGCAAACCATAGAGGCTATGGTCAAATCTATCCTGTAGGAAATGACGGGGCAGAATTATTCCAGCAGAACCTCCTGGACCTGGTGCTGATGACAAGAGCAGAGACACAGAGTCCATTCTCCTATTTGGCTTCTGTTTGTCACAGAAAGTTACAAATACTTTAGATTGTCTTGCAGAGAAATCTAAATGACACATAACATTCCAGTTAAAAACCACCAAGCAGTGTGATTTCTGGTTCAAGAAGTGAAGACAGGGAAAAAAGAGTCAGCTGAGTGAAGGTGAGCATGACAAAATACAGAGTGGCCTTGATGGGCTGGGGCAACAATCCTGCCAAGGGCAGCAGAGCAATCCTGAGATATCCCTGCGGTGATTCTGCTGCTGGGAGAGCAAGATAAAACCTTGCTGCTTGCATAAAGTGGCTGTGAGACTCCTGTCCTGGTGTGCATCCACAGGGTGCAGAGGGGACAACCCCTGCTCCCCCCTGCAGTCAACCTCCTGCATCATCACCTACCCCAAAATGAATGGCAGAGAGGGACACAGTGCATTGCATTTAAAGCAGAGAACAGGCAGGCAAAAAAGAAGAAATCCAAAGCAAGAATGATTTTTTTTTTTTTTTTAACTTGGTGCTGAATTAAGAACAGAATAGTTCTTTGATTATTATTACTAGTGCTAGGATTTCTGTTGGAATTATTTCCCACAACTCTGTTATGGGCAAGAGGCAGGAGAGACAAGAAGGAAAAAAAAGATGATGATGATGATGATGATGATGATGATGATGATGATAATAAAAATAATAATAATAATAATAATGATGTAACAAAAAAGCCAGTACAGGCTGTTCTAGTCATTTCAAAGCACAAAGTAATCAGGTGGCCATCTTTCTGAACAGGTATGATTGGTGAGAGGAAACCAAATGTCTACTTTTCCTCTTTAAATTGTAGGATATATAATTGTATCCTTTGTTGTACACAGGTGTTCCATCCCCCCGGCCTTAAATCACATATTTATGCTTCTTTCCAAATAGCTTTCCAAATAGCTTAAAATAAAAATCTGGACAGTCAGAGTGATTAATACACAAGGTTCCACAGGTGCTGGAACAGAACATTTGCATTACAACAAGCTATAAAAAAAAATATTTAGTTTTCTTTAAAGTACCAGAGCATCTTTATTGCAAACCTTTTATTTTTCAGCATAAGTTACACATCACCTTTACTACTTTCTCTCCTTGTTAGTCTCTGGGTTGAACTAGAGGCTCAGACAGAGAGGTTTTAGCAGGAGTGAGACAGCAGGAAGACGCCCATGTAACATCAAGAGGAAGTTTGATGCTGTACGTAAATAATGAGCTTTCTTCCCTTTTAGACTGCAGTAAAGAGAATATTACAGAATTTCTGTCCCCATTTTGATTGAGCAGATGTGAGGACCAGGGACTCACATCCACCCCTGCACAGGGGAGAGCACAGCCTGTGGCCCCATGATGTGGATAACATTCAAATCACACAGAAGCCACAAACAGCCCTGTGTGAATTGCAATTTTGTTCAACCTTTGATGTTTAGATTTTCAAGAATGTTGTCGAATTCTAGTCAGGCAATGAGACTGACAGCACAGTGCTTGCATTTCTGAGGGCAATGGGCTGGGTAGGGGGCAGAATGCTGGGCTGGGCATGTGGTCTGTGACTTCCCCAGTGGCTGCAGCCCTCTTCCTGAGCTGTAAAGATGCGCCCCCAGCTCCCCAAATGATAGGATTTTACAGAAAAGCTGTAACTTGGAAGATAAATGATGTCTGAGGAGAGAGATGTTCCTGCAGACATCCCCACAAGAATGAGGAGTGACACAAAGCCTTGCTCTCTGTGGCCCTAATGCTCCCAGCCAGGTCTGATGGAGACAAGACCTGCAGAAATATTTAGCCTCAGCTTTTTTTTTCTGTCTTTGGTTAAAGTACAAATTAAACACCGAACCACACTTTGATGTTGAGTGAACTTTCCCTGTGTCTAATGATCCGTGAGTTTAACTGCTTGTTAACCAAGAGCAGCACTGCTATTTACTGCTACAGCTGCCAACCAAACTGGTCTTTAATAACAACCTGCCCTGGGCCTGTCTCCCTGCCTCCCATTACAGGCTGTTCCTTATCCAGAACACACTTTCATCAGCTTGGCTAAAAAACAACAGAGTTCACAGCCTGTTTTCTAAAAGCAGACTTGATTTTAGAATATATGAAATTTCCATCTGTCTGCTTTCACCTTCCTTACTTTGCACAAACTTCACATGTGTCCTGCTGGCCTCTGGTGGCTGAAGAACACGTGTTGCACCATAGGTGGGAAGGACATGGAGTCCAAGCTATTCCTCAAATGACACAGCCTGGTCAGAATTGATTCTTGCCAAAGCCAGGCATTCCAGCTGAGTGCTCAGCCTGAAATACTCCCATACTGACCCCAACACATCCAGCTGGACTGGGGATGAAAGTTAATTAAATCCCACCACCACAAAATCCAGAGTTAAGGTATATTTTCATCACTCTCTGATATTAACCTTAATAGAAATGTGCTTCATTGCAAGAAAAGGTGAAAAAAGATTGAAGTCTGAGCCCTGCTTTTCAATGTTACCAACACTTTTAGTGTTATCAGAATGATTTAAAGAAGCCTAAAAAGAAGGTAAAAGAACCTTTCTAAAAGATTTAGAAACCTAAAGAAACCCACAAGGTGCCAGCTGGGCCGACAGGTGCTATAAACACTACACAAAAGATGTATTTTCAGAGCTACTGGGAGGTTTGCCATGCTCTAATCAAACTGGTTCTTTATTCCTTTAGAAAACCTCAGATTCTCCCTTAACCTCAAATTACAAAATTGCTTCAAAAAGCAGAGGCTTTTAAAATAAAATTGTACCTTTGGATAGAGAAGGAGGAGATAGAGGAGGGAACTGTTTCCATGGGATGTCTTGGCCTTAAAAACTTATTGAGTGTTTTGGTTGGGCTGGAACATTGTTCTTTTGCTCTAAAATGCAAGGGTGAAATCCTGGTTTCGTCAAGGTCGGTGAGCAGTGTGCCACTAGGATTCAGAGGGGCAGGCACTCTGTCTGTCCCTGGATCTTCTCACAGACATCTCTACATGAAGTTTGATTGCTGAAAGGAAAACAAAGTGCTTTGGGTGTCCACCCCCATGCCAAGGCTTTAAGACATTCCCAAGCAGTGGGAAAAAGCCTGCCCTGTGCCTGCAGTCTCAACATCACTAATGGGACAGGTTTCAGAGCTCTGCTCCCCTTCACAGCCACCCTACTCTGGCTGCTGCCTTGAAATGATGCCACCAAATGACTTGGGCTTTCCCAAGCTGCTAGATTTGGTAAGTTGAGCTGGAAATCCTCCCTGACCACCCTGGCACACCACTGGCTGTGCCCCATCCCTATCCCTGCTTGCCAGCTTTTGCTGAAGAGGACTTTCAGCACAGCTCACAAACATCATTACTGTAGCCCAGCCTCCTTTATTTTTTTGGCTCCCTCTCCTAGGAAGGTCTTACTTGTATTGCTTAAATGTATAACTTACAAAGCCTAAAAAAATACTTCAGATATTGCTCAATGTTCTGCCATGTGATCTAGGGGGGGCTCTTGAAAATCTGAGATGCTACAGAATCACTGAGTGGGTCAAGCAGGAAGGGACCACAGTGGGTCACCTGGTGCCACTTCCCTATTTTAACACCTCCTCCAAACTTCTGAGTTCCAGCTGCTTGCAGCCATTATCCTGTCACTGCACCTTGATGACACAGCTGCCACCACAGCTCACAGGACTCCTGGCTGCAGGAATGGCAGCTTTGTGCTGGGCTAAACTTTACAGGGAACCCTTCAAGTGATAAAGGCCATGAGGGACTGTCTCATGTGCAGTCAGAATCCTGTTTATTTTCAGGCTATGGACACCTCCTGTTCTGAGCTCAGGACTTGGTGTCTCTCACAAAGGCACTACAATTCAGAGGCAGAGCCTCCTTCAGAGATGCAGAATACATAGCATCCCTCAGCAGATTGTGTCAGTCAGTCAGTCAGTCAGTCAGTCAGTCAGTCAGTCAGTCAGTCA
>CM031865.1:23591303-23621432 GCA_018697195.1 Certhia americana
CACTCACTCACTCACTCACTCACTCACTCACTCACTCACTCACTCACAAATCCCATTTCTACTGGATCTTATCTGACTTTAACTTCCAACCATTACTTTTGCTCTGCTCTTCTTTGCAGGGTCAGAGGTCTCATCAGCTCATTTCTCTCAGGTTTTCTCCCTCGTTTCACCACACAGTGTAATAAAATCTCACTGTTCTCTCTTACAAGGTGGATATTGCTTCATTTAATCATATTTCAGTCTCATGTACCAATGACTCTTTTCCTAATCCACTGGCACCTTTATATGGGTAGAACTACATCCACATAGGAGATGATCCTGGGAAAATTACCACAGGAAAGATCAACCTCTCCTCTTCCCTGCTGATCCATACTAGTCCAAAACTGGAAATAAAATTATTCCACCCATAACTCAAATGTAGACTTCCCTCTGACTTTCACCTGAAGTTGTAAAGCATTCAGGTATTTTGTGCTTTTTTTTGTCTAGAAAAAAAAATAAAGGACAGGGTATCTGTTCACCTAGATGAGCATTCACTTCATAGATTACTTGAGTTCAAAATGAGATTTAAAATAGCTCTCAGCTGTATAACCTATATAAAATTCTCCTATCTTGTGCTCAAGGAAGGAAAATATCCTGCTGGAGCAATTTTACAATTTTATTCAAAGGACTCTAAAATACATTTTTCAGCTTTCCAGAAGTACATTTTGCTGCTGCTGCTGCTTCTTTCCAAGACTCAATGCAATTACTTGTTAATAAAAACATGGTTTAATATGCTGGCAGAAAAATTGATACTACTTCCATTCTCTACCTTAAAACAAATGAAACGTAGGAAGGAATTGAGCTGTCTCATTTCTGAAATGGGAAGCAGATATTTTTTAAAGTTCAGATCATTACCAAGTGTAATATTCATATAACAAGTTTAACTGACCTTATGCTATTGCTTCTCTGGAGCTAACTTTCCGGGAAAGGTATTACAAAACTTAAAAAGAGGAATACTGTTTCAAAATCTCCTGTCCTGCTCACCAACTGAAGGGACAAATATCTCATTTTGGAACCTGTTTGTGTGGCACTAGTAAGCTGTGCCCACTGCAGGAAGGCTGTGGATTCAGAAACCTTGAACCACTGAAGCTGACTCCAGTTGATGTTCTAGGCAGGAGTGGCTACCTAGAACAGAGGCTAGACAAGATTAAGAGAATAAAGTGGGTGTTCATTAAAGGCTACATACTGGGCAGTCAAAGCCTCTCAGAGGCTGCACCCACGGTGGACAATGGTCACAAGTTTTTCAGACAATTATAAATTTGGTCCATTTGCATATCAGGGGTTAATCCTCCAATTACAGGTTCAGGTAATGAAGTCATTTACTCCAAGTTTGCCCCCCACCCCCCACTCCCCAATTCACTTTTGTTTACATTCTTTGGGGTCTGAGGCAGTGAGATGTCTTCGATTGCCAGGCCTGGAGAGGAATTGTTTTGTCTGAACAGCAGCTGGCAGGCTACAGAGCTTTAGAGTTATACTCTAAAGCAGTGCAGGATTTGAAAAATATAAAAGCTAAATCCCAAGGCATCACAGCCACTGCAGGCCCTAAAGCAACTGCACTGTCCCTGTCCCACAGCAGGGATGCTGAGGCTGTGCTCCAGCTTTGTGCACACTCTCTTATCTGTTCTTTATGGGATTGAGCAGCCTGCAAACAGCAGAAAGTCACCCTGTGACATTCAGGGGACAATGAACCAGGGAAGCAGAGCTGGGCACTCTTCTTTTGCCACCTTTTCAGTCCCCAGTGCATCAGGCCTAATGATCTTAAATAAAACCCAGCCCAGGCTGACCTGAAGCTGTTCAGTGCACCCACACAAGTGCAGTTATTCTTTATGTCATCAAACTGTGAAAAAGCTGTTTACTTTGATGCAGCACCTGTCTTTCCCTTGGAACAGGGAGAGCTGAGTTCAGTTCCTGCTTCTGCTTCAGGGAACAGGAGGACTTGTGTACCAGGGAGCTCCCCAGACAGCTCCAGATTTGTGCCTTGCAGGGGGGAGAGGAGAAGACCTCCTCAGTTATGGTAGCACTGACACAGGAAAGGACAGAGAAAGATTTTCTTAGCCTAGTGCTCCAGAATTATAGCAGTGCCATGGGATAGGACCACTCCATTTCCACTCCATTTGAACACTTGAGTTCTTCTACTGAGTGCAAGAGTACCTACAAGTGACTGAAAATACAACCTTATGGCTTGGGTCTCTGTTTTATGTGAAATATGTGTTCAGATTCAGAAGGGAACTGACCTTGGAGCTCCTGCTGAAGGGAATGCCTGGATGAGAAGCAATCTGAAACACCATTTCTGGGCCTGATCACCCCACCTGGGCAACCCATTCCACCTGCAAGAGATGTGGAGAAGGGCTCTTGGTATCCCAGGGGCTGGGGAGAGGCTGATATGAGAGTGTGGGAACGAAGCTCCTGTAGCCTTGCAAAGCCACAACTCCAGGGAATCCTGGAATTGCTGCCAGGGAATCCAAAGGGGCACTGGCAAGGAGAAGAGCAAACACAAGGGAAGGAGAAGAATCTATGCTAAAGGACAACCCTGACAGAGAACAAATAAGAGTGAATAAACCACAGGTTTTTCTTTGAACCATCTCCTTTGACATCACAGAGGGAAGAGAATGTGGTGGCAGCTTTGCCACTGGGGATCCATTCAGTTTTAGGATAAGACTGGTGACTTTCTAGATGGGGCTGGAGGGGAGGGATGGCAGTAGGAGGGGAATGGACACAGTGACCCCAAAGGCTCTGTAGTTGCCTCTTTCTGGGTCACAGCAGCACCACTGGACAGACTTGAGGGGTGCAAGCTCTGGGATGGGAGTTTGTTTGGTGTCCTACAGAGAGCCTGGCTGACATTAGATCTGGACCTGGATTTAAAGAAAATCTTTGAATCTAATACCTGCAGTACAATGCCTCTGCCCAGATTTTTAAAAGGAAAGAATTAATTTGAAATTTTGATCCCTTTTCAAGGCCTATATAGATCTGTAAAATAAAGAAATTAGAATTCCTATGTTGGCTTTTCACCTATTTCCCTAAAAATAGGGACAGAAATTATTCTTTTTTCTGTCTTCACAGTTGTCAACACTGTGGGACAATGGCTACTTTCTGTTCAGTCTAAATAGTGGGACTCTGACATCTCACGTGTCTGTTATCTCCCACTGTTATTTCAGTATAAAACATATATATGTACAGATATTTAACTGTATACCCTAAGAACTATTTCCTTTCCACAGGCACTCCTGTCGTAGGGACAGAGTACTTCCACAACAATTAAAAAGAAAATTCAGACAAATTGCCATAGAGGAAACCAAAAGGGTTTTCTTCAGCAGAGGGTACATGGTGAGTTTCCTTTTTCAGGTGCACATCTGTGCAGGGGAAGGTTTGCAGTAATGCCAACACATAGCCCTGCAGCTCATCCTCCTGCCACATTAGCCTTCAGTTAATAAGCTTCTCAGGAAATGGTTTTATGACAGTCAAGAGAATTCTAGATACTGCAGGTAAAATGTTTTGTCTCATCAATATTTATTTTTTCCTCCCAGTAAGCTCTGCCAGGTTTGATTTTTTTTTTTTTTTTTTTTTTTGCTTTACCTTGTAAGATCTCAATTATGAATGTGCAGAGCTTAAATTAAGAATTAGAAAAACCTCTTCATATTAAGCATTTCCAGGAAATAATTTATAAAATCCTGCCATGCTCCACATGGATGGTTCAGAAGAGAAGTAATCAACCAACTCAGTAAATGTCAAGGGGAAGATTAGCCTTTACTTCTGATGAACACAATTCAGCAGCCACATCAAAAGGTGCCTTTGCATGTGGAACTAAAAGGACTATTTCCTGCTTTAACAAAGTCTTTGACGTTCCTGTAGCTGCAAGTTTATCTCATTCAAACCCACCTTGATCTAAAAAGCTGAAACACCTTTGAAGACCATTTAACCCCTTGCTGCAGTTGATAGAAGAGTGTTTTGGCTGAGTATTTCAGATAAGCGATTGCAGAAAGGGGATTTTTACTTTGATTTTTGTTTGGATTACAAGATTAGCCCACCAGCTTTGAAAAGCTATCCAGAAGGAGCCTGACTCAGAATGTCACTTGCCTTGGTGTGGATATTTCCTGCTGTTCAGGAATGTGAAGGGCAAAGGCAAAGCTTGGTTACCTTAGATGTTCCACACAAGTACAAACAATAAGCAAACACAGACAGTCAGAATGATTAATTTCTTGCCATTTTTGGTCAAAAGTCTGCCTAACAACTCTACACCTCCCTGTTTGGCAAGGATTTGAGGAGCAGAAGTCCCCCAAAGGCTGTCCTGGAGCAGGAAGGAGACAGCAGCCTGCAGCTCTGTCTCTGGGGCCACAGCAGCCAGCTGCACAGCAGAAAACAGCAAGAAGCAGTGCAGGCTGAGGCTGGTTACTGACACCTTTGGATTTTGCTTTTGTATTTTCCATGTATTTGTAATCCTGCAGTTCTTCAGTGTATAACTCCAAACTCCATATTCAGGGTCTGCTGCTGCTTTCCTATTTTGGTCAGACACAGCAATTCCTCTCCAGGCCTGGCAATCAAGCACACCTCACTGCCTCAGGCCCAAGAGATGGAAACAAAAGTGAGTTTGTTGGAGACCAAACTTGGGGTAAATGACTTCATTAGCTGAAGCTGTAATTGGAAGATTAACCCCCAATATGCAAATGGACCAAACTTATAAAAGTGTGAAAACCTGTGACCCATCATCTATTTATGTGTAGCCCCTGGGGTGGGGGCTTCATCTGCTCTAAGTGTACCTGAAGGCACTTTAATAAATAGGACTGCTTTTATTTCCCTTAATTTTGTCTGGTCTCTTTTTAGGTAGCCCCAACAAGGCATCACTACCCTGGCATGCACTGATATGTGCGCAGTGGAAAACAAAATCTCCTTTCTGGGCTGAAATACTAGATTTTCTACTTCTCTCAGATACAAATTTTATGCACTAAGCAAGATTTAAAAAATATTAGGGAATTTCTTGAGAAAGTATTAATCTGCTTGAGTCTAATTATACAATCTTATCAGCTATCAGTGGGCTGATGAGCAGCAGCAGAAGAGCAGGACAGTGCCCTCCCCAGCCTGGCACAGGGTGGGCTGGGTGCTGGTAACAAGGGTCCCACGAGCATCAGACAAATGCAGAGTGATGAGGGAGGTCCAAAATCACCTACAGCACATCAGGGCTGGCCGTGCAGACAAGGAGCCACACCCAGGGCAGCAGAAAAGGATGTAGAGCCTGGTGGCACAGGCAGTGTGTATCTGCAATGTGACTTCGGGTGCCTTGTCAAGATGGTTTGCTAGTGGTTTCCTCATTCCAACATTCTGGTGGCATTCTGAGAAATTAACTCAGCTGAAGCGGAAATGATTGGGTGATCTGGGAAAAAACCTCAATTGTATAAGATTAAAATAATTTTGCTCCTTTTTAAAAAATATTTTAAAATGCCAGTAAATTAATATTACAGCGTTGTTTTGGATTTTTTTAGGCATGATGACACAGTGTTTTTGGCATTTACAGGAAGCAGAGACAGATGAAGCAAGTTACTTTTTCCTGTTCTTATGTAAAACCAAAGGACAGGAAAAATGTAATCATGAGATTTATAAACTACCTGAGAGATATTTCCATAGTAAACTCTTGAAAATCTTTTGTAGCACAGATATTACAACACAGTCAAATAGAACTGAGCTCTTTATTTGCCCTATAAACAGTGAGACAGTAAATTCCAAATCTGTCAAATATAGAAGCAAACAAAACCAAACTGTCTGTTGAAGCAATAGAGAAATCGACTGTGAACATCACTGATTGTTGGCCTCTTTATTCTGTCCTCAAATGATCCAACACTATCAGGCTTTAATATGTGATCATCAATTGCCAAGCTATTTTGAAGCAAAACACAAGGAAATCTATGTTCTATCTGTGGGTCAGCAGATACCTGTTGGGGTCCGCGGGAGACATACAGCATTCAATATGAGAGATCAGTAAGTCTCAACTTTATTCCGTTAGTTATGTCTTTTATACAATTCATAATGAAGCTCATACGTAGTGCAAAAGCAAGCTAATCAATGGCTACTCACAGAAACATTAACTCCTCTTAGTTTCTTACACTTGTGGATCAGTGTTAACATTCCTTTCCCCCTTTATCAGCTACAAAACTTCATTGTTGTTATAATGCTCTCCTACAAGGGCTCGGTGACCTTGTCAGCTTAGTTGAGTCTTAAACTTTGCTAACTCTACACCTGCAAACTGATGTAGATTCACATGTCCCGTATTCTCTAACCATTCTTCCACAGACACCTGTGCAGGATTCTTGGGGAGACTAAAATTGCATTTTGTGGAAGTTAACAAACACATTAACTGGGCTCCACATACACAAAACACTTACAGACCTCCCTAATTCCAGGGACAGGGAAGCACATTCATGAGCATCTACAGCAGTTCTGCTGACACCAATTGCTATTTCATTTTTAAAGAATTTCTGAACCGTTCCAGTCTCTGGTTTGACAAATGCCTCTCCCTCCAGATCCTCCACCAGTCGTGACCCCTGGGTGGGAAGATTGTTTCTTTTGGCAAATTAAACGTGGTGTGGGTTAAGACAGCCTCAGTTTTCCCAAGAGCTGATGAACCTTTCTGTTTACAGCCATTATTGGATTTGGAACTAGCAGTTTGAGCCCTGGAAAGTGAGGACTGCTTCCTCCTGCCATCAAGGCTCCCATGAAAAGCTTCATTCCTTTCCTGGCCTGAGGAAATTCCGTTTGCTCACAAGATGGAGGCTTACCAAAAAAGGGGTTAATTTCCCAGAACTATTTTTGTTTAAAGCAAGCCAGTCAGACATAGAACTAACCCCTGACAGATTCTGAGTAGATTCACAACACATGAAATTTAAATAGAGAATTTTTTTCTTAAAACAATTCCCCTGAGTCAAGAGAGGTCTCTGTCAGAAACCATAACTAATGCAGTAAAATGGGAGAGCATCAGAGGGAGTGAATGGTCCTTGGAAGCTGTTTAATGGTGCTCCTCTGCTGCAGCACTCAAGGCTGGCCAGCAGTAATTTTGCTGCTGATCTATCACTCCCTCTGCTCTGTCGTGACTCAGCCACTGAGCCCCCTTAGCCTGCAGCTCATATAATTGGGATTCACTCACTGGTACCCAGAAAACAGGCTGAAAAGTTAAATATTGTAAAAATATTCAGCCTCAGCATGGAAGATCCTTTGAGGTGAAGTTCCTCCTTTGCTGTCCCTCTCTTTCCCCCTTTCAAAAGGATAGCCACTGAGGAAACAGAAGGCTAAGTGTCCTTTGGGACACTTAAATGGTTAAATTAACTCTGGAATGAAATGTTTCTTTTCTCTGAACTCTGCCTTTTAATTTATATCTTCATAACCCATTCCTAATGTTTCTCACCCCAGTGGCTTCTCACCCCAAATGAGATGAGCAGGAGCTGATATTTATTCTGCACCTGCTGGGTGACCTGCAAGATGTGTGAGTGTTTTCCTGCTCAAGGCTTGCTTTGTTAGAATCCTTTCCTCCCTGGGTTGTAACCACATTTCTTCGATTTTTGTTTTGTTTTGTTTTGTTTTTTGTTTTTTGTTCGTTTTAATTCATCAGGGGGATGGCTGAAGTGTGAGTTCTCTGCCCCTGCCCTGCTCCTGGCTATCAGGTCACAGATTCCCTTCCCAGCTTGCAACAAACAGGCCACAGTCCCAGAGGGGAAAGAACCTGTTTGGAAACAGTGGTAGGAGAGGGAATAGGTGTTTTCCATCACTTTTGTCCTCTACTGCAAATTTCAGAGCTGATAAACAGGCCAATACCCCACCAAGGTGAAGGAGCTTTTAGTCTGCCTGGGGTCTGCAGTTTCTCACTGGGTTTGGGGTTTCTCTGGGGTCTAGCTATTTCTCAGTGGATTTGGGTTTTCTCTGGTGTCTGGCTATTTCTCAGTGGATTTGGGATTTCTCTGGGGTCTGACTGTTTCTCAGTGGGTTTAGGGTTTCTCTGGTGTCTGGCTGTTTCTCAGTGGCAGGAGCCTGTGCAGGCAGATCCACAGCAAGGTCACAGCCCAGTTCTGCCTGACACTGTCATGTCCCCACCACTGCTGTGCTGGAGGGGAGGAAGGTTTTGGTGGTGTCAGTCACTTCCAGCTCTCTGTTTGAACTTCCCCGTGTACATCTTGGACCTCAAGCACACTAATTATCAGTTCAACACCTTCCTCTTGCCTCTGGATCTCTCCCTGTCTCTTGTGACCTTTACCAGAGGTTGCCTTGCCAACCTCCATGCAACAAGAAAGCTTCACCCATCCCAGCTCATGAAATTCCTCCCTGAGGAGGAATGCAGCTCAGAGCAGCTGCAGCAGGAGCCCTGATCCTGAGCAGAGAAAGGGCTCTGAGTTTCCCTAAACAGAATGCCAAGGCAAGGCTCAAGGCTGGCTCCTCTTTTCCTCCCAGCCACCAGAAGCACTGGGTTCAGCTGTGCACACTGTCCCAGCCTCACTCTTCAGGAAGAGTTTAATGCTCCCAGGACAGCACAAACTTGTTCCATCCTCTGTGGATATTAACAACCACAATAGTTAATCCTAACTGCCAAAGGATTTAGGCTGTCAGCACTGTGGGGATTTAGAAGGGGCTGGGTGCCAAAATTCTTCAGTCTGCCTCAAAACCGCGGTCAGTGCTTCACCTCGCAGAGCACAGCTCAGACACAGAGCCAGTGGCAATTCCCAGAGCTCCTTGGCTTTGCAGGGCTGCCTCCCTCCAACTCTGTCCTCTGCTGCTGCTCCACAGATAAACTCAGCCTGGAATACTGGGGATATTGGCAACAAGAGGCGTTTAGGACAGCAAGCTTAGTCAAAAACACAACCGAAGGTCACAATGCCTTAAAGGCCAGCCAAAAAAAGGGCTACCTTTTTCCCCCATCTAAGTTTTAAGAGGGAATTCCCATTTGCTACCCAAGTTTCTTTATATCAGGTAGGACCTGAGGAAAAGGGGTGCTCCTGGGGAGCATCGGGTATAAACAAAAATGAAATCAGCAAAAGTGGGCCCTGAATCTGCCACCACGAGCAGAATGGAGCGATTGAAACAGGGTAAGACAACAGAAGGGGAACACAGTGAGGAATGCAGATGATAAGTTTAAGTTTGCTGCAATGAAAAAGGAGGAGGCATGAGAGAAGTGCATTGAAAGGAGGTGGTGGGATGATGTGATATCTTTGGAAGCTGCTGAAAGATGCAAGCAGAGGGGAGGGAGTTGGGACAAGCAGGAACTCCAGCTTTCAGCAACTGCTATAGAAGAAGAAAAGACATCAATAGAGAAAAAGGAGATGCAGCTGCCCTGGCATCGTATTTCCTTCTCACGCTAGAAGAACAGCCTTCATACTTATTAAACAAACTTATATTCATAAAAATATCATAAGCCTTTCAATTTTTATTTTGCCAGTTATATTTTCAAGTCATGACATTAAAGTTTTTTTCAATGGCAATGAAGAAAATTATTAAAGGAATATTTAAGGACTGTGAATTAACAACAGAAGACATTTTAAAAAGCTGGCTATGGAAAAGAGTCAAATAGGAATCAGAACGGCCTTTCAGCTGAGTTGAGATTATAGCAAGCAATTTCTTATAGCTCCTTTTTGCTCAATACACTCAACATCTGTGAATCAGGCATTTGCCAACTCAGATCTGGGTTTTGCTCTGCAAAAGAGAACACACTTTGCCAGCCCTGCTTTTGCAAGGAGACTGGCAGCTCGCCACATCACAGCAATATGAGAACAGAATCACTCCATGCATACTGTTATATTTCAGCTTTTATCACCACTACAAAAGCCTATGAGTTTAACTACCCTTTATCAGCAAACACCAGTGTTTGAGACCAAGAATTGTACCTTAACAAACAGGCTTGGCCACTCTCATTTTTTGATACCTTAATTCAAAGCTATCCCATTAAATCCCACACCTGTGATGTCCCTGAGTTTTTTGCTTAGAGTAAATACCAGCATGTGGTTCTAAATAAAAAAAAAAAGCTCAGCATAGTGTACAAATTCAACTGTCTTTAATCAGGTAACTGCCTTATATATTTTCATACAATGTGCTTTAAAATCTGGATGCCATGAGTTATATTTGTTTTGGTTCATTGCAAATTGATGTTCCATACTTAGAACATTAGCTCCATTCTTGGCCTTACCCGTCTGAACAACCTCAGAATGCCTGTGTGTGTGTCAGTCTGCTTTGTGGAATGCATTTTTGCTGGACACCTCTCTAGCATTTTTGCCAGTTTGTAGAGCTCAGTATATCTTATTAAGAGTGCTGGCACCTGATGTTTGCTTCAAACACAGTGAGGTTTTCTGGTGCAACATGAGGTTTGTTCAGAGGTCTGCAGGAACTGGATTAAAGAGTATGTCTGAAGTGACAGCCTTTCGCCTTGCCTTGCCTTGCCTTGCCTTGCCCTGCCCTGCCCTGCCCTGCCCTGCCCTGCCCTGCCCTGCCCTGCCCTCCCCTCCCCTCCTCTCCTTTCCACTAAGCCAGAGGCAGGCTGAAAAACTAACCTGGTGCACGTCTTGACCCAGTTCTGGGGATTCAAGGTATGAAAAGGAAACCTGTTCTTTGCTACCTCCAAATTCTTGTGGCTTTGACCCCTAGGAAACTTTCCTGAACAAAACCCCTGAGTGAATTGTTGGCCTCCTAACATGATGCTGCCACTAAGACACAAAGAACACACAGGTAAGACAGCAGAACCCGAGTCTCCTTTCACTTATGACATTTTATTTCTAAAGTAGTTTAGAAGTAGTTTAGTAGTTTATTTCTACCCAGTGAGGACATGAGCTCATGCACTCAGGCCTGCTTGGGAGGTAGAGCAGCTGTAGCCTCAGAGCCACCTCAGGCACACTTTGTTCATCCAGCGTTGGCAGTTTGCCTTCATCTCCCATTTCCCAAAAGGAACATAAAAATCTGGGTTTTCTTCAAGGAGGTGAAATTGCAATAAACATACCATGATGATGAGGGATGTGCCAACAGAGCCTTTTGGGCTGAAGTTGGACACTGAAAAATTAGGTGCATTAGAAGTTCATAAAGGAACATTAATGGAGACAGTAGGGAAAAAAAAAGGTATTTCGCTTTCTCTGGCTTGCTGAGCCAGTCCTCATCAGCAGAGGTTTCTGTACCAGAGAGGTGTTTGGTACCAGAGTGATGCCTTAGGATTTTACCTTTTGTATATTTCATGTGTTTGTAATCCTGCAATTCTTCAGTGTATAATTCTGAACTCCATATTCAGGGTCAGCTGCTGCTTCCCCATTTTGGTCAGACACAGCAATTCCTCTCCAGGCCTGGCAATCAAGGACAGCTCACTGCCTCAGGGCCCAGGGATGGAAACAAAAGTGCGTTTGGGGGGGGAGCAAACTTGGGGTAAATGACTTCATTAGCTGAAGCTGTAATTGGAGGATTAACCCCCAATATGCAAATGGACCAAACTTATAAAAGTGTGAAACCTGTGACCATTGTCCATTTTGGGTGTAGCTCCTGGGTGGGCTTCATCTGCCCTGAATGTACCTGAAGGCTCTTCAATAAATAGAACTGCTTTTTATTCCCTTAACTCTGGCCTGGTTTTAGACACTTCAAAGAGGCATCAGGAGTGCTGAGCACAGCACCTGCCCTTGGCCCAGTGTGGCAGAGTGAAGGTGCCTGCAGAGCTGCTCTGCTGGTGACACAGGACAGCAGGAGCAGCTGCACAGGCTCTGCAGCCCCTTTAAAGCACTGGTTCCTCAGGAGTTACAAGATGTGAAAAAGCAGAGGTTTAATATGTCCAAAAGAGTTCTGACTGAATTCAGCTGAACATCCTTAAGTATCTGAATACACTAAAAAGCTGCTATAAAAACCTTGTAACTCAGGGACAATGTACCATGAACACAGTGGGTTTTCATGCAAATCCTTAAAACATTACATCTCAGGTTTATGCATCATTACAGACAGCTTAAAAAGGTTTTACAGAAGTATATTTCAATTTTGAAGTGCTATTAGTCAAGTATTCAAAGAATGATGAGATAAGAGAACTCTGGGCTGCTTTAGTATCATTTAGGGATGACATAAATGATCATAGAGGGTTTTTTTGGGAAGTTAAATAGTTGGCATTAGCAGGATAGGGCAGAAATAGTCTCTGTGGTAAGCACAGGCTTTACCAACATTTACTTTATTTCTTCATAAAGGAAGTTGTTGCTATTTCAGATTTGTTAAATCCATTTGCATTAAATGCAAAAAAAAAAAAAAAAAAAAAAAAAAAAAAAGATTTTTGAGTGGGAAAAAACCCACATAGAAAATGGGAATTCTATTTGTTAAAGTATCATATACACATAAATGAAAGGGGTAATTCCAGCTCTGGAGGAGGACCCACAGAGTACAGAAGGCATTACTGAATGAGACCAAAGGTGTTCTCATCCCAGCACCTGTGCTAAGGAGTGACAGCAGGTGGAGATAATTTCCGTGACATTTTCTTCAGCTTCCCAGCCCCAGTGAGACCAACACTGCCAACAGCCCACTCCTGCCATCCCACCAGTGTGTTATTAAGTATGAATGGCAGCTAGAAAAGCATCTGGAGGCCTGAGGGCACTGAGTTGCCTTGGAAAGCAAGGGCAGGAACAGTGAGCTCCTGCTCCTCTCAGCAGCCCCTGCCCACTGCTCTGAAGGACAGGTAAATCTGGTACCAAACACCAACCTTCTGACACCATCATGGTTTATTTGCAGAGCTTGTACAGCTTTCTAAGAGATGTCTGACCTAAGAGCAGAGTGGGGGAGTATTTAGGAGGTTTTGACTATTTCCTCTCTCTGGTGTTCCATTACCCACACCCACTCTGTGCACTGCAGACAGGAGTGCTAGTGATTCTACTTTCCCTCCCCAGCAAGGAAAACCCTCTTTTTACATATCATCAACCCACTAATGAACCTCCCCTGCCTTGGTTAGGACTGAGGGGATTTCTGATATTTTATTCTCCCCCATCACTGCCACTACAACACTTGTCCACCATGGCTGGTCTGGAATATGCCCAGTCCAACACTTGCATTTAATTCATGGCTTCTGGAAAAAAAACCAAAAAAGCCAAAAATACTGATGCAGAACTTTGGTCAACAGAGTTATGGATATGCAAAGGTAGATGGCAAGATTGAAAGCCAGTCAGAACTTATCAAACTAGAAGTTGAAACAAAAAGACTTCCCAACAAAATGCCACTGACATTTATATTAAAGCAGGGAACAAAGCCCAGACCTGACATTTAAATATAATGCCACCTGTGTAAAACCTAAACTTCATTTTTTACAGGCAGTGGGAAAGCTTCAAGGCAACTCCCCTTGTCCGTTTGCCAACTGTGCAGCCTTTCATTGTAAAAGGTTTTACTTTTCCCTGTTCACATTCTTTAAAAGGGATATTGAACAGTGACTATGCAAAAAGCAAGGCAGCAAGAATTAAATGAGTTGAAGAGATCTCAGCACAGGTAGCACAGCATCACATTTAATTCTTTTGGTGCTCCTTTTGATAACATTTATCATGATGAACTCTTAAGTCATTACAGAGTATAAAATATGCAGTGCTGTGCTTTGCCATTTAACATATAATTTATCTCCTCATGGCTGTGACGAAGGCATTATTACTTTTTTAAAATGACTTCTTATCAGGCAAGTTCAGCCACATACTACTGGTTTTTATTTCAAAACTCTGCACAACAGTCATAATCAGCAACTGATGCCCTATTTTTTTTCCTTCATTACTAAGAAAAAGCCCCAGGCCACTTGTCAGAGTCACTAATCAACAAAGTTACCTGCAGGTGAAAGGTAGGGAAAGGAGATCTTACTTATCACAGACCTTGCTGCCAGGCTTTTTGTCTGTCCTTATCTGGTTAAATGCTTCACAGATCCACAGGGCAAAGTAGGAGGAACATTTCTTTAAGGCTGCTCCTCTGACAGACTGCATACAAAACAAAGAACTGGGCCATGTCACCTCTGTGTCAGACCTATCCATTTGTGATCAAACAACAGTTCATTGTCCAGGTGGACATCTCATCTTGATCTGAAGTGACTGAGCATTTATTTAATCTCTAAATAAATGACTTATTTCTCTCCTTGTGCAAACACTTCCACTTCCTTTTAGTATCCAGCTACTGGACTTTGCAGGGAGGGAACAAAGAGCCCTAGGTCAGAAATTTCCTAATGTGAACTTGCAGCTTTCTGCCTCCAAGCCCACCTTGGCAAGGGACAAGGACTGATGTCCTCTAATGTCTCACAGAAAAAGTTTGCTTGAAAGTCCTCTGCAGAGGATAATGGAGGTTACTGCTTAATGTTCCTTAAACCACTGTAATCCCAAGATCCCTGTTTCTTAATATTGCTTTTAGTGTGACTGGCCCAGGGGGAGCACCAAACACGGTCAGGAAAGCTCTGTGCCTCAGCAGGCTTTCAACCCACTTCTGCAGGGGGAAGCAGTGGTGGCAGCAGGAAACAATCAGACCAGAAAATGAATAGATGAGCAGGAGTCAGAGCTCATCAGCTGCTTCGACTTGAAGCATTTTATGGGCATTTTGAGAGAAGTAAGAGTTGAAAAGTATAACAAACACATGTTCAGATTGGTGTTATCATCATCATCATCATCATCATCATCATCATGTTTGTTCACAGATTGCTCCTTTAGTAATTTTGATGATCACCTTTTCAACAAAGTAGAGGCTGAACAGTGTTGAGCTGCACAGGCACACTACCCTGTCCTAAACCCAGTGGCAATGACTCAGGAGAGTACAGGTGGCCAGTTCAGCGCTGTGCTCAGAGGCAATTCATAAAAACATACCGTGCACATAAAAAATCATAAAGGAAACTGCAGTCAAAATGGGCACCATGCACTTCATGTAATTTAACTGCCCAGCTGCAGCTCTGAATGTCTGATCACATGATGGAAATTTGGGAAGTGCCTTGAGGACAAGGAGCCAGACTTGGCTCCTAACTGCAAAGCAGAGCAGATTAGGGTAACTGGGGCTAGACTAGACTAGACAGAATGGGGTTCCTCTCTACATCCTCACAAAGTTTAAGGCTTCAAAATAATGAGAAAGAGCTTCTTGATTTCAGCTGCACTGATTTTAGCCCCAGGTGGTGCAAAAGCATATAGATTTTGATGACTCAAAGTAGACAATTTGTTAGATAAACCGAAAGGCATCACCTTGCTCTCTGCAGAGAAATTGGTGGAACAGCTGAAAGGGGTCACTTCATGCATCAGTTGTGGATTTGCAGCAGAGCTGAATTACAAGAGCTCAAGAAGTTCATTATTCTATTGGCTTGCTCAGCCCAGGAACAGTTCTCCAGAACCATCCAGGGGTGCAAACCGTGTTTATTCCTCCTCCCACTTCACACACAACAGGCTACAAGCAAGCCCTGCTTTACCAGCTTTTAACCCCCACACCTGACAGATATTTAAGCAGCACAAACTTCAGTTGTATCTCCTTCTGTTGGAAACTAAGTGGCTGGAAAAAAGTCTTCAGTTTGAGCTTCCTTTTTGCGCACTGGCTCTCACTGGAGCGTACTTGAGGAGCTGTTCTATTTGTCACAGCACAGTAACCCAGCACTCTGGGGATCACAATGTATCATTTCATAGCTTCGGTGGATAAATAGCTGCAATTTTCATTAAGTCCTTTTCAAGTCCTTCTTGAATAAGCTTTCCTAGAGTGTGAGGTTTTAACTAAAAAGCTTTGACTTTGTTCTGCTAACTACCAAGAGGTGATGAAATGACAGAAATTATGAGAAAGCCCATCAACACATTACCCTAAATGTACACAAATTGTATACAGCAGAGGAAAATTATAAACAGCAGAGGAAGGGCTTAATTGATAAGAGGTGCTTGTGGGATTTGGAAGGCTGCTCTACCAACTCTCTCAGTTATGCAAGAAATGAAGGATCCAATACTAAGGTGCAGGAAGGAGTAAAATGCTATTAAGTCTGTGTGCTGTGAACACAGGCAAATACCCTTCTGTCAAAGATATCTTTTTTAAGAAAAAAGTAACAAAAAAATCTCAATATCTCAATCACAGGAAAAATTTATGTCATCGTGTGCATTTTTTCCTCAATTATAAAGAAAATTAAAGTACACAGAAGTGACATGGAAATGAAACACTGGTGAGATTATAAATTACATTCTTTGTAATTAGGGTTGTTTATTCTCTTAATATGTGTTAGTCCTGCTCTCAGGGGGTCAGTGGACCAGGCAACCTAAGTTACTCCATCCCTTTCTGAACCAGTATTGAAGGTTTACTTGTAAGCATTTTCCTTGGCATCCTTTACTGACACAGAAAATATTATTTATGCCTATTCCATGCTGGTAAAACCTATCATCCATCTGCTGCCCCTACACAAAACCACCCTGATGCTAAATGTAACCCAAACCCTACAAATACAGCAACTATTAAAAAAAATGAAATAAAAAAGTTCTAAAAAAAAGTTAAGTAAAGGCATTTTCTTTCCAGACACGTCTGAAAGCTCAGAAAATGGATCCTTCCCCAGCTGGAGCAGATTTCATCTTGAGCATTTGTTATCTGATAGAGCACTGTAATTGACAAATTATCATGGAATAATTTTTGCCACTAAATATATCTCTATAGATTTCTCAAGTCTTGCTGTGTTTCTAAGGGCATTAATGCAATCTCTTAATATCTCAGCTATCTCTAAACAGAAGGCAGAAGCCCTTGATTAAGTAATTAGCTATGTCAGTAGAAGAAATCATCAGCAAAATCATACCTTCCGTTGCTTTGAAAGAAACTAAAAAATCTTGGAGAACAGATTTGTTATACAAACTAAAAAAATCCATTTATCATTCATCAATAATTCACCTTGACAACCTTGCATGCTGCTTGTGCAGAGGTCAAATGGCTCAGGGCCCCCTGGCACAGAAAATGCCCCTGATGGAGATGATGAAAATTCCCAGAGTGGGGGAAAGGCTCACAGGCAGATGATCTGCACCTCCACACTGTGACCTCCCCTGCTGCTCCTGTTGGAGCAACATGTCCCCCCCTCCCTGCACAGAGTGACAGTCCAGAAACTTTGCAAGACTGTGTTTTATCTCATTGCTGTTTTATCTCATTAACTTCTCCTTGGCCAGAAGGGAAGATGTGGCCTGGCCTCAAAATCTGTTACAAATAAATTCTGGGCAGGGTAACAAAGCCCTGAAAATGCATTGATCAGTCAGCCCACATTCCCAGGGGGAATCACTGAGTGCTTCCTTTTGCTGAGGAGCTCACCAAGAAGAAATGTAGCTAACCTTGGTGGTTTTTCTCATTTGCTTATGAAAAGCACAATAACCACATCTTAAGGGCTGAGAGCAATCTTGAGAACTAATAACATGAAAGCCAGTATTGATGAGACTGGGGTGAGAGAATGGCTCTGCAGCTGCTTTTCCTGTAAACACAGGGAGCAGGAAACCTGCTCATTTCTTTGCAGGCCAAAAAAGATGCTCAGGGGATACAAATCCCACCAATTCCAAACCAGAACTAGATCACGTTGGTTTAGAATCCCTTCTGCTTTCAGGGTGAGTACTGCAGCAGTATCACATCACTTTTTATGTAATGTCAGTTTTATTTCCAACCACTTTACATAATAACAGTTGATAATTCATTGCATATTATTTTGACTCAGTGCATACCCTCCCACACTGTGAACATGCTCATACTGCAGAGGCAGATCTTCACCTTCCCCTCTGCTTTGTGCTTTTCTTACTTAGCATTATATGGGCTGGGAGTAGGTTGCTTTCTAAATGCACATCATTCAGCTCCTGGCCGTACACACCGACAAGGAATTTGTGCTTTAATGTGGCTGCTTCCAAATAAGGATGGGGTTTGTCTGAGATCAGCTGCACCTGGTAGTTAGATGATCTATGCTTGTCAATGCTATTTGGTAGTCCAGGAACACCTACTTAGGATCAGGGTTACATACAGCTGGACAAAGGATGGTTTTCTAAATCTGATTGTGCTCTTCACAGCTCATCAAGGAGAAAGCAATATGAGAATAGGCAAATGTTCTGATCTAAACCTCACTGTGTAGTTGGTGGGCTGTGTAGTGGTTCTCAAACTTGTCTTTACTGTTATCACCAGCTGGTGAGAGAGAATAGCCCTCTCTCCTGCTCAGTGGTGAAGCAGCCTGCCCTGCCCCACAGCCAGCTGAGGAAACCTCAGAGCCACTCATCAGCTCTGTGGTCTGGTGAAGCTCATCTTGACAAAGGAACCCCCAGTGAAGCAGTATGACCTGTGCCACAGCTGAAACTAAATGTGAGTGACTCCATTTGGCTTTAAAACTTGACACTGTGGGGGTTTCCTTTTCCTTTTTCTCTGGGCTAACACTGCCCAGATGAATGGGCAGCCTTTCACAGAGGTTACAGTGAGGTGGTCAAGAGCTCCTCAAGTTCTGCAAAGACCCCTGTTTCTACTGTACAGCAGAAAAGGAAAAAACAAGGAGAGAGAACTGAAGTAAGTGTTTGTCTACATTCTGTACATGGGATATTTTCAGTATGGTTGTGCAATGGCTTTAGAATTGGTTTCAAAGGAACATAAAATGACTTTGTAATTACAAAATAGATTTGGAATGATTGAAGTCAAGCACATGTTCTGAAAAGCATCCTAAAAACTTCTTGGCATTACAGAGCCTTAGATGTCTTTATGTTCTATCTTGGGAATAGATGAAAATCTGTTTTTTTCCTAGACATTAATGTTTGCTATAAAGTGTAATGGGAAAGTTAGCAGGACACAGCAGAGGAAGTATCATCATGCTCCTAAACAAAAATTCTGAGCAGCAGCAGGCTACCTTCCTGCTTCAAGAGCTGCTGGGCAAGGAGGGCCACAGCAACTGAGGGGAAGCAAGAGCATGGGAATGCAGCCTCAGCATTCAGGGAGGCAAAGAAACCATCACAGAACATGCTGAGTTGGAAGGGACCCACGAGGATGATGGAGCCCACCTCCTGGCCCTGCACAGAACACCCCAAGAGTCACACCACGTGCCCAAAAGTACTGCCAAATGAAGAATCACAAAAAATAAATTAAGAAGGTATTTGTGCCACCTAACTTCTGTGACCTGAGCAGCTCTCAGGGAGTTTTCATCCCTGCGCTGATCCCAGAGGGGACTTCATCTAAGAAGATTGATGGGTGATACAAGCAGATGGGTGATAGGTTTTACCAGCATGGAATAGACATAAATAATTCACCAAACAGAATTCAGTGAGATGTGTAAAGCTGATGGTAAAAGCTGTGCTGCTATAGCAGATAACAAGGCAGTTGGAATGCACTCACTTCCTCATACCCCACAAATCAGCAGATGCACACCTTAGCTTCTCGCTAATTAATTCCTGCCCTCATTTGGCCAATGAGGTTTTTTTCCAGCTTTGGAAGAATTTCCAATATCCATGCATTGGTCATTTCAACTGGATAACTTTAGATAGCTGATAGGACAACTGGGGAAGTCCAAGCTCCACTCCACGAAATATTTCCATCTGTTTTAGCAGAGTTGGATCTGGGTCTCAGTGATTTTATTACTCAGACTCTGGGGGGCACTAGGACCTCATGATGGAAGACGTGGGATAGAATCACTGCTGCTTCCCACACTCGTATTTGCAGCTATTTGGATTTTGAATGTAAAATCAGGGCCAACAGTGATTAAGTTTTAGATGAGTCTCATCACGCTTCAGAATTCCCCTACTTCCAGTTCCACAAACTCTCTCTGGACTTCCTCAGCTGGGAAACCAGCACAGAGATCTCAGGAGAAAATTGCTTATCTTCAGCTGTGAAACTGAACATGCAACATGATTTTACAATGTGTTAAATACTTTGGAAACCCTACAGGGCCAGCTGGCATAGCAGGAGCGTGGACATGGGCCAAGGTACTGAATCCCAGAGCTGTTCCCTCTGGACTGCTTTCCCCTTCCCCCTGCCCTTCACAGTACATTAGTTTAGCTCCTGATCCCAAACAGACCCAGAGAGCACAGGGACATGAGCAGGTTGCTGTTTTATCCCTGTGGCTCCTGCTCAGCACTGTCTTCTCTTGCCTCAGAAGCACAGGGTGGGGTTCATGTTCTCTTAAAATCCTCATCTTGCTCTTCTCCATAATCATCTCAGCTTACAGGACCAGGCAATATCCAAAACCTTTATCAACTGCAATGAGAAAATTGCTGCTAAAGAGAAGTTAAGAAGACAGGGGCAGAAAAAGCATGATTTGAGACAGGTGCAGGGAAGCCTTCAAGGATGCCTGGAACACCCACACAGTCATTTGTCCTGTTCACAGCACTAACAAGGAACCACTGCCATAAAAAGAGCAATAATAAATAGATCTAATTGCAAAATCCACATTTCAGTCTGCTCTTTGTATGGATTATGATACCATCTTCTCTCCCTGACAGTCTGATATGGCTAGCCAAAATGGCAAGAATGGCAAAATTATCATCAAACATGTGACTATTGCAATTTAAGCAATAAAACTCTTTTCATGGAACTCCCTATTATGTAAGGAAAAAATAACACAGAATTTATGGCATTTGTGTACATATGGAGGATTTCAAATGACAATTGCCTGCTAGCAGTCTCAAGATCAAACAATTACAGTGAAACATGTTTAAATAAACCATATTTATGGTTAAATGTGAGGATTTTCAAAGAACACTGAAAACCTTGAAAATCTCTTCAAATTAATCACTGCAAATTATTCAGTCAGTTACAATTCTAGTCATCTGTGCTTGAGAGGGTAAAAAGCATGTAATTTATTTGTCTGACTCTCACAAAGTGTCCACCCATTCCTTTAAGCTCTATTTGCACCATGCTTTATGGGGGCTGTTAAACAGCTCTACAAAAGCATTTTAACATCAAACTGAGCTTCCCAACATACACTGGGCAGAGACCAGAGCTTCTAGGTGAAACCCCCAAGAGGGAATATTATGTGGCATCTTTGATAATTGCAGTCCCTATTGTCTTTAATTTCTAGATTAAATGCAGAAGGAGGTGGGGAAAGAAAATCCTTTTTCACAGACTGATATTGTCATCTGAGGATATTATCTAACTATAATTTATGCTTTAAAACACTTCAGAACTGATTTTTTTATAGATGCCTGAATTCTTATGATCTGTAAAGCTGCCAGCTGTTAACACTCTGGAGATATAGAAATTCAGTTATTTAAAACCACAAAGAAGCAAACCAGAAATCCAACCTACAGAGCATACAAGGAGAATTCTAATTTGACCTTTATCTTTAATCCAAAGTCAGAAACTGCTCAGCTAAAAGTGGGGTAAGTGCAAGACTCAATTCAAACCCACTCAGAGGCTGAGAAAACTGATGTGTATCAGAACCTCAGCTAAGTGCAGGCAAAGCCAGTGCACAAACACCCACTTCACCAGCCTTGGAACAACCTTTATTGTGGAGAGAGCCCCCAGCCTGTTGTTCTGTCTCAGCAGTGCAAATGAACAGCTGGAGCACATCTGCACTGCCCCAATGTACATTGTTCAGTCCCTGGTTTTGATACAGAAAAAGGTGCCAAGCTTTTGCTTGGTGCTCTCCAGAATTATTTTGGGCCTTTGGAACTAAGCAGTTGAAATTATCAAGAGCTGGGTTTTGCTGCCCTCTGCTTCCCTGGAGAGCCCAGCCCACCACCAGTTCTCATGCAAACCAAAGGGGTTTCTCAGCAGTCAAAATGGGAAAAGGTGACAGTGCTCTCTGCCTGCAGAGGGGATCCCACACTGCACCCCGTGGCTGTGGCTGCCAGAATGACTCTGTCCCTTGTCCTACTGCTCTTTCATGGTAGGATATATCTGACTTTTCCAAGGCTTAGTCTTCAGATTTATCCATTGTCGGAGTCTGGAATTCTGAGAAATATTTCTTTGCATGTTTAAGAGATTTTTAAGATCTCTGACAGTGTTTTTAACCTTTGTTCATGAAAAAAGGGCTTTTAGGCTCTGGAATGAAGCAGAGTTTTCAAAAGTGTGTATTAGATAGTAGGATAGTGTGTAGTTTTATCACAAGGTGAGAATTTTAGATTTATGGGGGTTTTAGGATGGCAGACAGGTGAAGACAAGATGGAGAAGTCCATGTGGCTTTTGGGATTCCTCCTTCTTCCTTGCCTACTCCATGTTCTGCAGTGAGGTGGCACATTATGGTTGGTTTAGAGTAGAGTCTGACTTACTAACATAATAATACTTATTGGAGAAGTATTATAAATACTGATTATGTGGATTGTAGTATAAATGTACACATCACCCTATGTGAGGGGTTTTGGGGTTTTTGTGCCTTGGACTGACCTACAGTAAAGAGCTCTGCTGGTCAGGAACAGAATGTATTGATAAGAAAGAATAAACAATGAATGAGAACATCAGAAGAGGCAACTCATGGCCTTTCCTTTCCTCGGGGCTGGGGGAAAAAGACTCTGTTTGCATTCTCGGGTCATGGAAAACAGCTGGCAGAGGAAAACACACAAAAATATTTTTTATAAACCTGAGAATCCATCACTGCAGTCGTTTTTGTGGGTGCACCTGAAACTCAGCTGGTCTTGGAAGCACAGCCCACTAAAGGAGATGAAGCAAGCAAACTGCTCTGTCTCTGGCCACCACACACCCACCCTTTACTTGGTCAACATTTTTATGAGCTTTCCTGTTTCTGCTCCCAGGGATGATGCAAAAGCCAAGTACTACACCCATCTCAAACCCCCTGAGCTCAATACCTCTTTTTTTCACTCAAGGATATAAGAAGACCCCCATATTTCTTACACCCAAACACCACCACTCTTCAGTAAGTCCAAGCAGTAACTGCCAAGAGAAGCAACATTCTCCCAGCAGCTCCCACTCTCCGTCCTGCATCCACAGAATCAAGAAACCTGACTGAAAAACTTGCTGCTCCTGCTTTCCATGTCCAAGCCCCTGCCATCCAAAGGCACCTCCCCTCAGGGCCCTCCGCTTGCTGGTGCCCATGAGGTATTGGGGAGAAATTCTGCACGAGCAGGCCCTGGGCACAAAGAACTGGAGGGTCCCATCTGGAGTTTGGCTTCTCCCCACCTTCCCCTGCTCCAGCTGCTGAGAAACAGCAGCCACAGCATTCCAGCTTTAATCATAGCTTCCTTCAATCTCCACAGAGCAGTAATAAAAAGTTCAACTGGAGGCAGGGAGGGGGGGGAAGAAATACCACAACTAGTCATTCCCACCAGCCATACATCTGGCCCTTAATTACCCTATGGTATTTATATAATCAACAAAATATTCAACTTGTATGACTGATCATGCTGGAGTAGTGGAACGCATTAGCAAATAAATAGCAAAACACACAAATTTGTCAACAGATGGATTACAACCCGACGTAATTAAATGCAAAATAGTTCTGCTTTTAAAGCAATTGCTCATAAATTAGCCTGTCAGCAAATGTATGCAACTAATTGCATGAAAAAAATTAGGCCATAAGACAATATTATCTGCACATAGTCTTTCCAAACAATGTAAAAATGATTGGGTACATTATTAATTGAAAAGGAGTCAAACTGCATTAGTTTAATTGCTCTTTTTTTGTGCAAACCTATTAGAATAATTTATACCATATTTACTTGTCTTTACATTTGATGATAGGTATTTAACTCCTGTTTGTACACTAGCAAGGATGATTTTACCTTTTTCTCATAAATGCAAGAATTCTGTTTGTCCATGTCAACGGTGAACTAGGACTATGTCCCAAGGGGGTGTAAGGAGAATGGCATCTGAAGCTGTCCTCAGAGATACAGCCCTCTTTAAATCAACAAGAGACTGTTACAGAAATCAAAGGTGGCAAGGAAAGCTTGTTTGCAGAGAGGAAAGACTAAAGAACTGTAAAACACATTCTAAAAAAAGTGCAACCATAGTGACATTGACAGCCCTGAGCACAGTCAATTCAGAGCTGTGAGCTTTCACATCCAGAGCCTGGCTCTGTGACACATAATTAAAGGTTTAATGGTTTTAATCCCATGATTTTCAGCCCAGGATCTGTCCAGGTAGGACTGGGATCAAGAACTTATGAATGGTCATACAGAAAAACAAGCCTGCTCCCTCACACTCTCTGTGCAGGAATTGGCATCTCTGTTCTCCATTTTCTCCCAAATGACTGAGAAGCGCTTGCTGGCAGTCATGAACGCAAAGATTGCACTGATTTCAGGAAGCTTTGCTTAAGTTCTCTAACCAAGAAGGATTTATGTTGAGCTTAGTTCAGTTCTAGTGCTGCTACAGATGGGGAGAGCTTCTGGTGACATCAGAGAAACCACCCCAAAAGTAGGGATGCATTTCATGGACCTAAGCAAAACATCTGCAATTTGTGCACAGGTTATGAACTGCTCATAAACAATTGGTGAACTAAGAATCATCCATGTAAATTCTTCAGTGACTAACAAATACATTTGAGGAAGAAAAAAAAAAAAAAAAAAAATCAAGCTATTTACTTATCTTGAATATTTTCCCCCCTCTTTTCTTAACATGAAGTAAAGCTGACAGAGAAGTAAGAAGAAACAGAATTGTATGGAGAAATTAACAGTTTGGAGACAGAAACCATTCTCTCCAAAAAACTCACAAATGAACTAACTTGTCAGCTGAACCAAAATGGAAACACTGACAATCCAACAGCAATTCCCACTCTGGATACTTTTCCCAAAGCAGTGAACACAAGGGGCTCCCAAAGCAGAGCCTTGCCTGGCCTGGCATGCCTGGGGACATGGAGAATCTGCATTCAAATTCAGCACCTTGCTCTCAATAGAGAATGAAATCTTATTCATCAGGCTACACAATATTCTCAGCAGAGTTGGTCATCTCTGATTGATGGCATAGCAACTGTGAAACTGCTGGATGAGAAAAGCAGAGGAAGACACCAGGGTTTGGCTGTAACCTCCAGCACAGTCTCCTGGCACTGGCACCCTGTGATCTACCCACAAGAGTATGTTCAACAGCAGGACATGGAGTGGAGGTGCTTCCTTAACCCAGCCCAAGAGCCCTGAGAGCCCCAGCAGTGGGATTTGGCTCCTTACAGGGGAGTGTTGACACTGAAAAGGGCAGAACGACACCCTGCACCCTAATATCTCACCATCAGGAAAGAGAAGAATACCTGGTGGGTCAGTATCTGCAGGTACCTTCAGAGCACCACAAGCAACATTGTGGATGTAGGGATGAGTCTGCCCAACCTCCAGAGAATAAAATTAGTTTCTTGACTTAGTGCTCTAGCTGGTGAAGGCCTATGGATTCCAGCATTAGCTGGTAATGAGGAAGTTTCTTTGGCATATATTTAAAAGCTGATATTTATGGATAATTTTTGTGGTTTGAACGCCAGGTGTGTGATAAGGAAAGGAGGAGCCTCCCTTGGAATGGAGAATTTCAACCTCCTCCCTCCCAATTATTATAACTTTTGAAATTAAGGGGCTCTCAGGCGAAGATATGGGAATAGGAATAACAGTTCTTTATTAGGGGAACTAAAATAAACAATAAAACCAAAACACATGCAGTATTATAAAAGAGAAAAAGAAAACAAACAAACAAACAAACCCACACCCACAGACAGAGTCAAGATAAAACCTGACCCCCCGTGGGTCAGGCTGTTGGCAGCAGTCCCTTTAATTGCTGACTGCAGTCCTTCTGGAGTGGCAGATGTGGCTCTGTTGAAGTGATGATCCTGTAGAAGGATGGAGTTTTCCTCTGAAGGTCCAGTCGTGATAGATGGGTCTGGTGTTCCTCTGAGAATCCAGTGGAAAAGGCTGCTTGGTGTCCCAACTCCCAGATTTTTATCCAGGTGGAATGCTTGTCTCCTCCCCCTGGCTGGAGCATTTCCCAGTGGGATGATGGAATTCTCTCAGTGACACTCACTGGCCCATCAGCAGAAGATCTCTCCCTGGAGGGAGGATGGATTGTGGCAGAGATAAAGCAAACTGCCTCAGCAGGTTTCTTGACTGTTGGCCATTGACAGACAATTCCACCACCCCACACACTCCAGTTTGATCAGATGGGGATAGAATACAGAGTTTTGGTTCCATTTTGCACTGAATCCATGACAATAACCCTCCAGAAGAAACTGATAAAATAATCTCAGGGGAAGGAGGCTTGTAATTGCTCAGGTTGGTGATCTGGGAGTCTTCTCTGAGTTGTTTTTGCCTTGAAGGAAGGGGAGCACACATGAAGTGAGGGGGCCTGTTGGTGTCTCTGCTGTAGGTTTTGGCATGTGCCAACAAGGGACACTCAGTGGCCAAACCTGTGGGAGTCACTGAACATGACTGCTGAAAATGCAGCTGCTGCTGGGAAGAAGTGGGCATCACAGGATCCCTGAAAACACTTTTAAGTTTCCTGATTCCCATCCAGAATCTAACAGAAGCAATTTTTGTGCTGCCTATAGCAAACCCAGGGGGAGCCATTGCAAAACCATTTGCAGCCCAGCCATATATACTCTAAAATCCTGCAAGTTTGTCATAAAAATAGGAAAGTTCTCTCCGAGTTAGCTTTGGACTTCCCAGGAGGAAGTTCAGGGTTCAGATTTCCTCCTCCTACTCTGCAGATTTGAAAGATACAGCTTGACAATGATGGATCCAGATAACATTCATAAATACACAAGTACATTTAATCAGTATTTGGTATTGCAGAGAAAGTCTCTGCTTTTCCTACATTAGATTTCCTAAGTAGCTTTGGCACGATACAAAATCAAGGCTGTTAGGAATTCCTTGATTCAGACAATGCAGGGGAAATGGAGAAACTGAGCCAAATGTAAAGTGAAAATAAGAGTAGCAAATTTAAACTCTTCACTCATGGACTTGTAAGCTTAGAGCATTATTTTCAGGACAGGATTCACCTTAAAAGTCTTTATTTCACTCCACTGGAATTATTTGCTACAGCTTTTTCAAAGTGAGTGCTTGCTCCTGAGAAATTTACATTACATGAAGCTTGGGAGCATGATCAGAAATTTAACTTAGCTGTTCTCTCAACCTCCTCCGGACCTGCAGGGTTAGGAAGAGAAGAGGTGGACCTGGAGCAGTGTCCATCACCTCTGCCCTCTCAGATCACTAGGGAAAGGCTACAGGGTGGTGGGTACAGGGCCATCTGTGTGGTGAGCATGGGTGGAATTCCCCAGACATGCTCTGACTTTACCACTAATGGCAATGCTAAGAAGAGGAAAAAATTTAAATGCATTGAAGAGAGGCTTCTGTGATCACTTGCAGTACACATTACCTGTCCAAAGATTTTTGCTTGGGGCATATCCTGTTGTGAGCTATTAAGGATTCCTCATGTCCTGAAGGAGGCACTGGGGAACTCTTCAGAAATCTCCCACTACCCACCCAGGTGCTGCTGAGCAAAGGAGACTCATAGATCCAGAGTCTTCAGAAAGTCTTTGCAAAGCCAGAACAGAAAGAGGATTTTTTTTTCTCCCTTTTCACATTAGTTCCAACCAAATGGTTGGACAGAAGCACAAACTTGCTTCACAGCTGGCAGCTTCCAATTACTCTAGCAAATACCTTAGGATGCAGGTTGATTAGAGAAAGTGAGGAGCAGAACTGCAAAGACACCAACAGCCGTGGCAAACACGTGCATGTGAGACAGAGGAATTTCACAGCATATAAGGTGTCTGCTGAGGCAAAGTCAGGCCCTGCTTGGAGAATTTTAATGTATTCAGCAAGTGGAAGACAAATGAACACCCAGTGTAGGACAGTGCTGAATTATTCCTGAATTGATAATCGACTGTGCTTTCTCCTCCGATTTCAAGCTTTGCTTCACAAGGCTCACTAAACTCTTACAAGAAACGCCACAAAGCTGACAAGCATTTCCAGACGATGAGGAAAAGATCTGCTGGCAATTATTTGTATTCCTGCAGAGCCCGGGAGCTGTGGTGGTAGGCTTGGAACATTTGGAGCTGTGTGCTGCACACAGAGAGCAGGGACAGGCTCTTCCCCTGAGGCACAGAGGCAGCCAAGGGAGTAAAGAGAGGGCACAGCAGTGGTGTTAGCTGCAGTCAGAAATGGCATTAACAGTGTGGCAAAGCAAGGCTGAAACAGGGGAGGGCAGAGAGGAGAATGGCACATCCTGTGCGAGGGTCCTTCCAGGTGTGGAAGCTGAGTGAGCACAGCTGCATCCCTGACTGAGAAGGGAGACACTGCCCTGGCAGCAGAAGAGAAAGGGAAATGGGGACATGGAGAGATAGGGTAGGGCCTTTAGAGCTAAGGTAAACAGTTAATGCTGGTTTAGAGGAATGAGGGATTTGTCTTTACACACAACCTGTGGGGCTGCTGGTAGAGACATAAAAGAAACAATGGGAAGGATTCCACTGATTGATGAATGGAAAAAAGATATCTGCCTTACAAACAAACTGTCGGTTTGCTGCTAAATGAAACTGGATATTGAAAGATGAAAGAAACAATGGGGAGAAACCATAAATTCCAAAAGAATTAAAAATTGAAAGGGAGGGTTATACATTAGAGAGGAATCTGAGGGATCAGGTGTTCTGGGAAGTCTGTACCCTTCAAGTGCCTCAGCCAATGGGGAAAGAGAGAGGGAAATGCGGCTGGGAAATTGGGATAAAAGGGAGGGAAATTGGGATAACAGGGAGGGAAATTGGAATAAAGAGAGGCTGCATCCTCCAAAAACCTGAGAGACCCCAGGGGAATGCCCCATGGCCTCTGCCTTTATTGGAATAAAGTAAAAGGACTCCTCTGTCTCCTTTTTGGACATAAACCTCTGGTGTTTGTGGAGTAATTTCCTGACATGGTGATGGTAGGAAAATCCCCCAACAAACCCCAAAACAACAAAAAGGAGGAGCAGAAGGACACACAGATCCCACAGCTGAACTAGCTGAGTGCAGGAACCCCTGTGAATGCTGGGGAAAACAACAATGTAGGAATTCAGCTGGAGAAGCCCTGATGAGAATCAGAGCTGTAGTGAAAAGAAGCTACAGCAAAGGTTTGAGTATGAACCAGCTGCAGCACGGATATTAAGATTTAGAAAAGAAGATGGCCAGAGACAGTGTCCAAATGAACAACTCAAGTGTGAGGGAGAATGCTGGGGCTTCCCATGTCAGCTGCCAAAGGAGAGACAGGAGAGTGCTTGTATTATCCTTGGGATGACACTTCCTTCTGTTCTTTAAGACATGTAATCTAGATGCATGCACTCAAAAAAAAAAAATTTTAAAAATCAAGATTTGCCAATGTGGGTGGATAAACCTGTCATTATTAAAATGAATCCATTAACTATGATGCTTTATAAACTCCAGATGATCTCTCTTCTATTATCCCATAAGGAGATTAAAATTTTTCATTGTTGCTTTTATGCAATTTCTTTGTAAAGGGAAATAGCTCAAGGTTAAATTGAAAACCCTTTTCCATCCAATAAAGAGACCATATTAATTTTCCCTCATCTTAGAGAAAATATATGCCCTTGTGAGACAGGAATGCTCTAAGTGTTCTTCTTTCTAGGCTGCTAACTGATCTATTTAATAATGGAGCAGTGCCTTGGCCAGCCATCTGCTTTGCTGCACTGCTCTGGTGGGGAGTGAAGCTGCCCATGTCACTTCCAATCAGTTAAATTCAATCCAAACAGATAAAAGTTTGTAAAATACATTTTAAATCCCGGGAACAAGCAGTTAAGCCCTCTCTTGCAAATTAGGTCTTTGGTGACTCTGATCTCCCTTTTAATTTACTACCTCCAAGGAAGGAAACAGAAAATAGGAGCAATGTTCCATTCCTGGCAGCAGTTTAGAGTATGAATATTGTACAATTGAGCAGCCATGCCAGAAAGTTACATTTTGGCCTGTTGTGCACAAACTCTGCCTTGGAGTTAAGCACAATGCTCACCCACACACCCCCTCCCACCTGATTTTACAGCTGCAATAGAAATCCTGACCTCTGCATGAGGTAACTGGCATGGCTTTACCCTGACCTGCATAGATAAACTCCAGGTTCTTTAATTATCCCTTCCCAAGAGCCAAAATGAAGCAGTGTTTATCCTGGCACACACTGCTGTGCTCCCATGGTATCATGCACTTCTCAGCATTCTCTGCTTCCTGGTGTCACAGCACCAGCCCAGCTCTCCTCTGCTCCTGCGCTCCTTTCTACAGCCAATTCCACCTCCTTGGGTGTCTGGGGTTGCAGTGCAGGCTGTCCCCAGCAGTGTGTGTTCTGT
>CM031865.1:23621442-23673047 GCA_018697195.1 Certhia americana
TGGGGTAACCCTCTGTTCATGGGCCAGATGTTAAAAACCAGCTGGGACAGTTTGCTTTATCTCTTCCAAAACCCATCCTCCCTCCAGGGAGAGATCTTCTGCTGATGGGCCAGTGAGTGTCACTGAGAGAATTCCATCATCCCATTGGGAAATGCTCCAGCCAGGGGGAGGAGACAAGCATTCCTACCTAGATAAAAATCTGAGATTTGGGACACCAAGCAGCCTTTCCACTGGATTCTCAGAGGAACACCAGACCCATCTATCACGACTGGACCTTCAGAGGAAAATTCTACCATTCTACAGGATCATTGCTCCAACAGAGCCACATCTGCCACTCCAGAAGGACTGCAGTCACCACTTAAAGGGAATGCTGCCAACAGCCTGACCCACGGGGGGTCAGCTTGCATTCTGACTCTGTCAGTGGGTTTGGATTTTTGACTTACTGCATTTTAATTTTAATTCTTCTGATAAAGAACTGTTATTCCTATGCCCATATCTTTGCCTGAGAGCCCCTTAATTTCAAAATTATAATAATTGGGAGGGAGGGGGTTGAAATTCTCCATTCCAAGGGAGGCTCCTGCCTTCCTTAGCACATACCTTTTGTTCAAACCATAGCAGAGTCTTCGAAAAAAGCCTCAGAGCTGTAGCTGGCACCTGGTCCAACAATATCTCTATTTCCTAAATATCCCAGTACAGACAGGTCTCTGGATGATGCTGCAAGGCAATTTCCCATAGGCCTATTTTTATTTCACCTGATGTGTTCAGACCACTGATCTGGGATGGAATGGGGATTCCAGTGCTATTACTAGTCACAAATGAAAGCAAGCTCTGACCTATTTTTTCTACCATTCTTATTTGAACGAGTAAGAGCATGAGGAATTAATTCCAGGAAAAGATTGGAGTCTTTTTGTGTCAGAGAAGCTGCCTCAGTTCCTGGAAAAAACTGTCAGTTACTCAGTGTTTTCTACACCTGTAGAAAGTCCTCCCTTGTTTTTATCAAGTCCCCCCTTCTTTTTGTGGTACTAGAGACTTCACTGCCCAGAGAGCCTAAAGTCTAAAGCCAGTCTGGGAATTCCTCTGTGATAGCACAGGTCCTTAAGACAGATCATGTGATCCTAATCCTCACTCCTGTATCTTCTGTGTATTTAGCCCAAAGTGTTTTGACAAGGAGAGAATGGCCTTCAACATATGCTTAAAGCCAAGTACATGCTTCAGTGGGCTACAAATAGAGCTCTTTAAATTTGAAATAACACACTTTGTAAAGCTCTGCTCCAGAAAACACACTTCAGGGTTTTACACATAAATACTGCACAGATCACCAGTAGCTCTAACATTTCCCATATGCTCCTGTGCACATTTCATTCATTTCCTCTGCTATTGGTCATTTATATACAGACACTCCAACCTCACAAAATCATGTACAGAGGCTTTTGTTTTCATCATCCCCCATTTCTTGCTTTAGCTGGTGGAGGGTCATCAAAGAGTCAAACTGGTAGATAATGAAAGGCTTCAGGGCTATTAATTTTTTTTTTTAATAAAGATCCTAAATTCCAGAAACTGAAAAGAGAGTACCATTTGCAAGACACAAGCACAGCTGATTGCTTTTACCCTGACACAACACCCTATGGAGGACTATTTCTTGCTCTAAAAGATACAATCTCAAATAATTTATGCATTACTTGCTCCTGATAAGACCCTTTGTCTGAATACTCTTTCCTAGAAATATCTGACACTTTACAAAATTCTGCTTTGATGCTGAGATTAAGAGTATCAGCTTTCTTAGGAGAGTGCTCAGGTTGATTTCTGAGCATTCTTAATGAAAACTTCTTTTCCTCTGTTCTTCTCGTAGTTCATTAATTTTTTTATTTTCAGGTCTGATCCAAGGCTTTACTGAAATGAGCAGGAGCAATAGTATTTGAGGTTGCAGACATGGTTAAAGCCAGCGCCAGCTTACGCTTAACTTCTTTTCATTTTTAACAGTCCTTGCCCTGTAGGTATAAAAAGGGAATTAAAGCCATAAGGCGCTGCTTCAGATTTGTTCTCTTAATTAGCTCCTGCCATGGTGGATTAATTCCATCTGCAATGTGTTGCCATCTCTGCAGAAGTTTATTGTAGTGGAATGGGGGATTAATGAGGAGAGTGGATGCCTTGACATCCCAGCTGTCCGTAAACTGGCTGTAACGGGATCAGTGCAGATGGCACCAATGCTCGCCCTAAGTCTCACTGAAGGTGAGGAATTCATTTTCCATAAACCTGCCACATGCATTTACTCATCCACTGCAGAGAACAAAGTGTCAGTGCCTGCCCGTCTAACTTAAAAATAGTGGGTTGTGGATCTGATAATCTCCAAAGACTCTTTCTTTTCTGAAGAAATGGTGGGTTTATAGACTTTGATTTTTAAGATGAATTAGAGAAACTGTGTTTTCTCTTCTTGTATTTTAAGTAGAGTGACTAAATATAAATACATGTAAAAACTGGACGATTTCTTTTAAAGCTAGGAAAGCTGCTGCTGGGACCCAGGCAGTTCAGCAATGAACTCTGCACTGGAGTCTTATCCCTAATTAATGAGTCAATGGGATAGGCTGTTGGGGCAATAGAGAATTTTTCTTTGTGTAGTTTTAAACCCAAATACCTCCAGTAAATCTAGGGAGCACCAGAGGCATGAAAGTAGTGAAGGACAATTAAGTCTCTTTCTATTTTAGTTATTAGGTTGCACTTTTTCCCATGTTAAAAATGAAAAAAATCTTTACTTGCTTCTTAATGTCCCCTCCTGTGGAACATCCCCATGAATATCTGAACACATGACCTTTCTGTCTCACCTGCATTACTTCATTTTACGTCTTGATTATTAACAGACATAAATTGTTTCCAGGACAGAAGCAGTTATTATCTTTAAAAAACATAGTTCTGCAACTCTAGAGTTAGAAGTTCAGTGACTATGACTGTTATAGACTGTGTGTAACTGCAAGAGTCTTACTTTATCCCATGGCCTTACCTATAAATGGAGATAGTACACCTTTTAGTGCCTGCTTTGTCTGTTTTAGACAGTCTGCTACTTGGGGCAGGTGCTGCCATTCTTGTGTGCACTTAGTGTCTCACATAATAGAATTCCCATCTCTGTTGATGCCTCTGTGTGTTATTAAAATACAAAGGATGTCAAACAGAAAAAGACGTTTAAGTGCTCAGGTGCCATGGGAACAATGCAGATGTGCAGGCATTTCTCTTTATCCTTACAAACCTGCTGCTAAATATAAAAAGCTGTCTGTGGCCGTTCTATTACTTATACATAAACCAGAGGAACATCAGAGGCTGTCACAATGCTGGATAATGCACGTTGGGCACCTTCCAGAAGAGCTATCATGAAATGGCAGCAGTAACTCTGATTCCTGGTTGCTAAAGGACAATAATAATTCGAAACATTATTATTTCTTTTCTTATGCATCATCTAGTATGTTTTTTGAATGCAAAATGCAGTTCTGCTCCACTCCTATGGCTTCAGTTCTTATTCCTTACCAATGCCTTTTATTTGAGCTTGAGAACCTACAGCATTATGTAAAAATCTTTCCTCTAGTACTACAGAAAGAAGGGAGGAAGGGAGGGATCCATGCATTCTGGAATCTTCAGATCAAACCACTTCAAAAGAAAGCTCTAAGGTCCCATTACTCCACTGGATTTGTGAAAAAGAGCTGGAGAGACAAAGTAGAAGCAAGAGCTAGTAATTTCCAGGAGAGTGCCCTAATCCCAGGGGATGTAGGATGAACACAAAAAGAAGCAGCAGCGCTGGGTCAGAACGAGGACATCAGAAATAATGGGAGGAAGGTCTTTGAGCAAAGGAGACATGACTGTGGATAAATCCCTTCTGCCACACAATCCTCTGAGGGAGGGGAGGACAGGAGAAGGGATCCAGAAGGGGTGCATGGCAGACAGCAACTGAAGGCTGCTCTGGCTCATTGGAAAGCTGGTAGCTCTTCCAGGTGTGGCACTGGGGCAACAATTGCTGCTGTACTCAGCTCCAGCCTCTCATGGATTGTCACTCCACTGTCAAAGCTTCTGTCCTGCTCCAGCACCCCAGGGGCTCCCAGCAGAGCCACCTTTTACATGGGATGTGGTTGGGGTTTACACTCCGCCATGCAAGCCTGGAGCTGATCCAGGTTCAACATCACAGCACACACACTGTGTCTCACAGTCCAAAGTGGCACAGAAGGGGTTAAATAAAATACATGGCACTCTGCATGTCTGCACTCAAGGCACAGGTAGGAACACTCGTTGCAGGGTTTTGGAACGCAGCCCTGGGATCTGTGCAGGCACAGAATGGCAGCAGATATTCACATTTTCTGTAAATGTATGTAGCTGAAAAGGCCTCTCTGGGCTCTGGTCACATCTTGTTTGGTGAGATCCCTGTCACTGCACACAGAGGGACATCTCTGCTCCCCCTGTGACCTGGGGCTGCCCTGCTGTCTGCGGGGCCAGCCAGGTACCAGCTCTATTCCAGCATTCCATGCTTTCACACGACCTTTCCTTCCTTTTCTTTCCTTTGTGACAAAGGAACAGCATTCAGCCCAGCAGCTGCTGCTTTGCTGACAGTGGCCTCTACCTTTCAAAGGGAAATCTTTCAGGGCAGTTTCAGATTTTTCTGAAAAATTTCACTTGAGTGACATAAACATACCACAACTCTGAAAGGTTCCATGGCCAATGTCAGCCTAACTTCTCCGAATGGACATCCAGATCCAGAGAGCCTTATCCAAGGCTTTATGAGAAGGGTAAAAATCAGTCCCCAGATGTCTAGTTCAACATGCACACCTTGTCAAACTAACAGTCAGTCATAATTGCCTATCACCAAATTATCATGTAGAAGCATTAAGGGTAAAAACAATCCTGCTGGCAGCCTAAACCCTGGTCTGATTCCTGTGTTGCTCTCAGCACATTGTGTCCAGCACTTCCTGCAGCAAAAGCATTCTTCATCCTGCTCCCACTCCTCCCCACCCCTTTCTGTTGGGCCAAAGCAATTATTTTGGGGCTCAGAGTGAGATGCCAGTCCACAGCTCAGGGGCTCATAAGCTAATGGCATATGGGGCCAGGAATGGGAACTAGAAGAAACCTCTAAACATCTTTGAGTTGAGAGCTTCCTCACTCAGCCACACCCTGAAAATTTGTGTCATTTCATTTTAATGAAATTAGGATTTCCATTTTAGTACACTGAGGCTTTGGGACAACTTCTTTTTAACGTTTAATCCTTAACTGTAATAACAGAGAATGAAAAGGAATAGTTTAAATCAAGTCCTGTTATTGAGGTGAAAAATAATGGCTCTCAGGTTGAAAGAGGTGAAATTCAATTTGGTGATTAAGAAAACTGACAGAAAAGTTTGATCAAGAACAGTCTCCTTAATGAGGTGGCTGTAGCTAGTTCCTTAGAAAAAATGAAGTGGGCAGGAAGGATTCTGAAGTTTTTTGTTTCCTGTAGCTCAGAAACCCTCTTCCACCAGGTTTTGAAAATCCAAGACTGATATAAAGGTACATGTTCTCATGCAATTTTATATCCTAAATCTCTCCCTTAATAAACAAGATGTTTTGAAGATTAGACAAATGATTTACCCGCTTCTATTCTACATTTATAACAATATGTGATTACTTCTGCCTTGAACAATAGAGTTCAGAGCTTCTGGTCTGAAGCCTGTGTGAGTATCCCACTCCTCTGGGGAAATTCCAAGAGTTGCTGCTTCAGTGCATTAATTTATTTACTTTTACTTTGTGAAAAAACAGCCAAACACAACCAAAAGAAAAACCCCAGGCTACAGAACAATAAATTTGTTTGAATGTAATAATCTCTTTTCACTCAGTTCTACAAATTACATGACAACAGGCTCTGAAATAATAAATTGTTTGTCTCGCTATTGTGCATTAATCTTTGCTAGAAATCATAAACAAACTTTAGGTCATCAAGCATGGGTTTAATTAAAAAATTTCCAATTCAATACTATTTTACTACCCTTTCCTAGATTAGGCAATAAACCATGGAGTTTTATATGAAGCAATTTTATTTTTTCCCCTTAAGTGGCTCATGTGATGTAACTTCCTTGAAGCAATTGTGCTTTCCTATTTGTCAGTGTACTGCTTCAACTGCCTTCCACCCACTAAGGTAAAACAGAAAAAACTGGATTTGATCAGAGCTGTGAGAAGGAGAAGCAGGTAAAAGTATCCAGTATTGCTTGAGGAATTGTTTGAACTCTGTTTAGTTCTTAATTTAGGGTTTTCAGATGCATGGAGAGCCTGTCTCCAGTGCTCTCGCACAGAATCGAAGAATGGCTGTGCCAATTGTTGGTGGCCTAAAGTAATTTCTAGAGGTTCTGACAGAATAAGATAATCCTCCAGTCTGAACTGAGCTGTACAAACCAAAACTCACTGCAGAAAGTGGAGAGACTAACAGGCTTTGGATTGTTAGAAATGAGGAGCTTGATTCAGCCAATATACCAAGCAGTAATTCAATTTATTAATTAATATGGTAAAATATAAGCAAAGCAATGCTGGGTGCAGAAGTGGGATCTCCCCCTCTAACTGCACGCTGAATGCTGAGGCCTGCTGGTATTTATATGTATATCTGTAGGCATTCTCAGCAGTTTGTAATTCCAGTTTTTGCATCACAATTTCTATACTCCATTGTGATCCATTCCTCTCAGGATGTACATCCTGGGATGTCTATTCCAGATGGTGGGGTCCAGCTTCCCTTTTTGAAACCATTAGTCAGTGAGTTGATGTCCATCTTCCTTTCTCAGGGTGTTTTCTTCACTGTTCTGTTTGTGAGATAGGCTAATTTCCTTCTGTTGTTTAAACTTTTTATACATTCTAAAGCTACAGTTTTAAGAATCTTTAGCACAGAGCAATATTTTAAAACCGCTTAAGGCTTAATTACAAGTGGAAAGTATTTGTTAAAAGAAAAGCAACATCTAAAGTTATAATTCACATATTCTTACAACTTAAGATCTATAGTAGTTAATTGCGAACAAAAGATTAGTTCAAAAGGTTTTCTTCCATGCTTTGCTTACCATGTTTATTATAACTCATCATAACTGTCTCATGACTGTATTCCACATATTTCACAATTACAATTACACCAATTATGTTTATTTACCCTGCATGAACTATAACTTTGCATTTCACAGGATCAATCCCTTGCAATAAAAGCTCAATGTTGAAGTTGATCAGTACCTTAAAGCAGGGCGAGGGCAAGGAAGGAGAGACCTGACTCCCAGGGGCAGCCTGTTAAATACAAACCTAAGGTTCTGGAAAACAAAACCAGCCAAGTATCTAGCACCAGAACTGTTTGAAAACATGGATCAGTTTCTCAAGCTAAGAAAGACATTGTCTCTGGCAAATGTGAAAGCATTTCTGCATCATTCACCTCTCATAACCAACAGAGCTCATTTTGGTGCAATTTTCACCTTAGCTCAAGCTGTGCCTTCAGCACAATGACCCAGAAAATTCAGTTTCTTCAAAGGGAGTTCTGCATTTGCTTTGGAAAGACTGCAACACCAATTGCTCGGTGACTGAACTGAGAGTTTAAAGTGTGCATAGCACAGTGTTCCCAGATAGAGTTCTTGCACCTGTGCCCTTCCCCAGCCGTGGAGGTGGGTTTTCCACCCAGCCTCTCACAAGTTTTCCCATAGGACTGCCTCAGTTCCCTCCTTCTTGCTCTACACCCCCTGTCCTCTCCAGCCCTGGTTTTGGCAGGTCTTCTGCAACCTCCAAATAAAGACTCTCGAGGTTTCCAGACAAACTCAGGCAGAGAAACAGGAGCCTTGCAGCAGTTCAAGGTTTGGCTGCTGCTAAGTGTGGAAGCACAAGAACAGGAGCTGGCCAGCAGAAAGGGACACAAATCAAAAATATCACAGTAATGGTCTTCTGAGGGTTTTTTCTGTGCAGTTGACACCAGAATTTGACCTTTTTTCTGTCCTTTGTTCATAAAGGGCTGCATTTCCTTTCAGGGGCAATACAGTCTCAAAACAGGCACAGTGATAACTGCTGAAGAAAGATTTTTCTGAAACTACAGAATTAGTTTTACTTGACCGGTATATTAAAATGCAATGGTTTGGGGTTATGTTTTATTGACTTACAGGCCATAAAAATACATAATTAACAAACTTTACCCGGAGAAAAAGAAATCCTCATCCTTCAGATCTGGTGGGCAAAAAGGTTCCCTTCAACTTGCTCCCTTCTTTTCTGTGCTTGAGGTGGGAGAAATCCCTTTAGCCCCGAGGGAAGGCTGTATTTACATTTAAATAGGGATGTTCTCAGATGATTCTTAAGAGACAAACTAAGTACTCACGGGCTCTAATAAGAGTGTTAATTTATATAGTTTCTGATGTACAGCCCTGATAAAGGAACATCCTTGAAATCACTTGTAAATGCAAGTTCTTAAAGCAGTCTTCCGGGACTACTCTAGAAGGGAAGCAACCCTCCCCAGGAGAATAAGTCACGGCTGAGTGGCACTTTCCTGGGGCGCTGCCAGGAATGGCCTTCTTTCTTCATTACCTTCCTGGAATAGCAAACATCACTCTTCTAATTTATTTCCTTCCCTTTGTCCTGTTCCTCCCCACCTTTTCCCTTGTCTTCCTTCCTCCCATAAAACCAGGAGCTAAAAAATGAAAGACAAAGGCAAAAAGGTTTATGACAGTTTTACAAACATGGCCAAAAAAAGTCATCTCTGGAGAAATGCAGGTTATAATCACACCTGCAGTCTCAATCCTCAAGAGATGAGTGCTGCCATGGAGCAGCACTGAAATGTCAGTGCTATTTGATTATTTTTAATGTATGCCTCCCTTCTGTAAACCAACATACTAAAATCATAAGCTTTACGAGCAATACTCAATTTCCAAATGAGTCTTCTTTCAACTAAGAGCTCAGAAATCAGAGTTGTGTCTTTTGGGTATTTCTGAAATACCCCTATGCTCAAACCAACGTAAAAGGCCAGCTGGGAAAAGTCCTCCTAATTTTAGTTTTGTTTTTCTTTAGTTTTCAGCTGCTACTGCAGTATATGAATCCACCTCCTATTTCTTGCTCACACCCTCCAAAAGTCAGCAGCAGCAGCACTTCACTCAATTGTCTAATTGCACTTCGAAGAAACACAAACTTCTAAGAAACAGCCAGCAGATACCTGCTGCTGACCTTTGCAGAAGAGGCCTCCCCGCTTCCCCGGCTCACCCCACAGCACAACAGAAGCTTTTCACACTTGCCTGGGCACTGAGAGTATTCCTTTGCTGTGCTTCAGCCTTGCTCACTCACATGTGAGCATTTAACCCGTGTTGCCCAAAGTACCTCCAACTCATGCACAAGATATTTTCAGGCCCTCAGGTCTTTGGGGCAGAGGGTCAAAGCTGTCTAACAGAAGCTACTGCTACTGTTTTGGGCTCTCCCTTTGGTAAGCACTGGTGTGAGATATGATAAAAAAAATGTACTCAAGTAATTCACACCATCAAATATTCTTGTAAGTTGATAAAATACTTTTCAGTCTTTTTGATTCCTCTCTGGACCTCTCCTGCCTTCCATTCCTGTGTGCATTTCCTCCCCCTGAGCTGCCAAATTAAACTCAGTAAGATGTGTACCAGTAACACAACAACCTTCCTGAACTACTGGTGCTTTCAAACCCCTCAGGTCTCTTGCTGTCCCTGTAAAGTACTAGGATTGAGAATCATGTGCTCACAGCCAGAAAAGCAGGAGACGCTGAGCAGCCACAGCAAAAGCATGGGTGCAAAAGGCAGTGTCTGTGGCACAGAGCAGGCCCAGGCCCTTTTCTGTAGGGTGTTTTTCTGTGTGAGCAGGCACTCTGCACTCCCAGCACTCAGCCTCACCAGCAGCAGGAGCCCCCTGCACAGCAGCATTTTCCTGCTGTCACTGCTGGGACCTGCCAGCTCCTGGACTGTCCTGCAGCAGCATTTCCCCTCTGCCTCACCAGCCTTATTAAAACCATCATTTCTGAATGCTGTGCACCTGCCAGAACTAAGCCCTCACACCTCGAGCCTTCCTCTGAGCTCTGGCTGAGTGCATAAAGCACAGGTGACCACAGGTGACCACAGGTGACCACAGCCTCCTGTGGGTCACTCTGTGCAGCACGGCTGGTGAGCAGCAGAGCAGCTCACACTCAGAAGGCACTGGCAGCTATAAACCCATTTAATACAACAGCAGCTGCAAATGGGCTTTTAATTCTCACCAGCAAATGGTGTAAATCCAGACTATTAAAAGCACAAAAGTGCTGTTGAAGAGAGTAAGAGGCAAATTAAAGTCAGAGCAACACCAAATTCTGGGAAGAAAGCCAATAAGAAAAGAGAAGGAAGCAAAAGCACTGCGTCCTTCGGCCTCATTTGTCATGAGAGGTGATGAAGTTAAAGCTTGTAGGAGAACCAGGGATGAGCCTTTCTTTTGGAAAGATACCTGCAGTGGAGCTCCTCTTCCATCACAGCTTTCCATCCTCTCAACTCCTAGAAGTTTAACAAGCTAAATCTAAATGCTTTGAAGACTGCTTTAACAAATACAGGCCAGGGAGAGAGTGGATCCAGGGCAGCCCAGAGGGGAAGGATTTGGGGGTGTTGATAAGATGCTCAGCATGACCTGGCCATGTGCAGGCACAGCCTCAGAAGCCAGCTGTGTCCTGGGCTGCATCAGAAGCAGTGGCACCAGCAGATCAAGGGAAGGGATCTTACCCCTCTGCTCTGCTGAGACCCCCCCACAGTGCTGCATTCACCTCTGGGGATATTAACAATATTAATAGGATGTAGATCTGTTGGAGTGGTTCCAGAGGAGACCACAAAGGTGACCAGAGCTGACCTTGGCTATGCAGACAGCCTGAGAGTCAGGGTTGTTCAGCCTGGAGAAGAGAAGGGTTTGGGGAGACCTCAGAGTGCCTTCTGGTAACTAAAGAGAGCTGGGGAAGGACTTCTTAAACAGGTATGGAGTAATAGGACATGGGAAAATGGCTTTAAACTGACAGAGGGCAGGGTTAGACTAGATAATAGAGAGAAATTCTTCCCTTTCAGAGTGCTGAGGCCCTGGCACAGGTCACCCCAGAGAAGCTGTAGCTGAAAATGTTCAAGGCCAAGTTGGACAGGCCTTGGACAGACCCTGTCTAGTGGAAGAAACTCTTTAATGAATGTTGTAGCTTCACCAAAGTTAAATATCCTGGTGCTTTGTCCACAGTGTTTCTTTTTGGTAACTGCCATGAACTTACCAACCTCTGGACAAACCCCTCCATCCCACCCCTGTGATGCAGCATAAGGCAAGGCAGGGCAGTGCCAGATCTCTGGTGCTCCTGGCTCCTGTTAGGAAGGATGTCCTCACAGGGAGTGCACCCAATTGCCCACTGTCCATTGTTACAGCAGCACTTTTTGTCACACTAAAGCAGAACTTTGCAGTCTGAAGTTGCTACATTGCTTTAGGGAACTCACTGTTGTTTTTTCTTTATATTATTAAATTAAAATTGCATTGAAATGTCAGTTTGCTCGTAAAACCACAAAATGTAATTTTACTTCTGGTTTCTTTGAAAAATTATTTGATTTCTAGAGTCACATCATGGGATGTGATCTAGCCATTGCTACCTGCAGACTCTTCAAGAGATAACACTGACAGGCTCAAGGCTGTTTCCATCTGGTAACACAGCAGTGTTATTATTTCAGCACTGGATGGCTTTGTGTATTTTAGAAATTCTATTCAGTTACTAAAATCATAAAAAGAAAACCCACTGAACTAGATACCTACCTTACCAGTGATGGTAAAGAGTTCTTTAGGAGAAGGGAGGGCACTGGGTTCATGGGCAGTGACCTGGAAGCCCTGGGCCACGCCCATCAAGGGCTCCAGAGTACAGGGGAATGAGTGCTTTGCAAGTAATGCTCTTCCACCTGCTAAAGCCAGATGCAAAGGAAAATAAAAACTCAACTCTTTGTGAATGAGGCTCTGAAAAGGATTTGGGCTCAGTTATTTCCCCCAGTATTTTGCTAGTGCCAAAGGAAGGGGAATTATAGGACTTGGATGAGAAGTTGTTGTTTTTTTACTTCTTTTTAATCAAAACTTTTGATGCAAAGTTGGCTTAGTCTTGACTTCTAGATCAAAAAGTAGTGCTCATAATGCATAACCTAGTGCAATTTTTCCTATCAAGAAGTAGGTTGAAAGGTACAGAAAGGACAACTCAGGTTTCACAGCTTAGATTTTCAGTGAAAAACCTAAAGCCTCCCGAATATTATAGGGGACACACCAGAAGAACAGGCATTGTTAAGAAGCTATTAACAGCCAGTTTGAAGCCAGTTTTGTCAGCAGATTCTTAATTTCAGAGAGACAAACTGCACCAAATAATCTCAGAGGTTGGATTTGTATCAAAAGGAATCCTGCATTAACCCTGAAGAAGGAATAAAGGAGATGTCCAGCCCCAAAAGACTGACTGCAGATCCAGCTCCTTCCAACTCTGCTGATGAACCTTTTAAGACCAAAGAGAACCTTAGTAACACCAGGTATAAATCTAATTGGTTTTTAAGCATATGAGCTGGCTAGGCTTTGCCCAGAGGTTGTTAATGAGTAATTTGACCTGCTGAAAGCCAAAAGAGAGTTTATTGCTTAACCCTGTGACTTCAGTAATTGCAATTAAGTGGTAGCCTGGGAAAGCCTGTTCCCAGCAACCTGCTCAGGCAAAGCAGAAACTTAATGTTTAAACAGATGATAACCTTGTCATAAGTTTTGTCTTGCACTTAGAGTACCATTTTAATCGGCACTCGGGATGTTTTGCCAGCTCTCTATTCCCATCATCATGCCCTGCCCTTGCAATGGTGAGCCACAGACAGGCAGGAGGACTCCCAAATTCCAGTTTCTATCATTCTTTCCTTTTAAACAAATCTCTATTTAGACCACACTAATCAACACAGGTGCAAACAGCCCTGTACTTTACCTTTGCTTACATGGTTTCCTGGAACATTTTCATTAGTTGTTATGACTTGTGAGAATTTGCCACAGAGTGTTTCTCAGCTACACAACTGCTCCTAAACACAGGTGCTGGCCTCCACCTGACAAATACAGCTCCTTGCCTGACCTGGCAGAAGGAATTACCAACTGTTGAGGTTTGAATGCCAGGTGTGTGCTAAGGAAGGCAGCAGCCTCCCTTGGAATGGAGAATTTAAACTCCTTCCCTCCGAATTATTATAACTTTTGAATTTAAGGGGCTCTCAGGTAAAGATATGGGAATAGAAATAACAGTTCTTTATTATGGAAACTAAAATAAACAATAAAGCTAAAACACATGCAGTAAGACAAATAAGTAAACCAAACCCACTGTCAGAGTCAAGATACAACCTGACACCCTGTGGGTCAGGGTGTTGGCAGCAGTCCCTTTAATTGCTGACTGCAGTCCTTCTGGAGTGGCAGATGTGGTTCTGTTGGAGCAATGATCCTGTAGAAAGGTGGAGTTTTGCACTGAAGGTCCAGTGGTGATAGATGGGTCTGGTGTTCCTCTGAGAATCCAGTGGAAAGGCTGCTTGGTGTCCCAACTCCCAGATTTTTACCCAGGTAGGAATGCTTGGCTCCTCCTCCTGGCTGGAGCATTTCCCAGTGGGATGATGGAATTCTCTCAGTGACACTCACTGGCCCATCAGCAGAAGATCTCTCCCTGGAGGGAGGATGGGTGTGGAAGAGATAAGAAAACTGCCCCAGCAGGTTTCTTGACTGTTGGCCATTGACAGACAATTACACCACCCCACACACTCCAGTTTGATCAGATGGTGATAGAATACACAGTTTTGGTTACATTTTGCACTGAACCCATGACACCAACCTCACCTCCTAACAGTAAGTAGGAACAAGAAGGGAAAAGTGTTCTGTGTAAATTCAAGGTTAGTGCAGCAAACTTGCTTTTAGGGGTCACAGGGTACCAGATAAGCACTCTCTTAAAATGAGCAGCAAACGCCAGGGTTGTAAGGACCCTTGAGTTAGGAGTAGAAATGTGTCCAGACAGTTCATGGGAGTTTGTTCTAAAAATTATGTGCTCTGAGGCTGCCTCTAGCAACTGGTTGTTTTACAGATGGCCCTTTGTGTCCTAGTCCTAAAGGGAAAAATATAAATTACATACAGTCCTGGCCACACACAAATTCAAGTATGACTTGGATCTTACTCTGCCACTTGGCATGATTCATCAAAAATGATGCAGGTAATCAATTTTTGTCTTCAACAATGCAAAACTGAACTAAACCCACACATTGCAAAACCAAGGTTATTCATCATGGCTATGTGTGAGGACGATTCCCCAAACCAGAAAAGCTGCACAGGTATAAACCAACACAAGGGAACAAATGTTTTGGCACAGAAACAATTCCAGTGTTCTTTGTGATCATCTCTATTACTCACTATGTGCATAAAAGGGCTCCCTATCCTACACTTTCAAAAGTGTCCACTTTCTAATTAACCTGCAGTATTGTGTCTTGGAAGTGCCCATTTGCATATTTAATTAAAGCTGAACATAAGCAAGTAGGAAATCAATTCACTCTGCAACATTTCTGTTTAAGAAAACAAAGGCAGCTCATTGATCAGCCAGGGTACAAAAGAGTTAATTCAAAAAAATAAGGAGGAGAGAAAAACATAAAAGGATAATCCTTTAAGATTATAAAGGTTTTGTGTCATGCTTAATTTTAATCAATATATAGGACTAGACAAGGATCATCCTCACAAAGGCTGACATAAAAGGATTAGTGACTTCCATACAGCACAAAACCTCTCAGAGACATTGTTATTATAGTTTGGAATTGTTTCTTCTCCAAATAAGATTTTAAAATTCAAAAGAGATGACAAAGAGAGATACAGGTAGAAAAGGTGTTTGCTTTTATTTTTCCTATTTTTTCCAAGATGCAAAGTTAAAATGCAAGTCAAGAGATTTGAGAACATTAGCACAGAGCTATAGAAAGAGTAAGACCCCACAAAACTTACAGGACTGTTTCTCTTTCAGTTGTTCAACATAAATGATTGTGTCATCCTTCATCAAGACAATTTCAAATATGTTTTCTTTTCCTTTCAGTCTTGAATTCTTGGAGTCCACTTCTCAAGTTGCCAACCAGGTTATGCGAGCTAGACTCTTTTGAAACGAAAACTGAGATTCACATGATCATACAGTTCTCTGGATAGAACTCGAAGGCAAAGGGATAAAAATACACCTGAAGCAATGGTATTGTCCAACACACAGGCTGCAGAGCAGGGAAGAAGTGATCAGAGACAGACAGTAACAAACTCTGCTAGCCCCTCTTTCATCATCTCTTTCCCTTTGTGGAAAGGGAAATATCTTTCTTTATGCACAGCCACTTCCCCAGACTTTCTTGTGTACTGTAATCACTTCTCTTGTTCCAATGTCTCATCTCCACATCTTCTTGTCTCTTTTTAGTACTTTGATCCTCTCCCCTTCAGTCTCATTCTATCTTTCTGTTTCCTACCATCTCTGTTCCCAGGTTCTACCCCCAGACTCCAGAAGGATATAATTTCCCAGTTTCCTGCTCTTCTATTAGTTATGCCACTGGTGAATCACCCTAATTGCAAAGAAAAACGTGCTCCCCATCATTTGTGGATTTGGTTAACAAATCTGATTGAGTGCTAGGAACAAACATGGTTTGGAATGAATCTGTAGAAATTAGCTAGCCACTGTGAGCAGTACTAAGGCTGCTCATTCAGACAGAGATATCCTGTAGGAAATCACAGGGTGCATATCCTGGTGTGGTGTTCCACAGTGCCAGTCACAGCTCACAGCCAAAACGGGATCTGGTTCTGCAGACAGCTATTGAAACTGTCTGCTCTTCCACAAATACTGATACAAAAGTCTCAACAGATCTGTGGGTGTTTAACAGAACAGCAAACAGAACAAAGAGAACTGTTCACTGTGTTCAAGTGAAGTGCTTGGCTAAAAAGAACAGCTCTCCCAGACATCAGATCAGTTAAACAACTGTCAAGGAAGCAACATGTTAGATGATAAATATGGATAAACATTAGGCAGTCCCCAGTAAGTTGAATATGGTGGCATGAGCAGTTCAGATGTCAACATCAGAACCAGAAGTACCACATCCCACTGAGCAGCCTCCACTCACTCACTGGTAAAATCAGGAAAATGCCATTTGCTCTTCCTTTCAGGGATATTGTTAATTAATTAATTCTTAATTAAGTTTGCAAAATACAAATACCCTCGATTGAAAGAAACTGTAAAAGTGAAATTATTGTTAGGAGGATAAGAACTCTAGCCTGGAGAAAACCTTTGGGTATATTTTCTCATTAACAGTAATGGAAATTAACAGCTTAATGCAAGCCAAGCTGAAAATAAGATAACTTACATTTGCATCTTAACTACATTTGGTTCATTACTTATTTAGGATCACTGATGCATGTGGGAAGGTGAGTCTCAGAACTTCAGGCCATGGTTTTTGAGTGGTCCTACAGGCACAAATACATCCCAGTAAAATCTGTGCAGCTGTTGTCACAGTCCTCTCCTTCACCTGGCAGCATGCAGAACATGCTTTGCTGGAGGGACACACCAGCCTAGCAGAGAACACAGGACAGCAATCAGAAGAGGCCAAAGATTCATCCAGAAAAGAAACTTGGAGACTGTTCAGAAAGGATAGAGGGAGAGAGGCACACGTGGTGTTTACATCTAACTTCAGCCCAAAATCAAAATTCTGAGAGCTTTTGCTGCACTCTGGTATGTTGCAGAGTCTAGTTTTCCCTGGACACAGAATTTTCCTTCAGTTATATCCAGTTGCCTGTTCAGTCCTGCCAGGCACAGAGCTGGCCCCTCCTGCCTTATGCTCCAGCCCTGCTGGGGAGGGTCTCCCCCAAACCCAGGGACACAGAAAGCAGCTGTACCAACACCTCTGAACAAAAGCAGAGCAGGAGGAACAGGTTTTGCAGCTTCATGTGGTAGGAGCTACATTACCTCATGGGAGCTGTTCCTGAGGGAAGTCAAATCCACTCCTCTCAGGGGTTCAACCACCTCCCCCACAAACACGAGGGTCCAGCCTGTCATTTCCCACACCAAGTGGAGGAGATGAGACAAGGGGAACATTCCCAGCCCAAATCTCAGGTGAGCATCCTAATGCTGGACTATGGTGGTGGTTCCTGTCTCTGCCTTTCTTGAAGCCCAAACAATATGTAATGGAAGAGCTTCAAGAGGGAGAAGTGAAACAGCCCATCCCAGGACACAGAGCTCCACGAGCCTTTCAACTCCCACTCATGGCATGAGAGCACACGGCCTGCAGATATCTTTACCAGGCAGGCAGGGTGACCACACCAGCATCTCAACTCCTCATGCCAGTCTGAGCTCTCTGTATTTCACACAAGAGGTTACTCTTACCTTTAGCCAATTTCCATGGTCAGGACATTCCCTGGTTCTCCTACCACAGCAATCAGACACAATTACACCAAGTAGAGGCATAAAGAAAAACACTTTTAAGTGTAAAGACACTCATTTCCCCTGCGTTAAAATGTTGCTTGTGTTTGGTTAGACCAGGGGCAGCAAGAAAACTATGAAGTTTGCAGGAGCATTGTGCTAAACACAAGGAACAAACCAGAAATTTCAAGGGAAGCCTCCAGAGATTCCCTCCCTCAAATCACTCACTTTGAGAGAGTTACTTACTTAGTGAAAACATATGAACAGGATTACATTTTCAACCACTGACAGGGGCTTTTATTTTCCCTTCTAAAATGCAGAAATTCAAATCATATTTTTTTGTTATCTGTAGCACACCTTCCATTCTGTTTTAATTCCAAAGAATGAGGGGCCAAAATTGTGCACAATGGGAATTTAGAATAATGTGTGCCCTGTTTGCTTAATAACATCTGAGGGTATTCAAGAGTTAATGTCTTCTACATTTTCAATTATGATAACAGCAAAAGCTGCATAAGTAAGAGAAGCTATATATTTTACTAAGGTATAATTCCAGGAAAGTCACTTTTTTTGTTAGAGTGATTTACCACACCAATATATGCCTTTACTCTGAATTAATCTGTCTGAGAAAGATGTCATCTGTTTTGATGAATACGATAATCACCGGGTTTTGCAGGCTCTGGTAGACTGATAATGGCAAAAAGAATTACTTGTGCCACCTCACCCAAACACAGTCACCTGTTTTGCTCGCTGAGAAAATACATGTGGAGCAAGCTGTGTATAAAGCTGTGGAACAGTGGCACAGCCAAGCACAACCTTCTTCCATGCCCAATCTCCCAAACCCCCTGGGCTCCATGCATGAGCCCATGGAAGCATTCCTGCAGCATCCTGAGGGCCAGCTGGGCCCCTCCAGGAGCAGACACTTCCCCATGACACCCTGCCATTGATATACTGCTCCTGGGCTTTGTCCTTCCCTCAGCACCCTCCTGCAGCAGCAAACAGCTGCACAGCTCTGAGCAGAGTGAAATATCATCTGTCACCACGCTGACCTTTCAGTGCCTGCCCTCCTTCTTGAGTTAAATCATGCTCTGCAATTTCGTCCAGATTCTTTTGGGAAACATTTTTGTTTCTGAGCCAGTTCACAAGTTCACTTCCCACACTGGGATGGAGGCTCATATCCTGTGATGACGCTGCCATGAAACAAAGAAAATTTTCAAACTCTTTGTCCTTTTCTGTACCCAAATCTTGGATTAGAAAAAAATACTTTTGGGGTTTTTTTTCTGTCTCTGCCGTTCGGCTGTTTTTCTTCTTCCGAGAATATAAATAGAGTTTTTTCTCCCAGCCAGAGAGTTTGTAAGAACAGGTCCGCAATACTTCCTTGTTGTTTTCTCTTTCTTCATAGTTTATTATTTCTTATCATTACATTCTGTTCCTGACCTGCAGAGCTCTTCAGTGCAGGTCAGTTCAAGGCACAAAACTCCAAATACCAAATGGCCCTATGCTTAATGCCTAATACAAAATGCCTAATGCTCAACTACCTAATACTAAAAGCTCCCACCCTCAGGGTGGCGTGGATATTTATACTACAGTCCACATAATCAGTATTTATAATTCTACTCCAATAACTATTATCTATGTTAGAAGGTTAGACTCTATTCTAAGCCAACTATAATGTGCCACCTCACAGTAGAAGATGGAAACAAGGAAGAAGAAGGAAGAAACCCAAAAGTCATGTGCTTCCTTCCTCTTGTCTTCACCTGTCTGCCATCCTAAAAACCCCATATATCTAAAATTCTCACCCTGTGATAAAACTACACACTAGTCTACTATTTAATACACGCTCTTAAAAACTCTGCTTCATTTCAGAGCTTAAAAGCCCTTTTTCCATGAACAAAGGTAAAAACACTGCTTGTCAGAGATTCTAAAATCTCTTAAACATGCAAAGAGATACTACTCATAATTCCAGACTCCGACACCCAAAGCAGGGGAAAACACCAGATGTACTGTGCAAGCTGACTTCCATGAAGCCATAATGGCTTCTGCCACTGCAAAGTTTGTCCCCTCTCTCCTTTCTGAGGAGTGCATGAGTTTGCAGTATCCAGGTGAGGCTTCCTCCCTCTTGGTTAAATAAGATGTTTAGACATCTCTCACTGCTTGCCTGTTTATATTGTCCTTTATCAGAAATGTGGTTTTATGAACTGCTGTGGTCGGAGAATGTACATTCAAACAAGTATTACCCATTAGCCTAGGTATGCAGAGGATGTACTTATCCACTATTATGATTTTTTAAAGTTGTGAAGTCTAAGCATATTATGCTGAGAATTAGTCTCAAGGAAATGTCTGGATTCAAGAAGAAATTTATCTTATGAGATAATGGGTGTTAAAAGAGTGTTATTTGAATGGAGCCACTCAGTTGGCACTCAGTAACATAAACAATGATGAACAAAGAAATGCCCAAAGCGAGGGCTACATAAATAAAAGGTTAACATTTTGTACAGACTTACTTTACCAAGCTACTGATTCATTTTACATGTTAAAACAACTGTTATATTATAGGAACACAACACAACAATCACAACAACAAAACTCCCAAACCCCACAACCCTCCAAGGCCAAGGATTATCTGCCTTCCTACAATCACTCTTGGATCCAGATCACAAGCTGATTTGGAGAGAATTCTCCCCTGAAGAATCTGCTTTATTGTTAAGTTCCTGTCCAAAACAGCCTCCCAAGTCTCCTCCTGGACAGCATAGAGCAGAGGTGTTTAAGTGAGAAGGGCCAGTTATTTTAGAGATGGTGGGACTGTGCCTGTGTGCACAAGTCTGTTTGCTCTCTATTTTCTCTTTGGGAAAAAAAAAAAAAAAAATCAGAACTAGAGAGACAGAGTCTGCAATAGCAAGTAGCATTTTAGGAAGAGAATCACTGAAGGTGCAAACAGGAAGAAGCCATCCCATTCCACCAAAGCACCTCGAAAAACAATCCAGAAGACACAGGGGTAGCCCCCTCCATTTCCCAGTATCTTATCACAAACCAAAGAAAGCACTCAAAAACACAGTGGTGAAAGAAATGAAATATCAGATGGATTTTTCCTACCTGGATCATCACAAGTGGTGTGCTCAGCAAGGGGGGATGAGCCAAGGATGAGGACAGCAGGGCAGACACAGGGCAGCATCCTCTTCATCACAGGGAATGGCCCCACAGCACTCAGCCTGCAGGGAGGACACAGGCTCAGGGCCAAGCCTGGAAGTCAGTGTAGCAGGACAAGGCCAGAATCAGCCAAGTGTGACCACAGACAAGGAGCTGGGCTGGGACCTGGGCTTAACTGAGCTGCTGAGCCCATCAGAGCCAGGGCCCAACTCAGTCTCAGCCACCCCCAGGCTGCAGCTGCACCTCAGCTCACCTGGCCTTGGTTAGAAGCAGCCAGAGCCTGGGAGTGGGCAGCAGGTTGTGTCTCCTCTGGAGCATTCAGACAGCCATGAAGAGAGCATGGGGCCTGACACAGAGCTCGCTGAGAAAGACTAAAGGGAGCACATGCTGGTGGGAGTCAGGGAAACCAGCATGAAGTGCTTTTCATGCTGGCAATGAAGAGAATCCAACTCCTTCCTACTCCCTTGGGAGCCAGGCTTCTGAGGAGAGATGATGAGAAAGTGAGTTTTATCCACATAAATGTTTTTGCCTCTTCTCTCTGCCTGACAGAAAACTGCCAGCAGCAGCAGCAGTGGAGGCTGCATTGTGCCCAGATGAGCACAGCCAGTCTTCATACGTGCTGACAACCCCTCAAGGTGCCCACTGAAAACACAGTATTTTACCTAACCAGTACAGTTCTTTCCTGCCCCTCTTTCCCCTGCCAGGACTTAAAAGATCCACACTGCTACTGCAAACCAAAACCCACCCCATCCTCAGTCTGCCTCCAGCAGCAGCTTCACTTGGCAGGAGCCAGGGGCAGCATCTAGGAAGCAGCAGCGTGTGACACATCTGTACCTCAGTAGCTGGTCTGATTTCATGCGAAGATTCTGCACAGGGTTTGTAAAGGATTCAGAAAAGGAGCAGATGTTAAAAAAAATGATCAGTTGTTAAGAGTCACACAGCTTGATCACAGCCTCAACAGGTGAATATGTAACATTTTTTTCTAATGATCTATATATCTGATGGTCTATAACACAGATGTAATAAAAATATTCGACATTTCTTTCTCATTTATTAACTTATTATAAATGGAAATCCTCCATAGAAAGGGACTTTGTACTCATGCAAATCTGCAACCTTGATTTCCACTCTGCTTTTTTAACCACAACTTATTTTAATAAAAGGGATATTAACTATTTTGCTTCATTTCTTTTGCTCATTGAGGACTGTTCAGCCACATCCTTCTTTCTTCCTGTGCAGCAGAGCAGAGCAGGATATAGCACAGCACATTAGGGATGGCACTTAGTGAAGGAATTGTTATTTCTCCCTGCTCTCTCTGCAGGGAGAAAACAGCTAGTCTCAAAGGCCTGTGTTGGGACACAGCTGGAAAAGGCAGGCAGGGGGCTGCAGTCAAGGGCAAGAATCTGCTGAAAAGGTAATAAAGTCCAAGCCTGTGCCTTGCAGGCTGCAAATTCTGCACTCAGTTGCAATTTGGGAGCAGGTGGTCGCAGCTGAAATCCTCAAAGTGAGTAGAAGCACAAAGTAAGCAGATTAGCATCAGTGATCCTGGTGACTTGTAGTGCCTTCAGAGCTTCTGTATTTTCTGGAGAATTGGGTAGGCTGAAATCACTGCTGCTCCATGAGAATGGGCAAGGACCACTCTCAGTATTCCTGATGATAGTCTGTGGTGAAATACCCTCCCTCATCCTCTTCACTTAATTTCTACCCTGCTAGCCTGACACCTGATTAAACAATAACTTTCCCGCTCAGCCAAGAGTGGGATGCCACAGCAAGGTGGCTTCCTTTGTCACCATTTACAGTAGAAGGACTTGTATAATAGGATTCCTCTTCAGAGGCCCTAGATCTGACTGCTCCGAGTGGAATTTTTGGACAATAGTTCTTTCAATCACTTTCATCCCAGCCTTTATACATTCCCTCCCATCTACCTTTTAAAAATCCAATATTTCTGTGTTGCTGCCTTTGAACATTTCATCCTAAGTACCTCAAACAAATCCAATGGTATAATGACCATTTTCTCTCAGATGAAGGCTCTATCTTTTGTCACTTTGTGTTCATTTCCAAGCACTACAGCTTCTGATCTTATTGATTGCCTAAGGTAAAGCAGCAAGAAAACAGTCCTGAAATAACCACCAGAAACATTCATCCTTCCCCAGTCATTCTGTAATTCTTAATCTTAATCAATAGTAGAGTCATTAAAACCCTCCCATGATGACTGTCCTTGACTCTTTATGAACTGCAGAAACACTGCATGCTCTGCTCTCACTTGTCATCTTGAAGGTCTGTTACAGGCTCTTCCTTCTCTCTTTCCATCATTTCTATTCTTCTCTTGCAGTTCTCTTTATTAGAGCAGCCAAGTCTGCTTTTACTGCAGAGCTCCTCCCAGGCTCACACACAGCCATTGCCCCTCCTTTCTTGTGGAATTTCCCTTTTTGTGTTAGTGCAGGAGCAGCTGCTGTGGGCAGTGTGACCCCCACACATGGGAGGGTGTGAGCAGTGGGGACTGCAGCTTTGCTGGGTTGGCTGGCCCCCAGTTCCAAGCATCAAATCTCCACCATGATCATGATGTCAGGAAAATTACTCCACAAACCCCAGAGGTTTATGTCCAAAAAGGAGACAGAGGAGTCCTTTTACTTTATTCCAATAAAGGCAGAGGCCATGGGGCGTTCCCCTGGGGTCTCTCAAGTTTTTGGAGGACACAGCCTCCCTTTGATCCCAATTTCCCTCCCTTTTGTCCCAATTTCCCTCCCTTTTATCCCAATTTCCCAGCCACATTTCCCTCTCTCTTTCCCCATTGGCTGAGGTACTTGAGGGGTACAGACTTTTCAGAACATCTGATACCTCAGATTCCTCTCTAATGTATAATCCTTCCTTTCAATTTTTTAATTCTTTTGGAATTTATGGTTTCCCCCCATTGTTTCTTTCATCTTTCAATATCCAATTTCATTTATCAGCAAACCTACAGTTTGTTTGTAAAGGCAGATATATTTTTTTTCCATTCATCAATCAGTGGAATCCTTCCCATTGTTTCCTTTATGTCTCAGTGCTGGTTTTATCTACCAGCAGCCCCACAGCTTGTGTGTAAAGACAAATCCAAATCTGTCATTCCTCTCAATAGCAAAGCCTTCATCACTGTGAGGAGGAAAGGATTTCCACTGCTTTTAGAGACAGTGTACAGCATACAGAAGTTTAATCATGCTCAGAAAGGAGGCTGACACTTCTACAGTGTGTTACTCACACACAGCATCCAAAGAACGTGCTGGGAACTATTCTCATATTTGGCCAAAGGGAACTCACTGTGTGATCAAGGTGTATCAAGTCATTCATATCTGACATCTGATACCTTTATTCATATCAAGCAATTTCCTTCCAGGAAAATACTCTCCACTGCTATCATGGAGACTCCTTAAAGAGTAAATTGCTACTTCAGGTCATCAACTTTTGGCTTTCTGACTGATTTCTGGAAAGTCTGCACTGCTTTTTCTTGTGTTCAAAATGCAACAAAAGGAGAATACCAAACCTTCACCGTGTTTGCTCTTTGTGAGAATGATATATGTAAATTTGTAATTTTAGGTTAATAATTGCAGTTCTTAATTATTTTTTGTCTAGAAAATCAGACTTTATTTTCTTATCTTCAGAGATTTACTTGAAATTGCTTTAATAATGAAATCCACTTTTTATCTGTATTCTGTTTCTTCATTAGTGATTCATAATTTAGGAATCAGGAGTGATTAATGGCTGCCTACACCACATAATGCTGTTAAAGGAACAATGCTGTAATTCAGAAGGTTGGGAGGGTCCCCTCATTCCATGTCTCACATGTTAACCTGCACTGAAACTAATCTGCTTCATCCAGGAGGCAGAAAGATCTGGCCCAAAACCCCACTGGAAACAATGTGAAGTTACTAGGGGAAATGCCCAGCAAATACCATGGAAGAAAAATTGAAAAGAGCAGACATGGTGTTAGGATTTCATGGTAAGCAGGCAGGGAGGAGCCCCTCCCAGCAGGATCTGAGATGTACAGAAGTACCCACAATGAGCTTTGTTGGTTCTTCAAGGTTATTTTGATGATGCTTTATCATCATTTGACCTTGGGGTCAAATTATAACACCTTGTAATGCAATTTACAGATGCAGGCCCTAAAATGGAGCATCAGCACATTCAAGTCTGTGCTGCTGAGGAGTTCTCTGGGTTCCTCCAATGCTGCAAAAAGTCATGCACGTTCAGCTTTTCCTAGGGGACGTGCCCTACTGCTGCAAAACCAGCTTTAATTCCAAGTCCTCTGAACTTGCACAAGTGGGGCATGTGTGTCTGAGTGCTGAATCTACTGATCTGAAAAATCTGATTTGACAAAATCTAATTAGTGACAAATCTGTGATACACACTGACCACTGAATCCTGCTGGGCAGTTTGGGTGAGGTAAGGGTGGCCAGGTCAGGGTCTGATTTTGCTGCAGTACTTTTATTAAAGTTTGGCCATGAGGAAGGAAGGGCTAGGTTATTGTATACATATCCAGGCAGCCAAACACACTGCAGGTGTTAGGAGCACTGCACACAGCTGTTTCTAAGCAGTTTGAGATTCCACAGTACTTGCTTTGCTTACCATATTCTTTATTTCTACTGACTGTCACCCTAAGAAAACTTATCTCCTCACTTTCCCATACCAGTAGAAGCACTCTCTGCACAATACCCAGACTATAAATAAACTTTCCATAAGCAAACACCAAGCTCAAGAGTTTTCCTCTGTTAATAGCCTGCCCACATGGAGGGTGGAAGAAGGCAGAAGAGAACAGAACCCAGTCCTGCTTTGAAATATGCACTGAAGAAGTTAACCTTGATTAAAAAAACAGTGATGGTGATAGCTGGTAAAAATTGGGAGTTGATATTTGGCTTGTTAAGGATTTGCAGAGCAGAGAAACACAAGAAGATTGGTAATGGTTGAGAATAGTGATCACAGTGGGAGTATTGCGTCACTCTTTTGGCTCTTCAGGCAATAAGCAGTGACTAAGTCCTTTGCTCAGGAGGCATTTGATTCAGTTTTTATTAATTCAATTTTCTGAAAATTAAGAAAAGGATTAATTTCTTATTTAGCTTTCTATTAGCTCCCATGGGAGTTGGCATTCCACTATTTTACTGGAGTAGGGAAGACAACTGTCTTCAAGTTCTACTGTTGTGTGACATAAAAGTGTCTCATATCACCTCCCAAAAAAACGGAAGAGAAAGGATGTGTTGAAGAACTGCCTTGGTGCCTCCTTAAAAGTGCAGCTAGGTAGGAGATGACAACTTGATTAGCATCCCCTGAGATCTGTGAACAGGCACACAGTTCCTCAGACATGCTGATGAGGACAAGCCAAGTTTGAGTGTCATCACGGTGAGAAGCACCCAACCCTCACAATTCAAGTGGCTGAAGGGGATTCATTGAGATGATGGCTCATTTGCAGCATGTGTCTGTCCTCACTCCTCCCTTCCCATCTCCAGGAACCAGCCAGGAAGCTCTGCTGCAATCACTGAGCTGTTCTCCTGCATAACACAGGCCTTGGGGGTTGCTCCAGGCCGTGTCTGGGGCACTCCATCCCTTGGACCACAACAGGTAGTTTCAGTCTTCAATGTAACAGCAGTCAAGAGCCCAACAAGCACGCTATTACTAGACACTGGCTTTTTTTTTTTTTTTTTTCCCCTGGGTATTACTTATCTACTATAATATAGCTAAATAAATGTCAATAATTTTTAACTTAAAACAATTTTAACATGTCCCACTAAATCCACTGAATTTGGGGTCATCTTCTATATTTACTGTGTGAAATTGAGTCTGTAAGCAAGAGTGGATCCCCACCTGGCCACTCTCAAAGGGACATCATGCTCCTTTTCCTCTTTCTACTTAAAACTTCCTTTTCCAGAGCCACACTATAATGGCACGATTTCCAGCCCCTTCAACAACGAGACTGGACAATTTAATGATTTAACATTTAACAATGTCCCTTTAAGTGCTGTGTCCCCCCATCCCACCCATCCCTGCCAGACCAAAGCTCATTGCAACTGCCCCTGCGGAGAAATGGAGGCAAATGCCACGGTGGGGAGCAGGAGATGGCATGTCAGAGTCTAGAATTCTGAGAAATATTTCTCTGCATGTTTTAAGGGATACAAACCCTCTGGCAAACACTGTTTTTAACCTTTGTTCATGGAAAGGGCTTTCTAGGCTCTGGAATGAAGCAGAACTTTCAAGAATGTGGATTAGATAGTAGCATAATATGCAGTTTATCACAGGGTGAGAATTTTAGATTTCTGGGTTTTTTAGAATGGTAAGCAGAAAAGACAAGATGGAGGAACCTCGTGGTTTTTAGGCTTCTTCCTTCTTCTTCATCTGCTCCATCTTCTGCTGTGATGGTGGCACTTTCTGGTTCGTTTAGAGTAGAGGCTGATTTTCTAACATGGATGTTAGGTATTGGAAAATTACTGTAAATACTGTGTGTGTGTGTTTTAGTATAAAAGTATCCACCACCTTGGGGGCGGTGATTTGTGCCTTGAACTGACCTGCTGCACCGACTTTTGCTAGTCAGTGAAAGAATGCAATAGATAAGAAAGAATAAACAACCTTGGAAAACAGAAGAGATGACTCTCAACTATTTCTTCCATCACCTGCTTGGGGAAAAAAGACTTTCTGCATCTCAGGAATCATCAAAACACTCTAAAAATTTGAGAGTGGCACTGGCCTGAAAGGAACCCAAAGAGAAGTGAGGCACCCAGCACACCCAGAAAGATCACTGGCATTCTGGGCCACTCAGCAGAGGGCCCACATCTGTTGTTGCTCCCCCATTGCTACATCAGCCCAACATTTTGGATTTATCCCCAGTTCTGACCCTTCCTGGGGCAAGTCACAGCCTCTCCTGACTGCACAGAGAGCTGGCTCTGAGGCTGTGCCTCCAGCCAAACAAGGAACTCTTGGGACTTGAACAGGAAAAAAAACATTTTCTTGGGAGTGGGAGTCCCAGATATTAAGCAGTTATATTCAAGTTTTAAATCTGGGGATTTTAAAGAGGGAAACAATCAGAAAACCTCTGTTCACATTCAAACTGGCTGCTGCTTTGTTCCTAGGCGAAGAAATTAAGGTTTTGTCCCTTATCTCTTAAACCTGCAACAGTGATCTTGTCTTTTAATTATTTATAACTTCTGAGCTGCCATGACATTTGCAAACTTTGTTCAGTACCTTCAGGTTGTCTCTCAGGTCACTGGAAAAATATTGCAGGCCCTCTCTACGAGCACACACCAGCATGGTAATGACTTAGTTGCTCTCAGAGTTCATCACCTATCAGCCAGAAATAAAACTTAATAGGAATGAAGGTTATCTTGTGTTGCTTCTCAAATATTCCAAGGTATCAAGAAAAAGTAGATTAGACAAACTACTAATTTAATCAAGTAAGTTTAAAATACTATTAAAAAACTACCGTAAGAGAATTCATTTTTCACAAGCCAATATCAAGCAGCAATTATTAAAGAACCTACATATTTTTAACCATTTATTACAAGATTACTGTACTTGTTCTCCTTTTGTTTTGCCTGAGTCAGATATCAATTTTTCATTTACTTGAATTTTATTTACACGGATCAATCCATTCCTGCTTCAAATTCTTAACAATAACTCCCCTTTAATGCCTTGAAACTCTCCCAGGGTTCTAGGAGTTTTGAAAAACAAAACCAGCCAACCTAGCAAGCAAAAAAAAACCCCCCCAAAAACCCCCAAACAAACGAAAATGTCCCCCCACACACACCAAACAAACAAACAAAAAAGGCAAAATCCCCCATAACATCAGTCTTTAGTCAGCTCTCTTACAACTACGGAGTGTGAATAATCTACATTTGCCAAACTGAAATGTAACTTCTGTACCTGAGGTTTAACACATGCCTCAGGTGAGTGATGGAACTATCTCATCCTCATACCAAAAGAATACATCATTATGCCTTTCCTCAGGTGGAAGATAGAAATGTCTACTGAAGATTGCCTCTTCCAGGCTTTCACTGGCAATGTTCCCACTTCTGGGAATGGACTGTTACAACTGCTACATATTTCTTGTGATTTAATATTCCTTCAGCTCTCCACCCCAGGTCTTACAATTTCCTGCTGATGACTTAGATTTCAACTTCTGTTATACCTTCTTTTCCTGAATCTCCAGTTAATGACTTACAATCCACCACCTTCCCCTTTCTTCTCTTTGTTATGCATCAGACATTTAAACCCTTTTTCCTTTCTAGTTGCCTTACAGCCCCCTAAATCAGGCCCCAGATTCCTCAGTGAGAGTGGCCCTATTTCTCACTGTGATTTTTTGGAGCTTGTAAGTGGAGCTGAAACACTTCCAGAGCATCCTTATGTGCTCTGCAATTTCACTTCAGCTAACCACTTTACTTCAATGCTAACCACTACACCTCAAAATTATGTTTAATGCCATGAAACAGGTGACATTAAACCATGCAGAGAATATCCTCTGGCTTTGGACTAGCAGATAAGAAGTGCTGTCCCATCACACCAGAAATAGCAGTTTTGCAGTGCCCTCAGTTTTACAAGTGTCTCCCTGGTGGATGCCAGACTTTCTCACTGTCACTGAGAACTGGCAGAAGTGGCAGAAGCGTCTCAGCAGCATGAGCAGAGCTCAGACTGAAGTCTGCCAGGAGTACACAGCCTCTTTCACCACTGAAATGACAGATGGCTGCTCGAGCAGCAGCCAACTTGCTTTCCAATGCTTGGGGTGGGCTGTACCAGCCATTAACTAGTACTCCATCTCCTGCTCTCTCTGTTAGGACATGGATTTATCAGCATTCCTGATGATTCCTTCTTGACGACTAACTAACAGGGAGGGTAATTTCCATATCGAGCACTGATCCTCCTTCCCATTTGCCCATTAACTGCTTTCAAAAAGGGAAAGGCTAAGAGCCTCAGCAGCCAAAATCACCTGGGGGAATTGTCTTGTGTACCATTACTGCCTGTGTGCTACTGGGAATTCAAGTCTGTGTCAGCTATTAAACGAGCAGCAGGGAATTTTCAAGAAGCCCAAAGGAACCCAACTGAATTATGCAGGGTACTCGAGTCACTCAGGCTCTCTGGAAAGTCTCCAGCCTATTACACAGTGAAGGAGCCCAGTATCTGCCCCCGGAGGGGGATGTGCAGAGAAGGAAATCCCACTGCAGAGTGGGCAGAGAGCCTGCACAGGTACATTTGCTCTTAGTGCCAGTGTCCTGCAAGCCCCTGATCCTTACCAGGCATTCCTCCTGTGCTGACCGTGTACTTTAGGATACAGACCAACTCTCTTCTCTGTGAACTTCACTAATTTTGCCATCTGGTTGAAGGTGGGAGGTGTGGATCTGTTTGGGCAGTTCCATTCTGGTGGTGGTATTTCCATGCTACAAATGGGCTGAGAGATTTACAGAGGGAGTTGTGGCAGGAGTTCCCACAGTGATCCTGTGCTACCTCTGCACTGGACAGCAGGGTTTGCTCACAGAAACAGGAATGTCTGCTCAGCTCTCAGGCAAAGACAAGGCTGATGGATGAGGGGTGTGTTTCTTGGGCTGTTAACATCATTTCTCCTAGTGGAGAAATACCATATCCCGTATCCTGCCTCTCATCTTTCGCTGGTTATCTTTGCTTTCATACCCTGTAGTCAAATTCTTTACACTTCTGATTGAAATGACCATGGGCAATAGAAATCCCTGTTACAGCCCTTCCTAACAGTCCTTGCAGGCTCAGGGAAAGATTCACTCACACAAAAAGCCAGGCTGGACCAACCTTTTGCTTCAAAGCAGGGTCCACAATGAGATCAGATCAGGTCACTCAGTGCTTTACTCAAACTAGGCTGGGGTACCTTCAAAAATGGAGATGGTACACTCACCCCAAAACACAGGTTCTGTGCCTGACTGTCCTTGTGGGGGACAAGCTTCTCCTCACATCCAGCCAGACTCTCTCTTGACTCCATTGATGTCTGTTGTTGCCTGCCTGCCACTCACAACTGAGAATTGTCTGAGTGTGTGTGAAGCTCTAAGAGCAAGATGTGGAATGGAGGAGAGATGGCAGGAACAGGACAGAGGATTCAAGGCATTATGCAAAATCTCCATAATGGCAAACCCTGCTCACAGCACCCTTTGCTTGCACTCTGTAGGGGTGCTGGGATCACTGCTCTTATGGCAGGGGAAAGAAGCCACACACAGAGAGAGGCACAGCTCTGACAAAGCCTGTCTCACAGTCTCATTCTACAAGCTACCCATTAAACATATCTGCTTCTTCATTTACTTTGTGTATATTGACAAACACACTTTCACAATTCCCTCTGAAGAGATGTGAATTTTGTTCTCCATGGAAACACTAAACAACACTTTTTACAGCTGATCCCACTGAGCATCACTGCCCTATAAATGCATCAGCACTACAGATTGCACCTGAGCAGCAGACACTGGCAATACAAAGGAGTGACAGTGAAAGGGGCTGCTCTCTGCAGAGATGTCCCAGTGTCTGATATTTCACTTCACCTTGCATTTTATAATATTCTTCAAAGGTTACTGTACACATGTACACTTTTATTTATAACTGCATCCATTTATTCCTGCTAACTGCAGCCTGCAGCTCCCATGCCCATCACCTGCAGCTCTGCCTGTGCCACCCCCAAAGGCTGGGAAGCAGCGGGACACGGCCTTTCAGTTAAACAAGGGATGGCTGTAATATCTAACATGACAAAGTGGTGGTAGACAGGCCATTTAAAGTCACATTTAACATTTTAGTTAGCCTTACCCCAGGTGGAAAGTGCTCATTTGAATTATTCGAAGCAGTGGTCAAATTGAAAGAGGAAGGAGAAAACTAGGAAGGGAAACATTGTTCTACAATGACAGCTAAAAGTAATATTTTTTAGTTTGTGCATTCTTCTCCCCTCATACAACTGCCAGCTTGGGGGTACAGCTCCAGTGTCAGGTAATGCCCACGGCCTGAACTAACACCAACCCCTTGGGGAGGGAGCCACTGCCTCTCACCAACATGCCTTTGGCAAAATTTTAGTCACATAAAGTCTGAAATTCTGGTCAAATGGAGAGGAACTCAAAGGACTTAAGAAACGTTAGAATACCAGCACATAGCTGGGTACTTCTGTGGCTGCCACTGAAACATGGAATCTCCCCTTTCTGTCAGCAAAAGGAGAATTTAAGCCCTCATGTTCAGCCTCTTCTTGCCTGTCTCCATTGACTGAAGGCCTGACCTGAGTGCCTTGGTGGGGTTTGAACCAGGTGATCCCCAGAGGTTCCTTCCAGCCGTAGAGATTCCATGACTCTGTGGTTGCTTTCCTGTGCAATCTATTCCAGCACAAAACTCTCCTGCTCAATGTTTAGTCCCAGATCTCCCAGTATCCCTAGGACATTTTCTCCCTAGCACAGTCAAAGTGCAGGGCAGTTTATTTATCTTCTGCTTTCAGTCAATACATACATGAAGATTAATGGCTTCCTCCACTTTCACCTTTCTTGGACTTTCAAATCCCAAACCTGCCCTCATTCATTTATAGCATCTTTGCATTGTTGCTCTATCCAAAATTATTTGCATGGTCAGAGCCTGATATGCAACAGAGAGAAGTGTTCCATCCCAAACCATCCCATCATTGAGTTCGGCAGAGGCAAATGGTATTTGCCACTTCCTCCTGCTGAGCTACACAATTTTCAGAGCACTGAAAGAGGCTGACATAGGTAGGCAATGGGAAATTACCCAAAAATTCAATTAGTGTTGTGTGTCACAGCACTTTTAGACCTGCTGACTAAACACCTTACCAGCAGTGAGGATGAAATAGATCTGATGACATGATTCACTGATGTTACACTGGGTTTTGGATCCAGAAATACATTCATCAAATGTCGGTTTATAAGGACAATATTCATAAGCCCAGGCCATCTTCATGATGACTTCCCCTTTCATAATTAGGTTCTCCTGTTTTGTCCCAGTAGTACTGAGTGCAATTCTGTAATTAGTGAGAAGCAGAGCACACACCTGGGGTTTGCTGTCTTAAACATTACCTAAGTTACGCTGTAAATTTTATTACAGCAGAACAGCAAACATCAGACATTGCAATGCTTGGGGAAAAAAAGTTAAAGAAGAACAAACAAGATCTAAGAGAACAACATTCTGTAGATTATGAAAATGTGTTTGACTGAACAATCCCAGCTGAAAGCTATCAACCACTGCCAACATACCCAAACCAATTACTGATAAAGCTGCTATGAAGCATGGATTAGTAAGAACTTGGAGGAACCATCTTGGCACAAAAGCTCTCCTCACTCTTTCTCTTTCAAAGCTTGCCAAGGAAATGAACCCGTGGAGATGTAATGAAATGCAACATGAAAAAAATCTTCTAGGGAAAAATCCCAACCCTCCAACCAAACAAGGTGCCATATTTAAATCTGTTTTGTCAAACTTTGTAAAAAAGTAAGTTTTCCTTCCTCTCTCCTCCAGGCTGCTCTCACAGATAAATAATTAAAATTAATGTAGTTATATCAGCAGTTTTTCAGACTTTTATTTCATTTCAAGTTCAAAAGACAAAAGGGTTCACAGGAGTTTCTGTACCAAAAGATACTCGTTTGCCAATTTGGATCCTTGATAAAGAGCTTCTCTGTAACAATTTCCATGCATTAAGAAGCACAGGAAATACAATTCTGCATTAGCGGGTGATGACAGAGAGGACCTTAAAGCTTGGGAAATTAGAAATCCAGATGTTTCTCTGGTCAGATATGCATGTAGTGGTTGTTCTCATAGTATCTGCTAGGGATAGACAACAGTGTTTTAGAACATCTGGACTAATGCATAGGCCTTTCAAATCAGCAATATAGGATTTACTAGCTGTTGAATTCTTATGCAAATTATAGTAGAGCAAAAGGAGAAGAGTAATCATAAAGTCTTGGTGATCAGATTTTTTGTCTTTCTTACCTACAAATATTGACAGCAGTAGAAACACCTACAAATCTGTACAAAAATTCAGTATCATCCCATTTATGCTGTTGGTTCTGAAAGATTTTTCTTTTGGGAGAACTATAACTGCATAGTCAAAATGGATTAATGTAATTCTTGAATCATGATTTTCACCAAGAGGGGAGCAGTAAAAGCAGCTGAGAAACAATTCCAGCTCCTCATGCCTTTTAACCAAAACATGTTGATTATGTATGTTATGTATCAAAGGATATACCCCACTGAAATTTCCTGGCTGAAGATTTCCCTTCAGGGCCAGACAAACCATTTTGTGGTCTGTATCAGTACATGTGCCACCCATTCTGTGCAACCCAGTATCTTGATTAGTGGGAGCAAGTTATGTCCATTTCAACTGTTCCAAAACTGAGGCTTTTCCCTTTACTGAGATGGAGAAACTCAATATACATTGTCATACTGCACTGAGCTTGCCTTGAAGTGAGTGAAGCAAATTATCTCTTTCAGAATACACAGGAAAAATAGAGTTTCTGGGTGACTGGGGTTGCAAAAATCACTCTGTCTGCAATATTTAGCTGTAACATTGCACTTCTTGGGATTATAAAAAATATTTTTGTGTTTGTCTCTGTTTATCGGCTGTTTTTTGCTGACCCGAGAATGTACAATTTTGTTTTCCCCAGCCAGAGATCTTGAAAGAGAGGCTGCAAGACTTTTCTTCTTATGTTTTCTCTTCATAGTTTATTATTTCTTACCATTCTGTTCCTGACTTGCAGAGTTCTTCATTGCAGGTCAGTTCAAGGCACACTCCTGAATACCAAAGGCCCCTATGCTCAATGCTCCCACCCTCAGGGTGGTGTGGATATTTATACTACAATTTACATAATCAGTATTTATAATACTTCTCCATTATTTTTGTTAGAAGGTTAGACTCTATTCTAAGCCAACTATAATGTACCACCTCACTGCAGAACATGGAGGCAAGGAAAAAGAAGGAAGAAACCCAAAAGCCATGTGCTTCCTCCATCTTGCCTTCACCTGCTTACCATCCTAAAAACCCCATATATCTAAAATTCTTACCCTGTGATAAAACTGCACACTATTCTACTGTCTAATACACACTCTTGAAAACTCTGCTTCATTTCAGAGCCTAAACGCCCTTTTTCCATGAACAAAGGTTAAAAATACTGTTTATCAGAGATTCTAAAATCTCTTAAACATGCAAAGAAATATTTCTCACAATTCCAGATTCCGACAGCACTAAATGGGTAGGAGATTTAAAAAAGCAAGAGAGAAGAGAGAGATGGAAAACAAAAGTGAGAATGTAGTTTCTATGCCAGTACAAAAAGTTCAGAGTAAAAAAGGAGAAGGTCAAGTGAGAGGAAGAACAAATGCAGTACTTGTGATTCTAACTTTTTGTGAGTGTAAGGATCTGGTTGCCTAATCTCTCACATCCTTGAATAGCCCAACAGCATTAAAACACATGCTAAAAAATCACAACAAATGACTTAAAACACTGCCAGCAATCAGATCAATACAAGCAATCAGATGAATTCACCTTCCTGGGGCCTGCTCCTTGCTGCACAGCTGATAGAAATACATGTCATAATATTGGCTTTTTGCAAATACTGAGATGACTGCTATATGTATAAAGTTAAAATAAGTTTGCTATAAAGATATAATTTTCAGTCTTTTGCTTTTAACTGAACTTAGACATAGTAATGGAATAGTTGATACAGTAAGGGATCAGGATCACATATGATGAAGACCCCTGCTACTGATATGCCAACTATCAGCCCCTGCCATCTGAGGAAAATATTGACCAAAGCCCAAGCTGGAAGTGATGACAAAAACAAACTAAAACCACAACCAAGAAATGTGCCTGCTCTAAAAAGGCAGACCCAAGGAGGAGCCATGCTGAACAGTTCCTAGAATATGTAAAATAGTTCGTAGAAAAGATGAATATGCAATAGGCTGATGCAGCAGAAATGGTACTTAAGGAGTGTCTCCAAGCACAGTCGGTGTGCTCTTGGATGAATGCCAAGCACTCGGCCATAAAAACTTTGCTCTTGTCTCTTATTGTCATTTATTAAAGTTTTAAAATTTTAACAGGAGCGTGAACCTCGTTTTTAACAACAGCCATCCCAACAGCAGCACACGTGGGATGCAATGCCAGGCTGGCGGCCAGGCGGGCTCCTGCGCAGGAGGACGAGCACATCCCGTGCTCAGGGCAGCTCAGAGCTCCCTGCTGGCAGCTGCCTGCCCTCGGGATTCACCCAGGGCTGTGTCTGGGGTGGCCTTTGCCTGCAGGGACAGCAGCAGTGGGAATGGAGGCTGGTTCCATGGCAGGGACAGCACGGCTCAGCACAGGCTGAACCTGGTGCGGTGCCTTCCTGGGGGTTGCTGGCCTGGTCCCTGGAGCAGATGAGTTCCCCCTGCCAGATGTGGTGGCAGCTGGGGTCTGGGAGAAGTCCTGCACCATTTGGAATGTTAGCAGGCAGAAGCCCACTCCAGCACACAGGCCCATGGACATGGACAATGGGCCTTTTTCATGGGAAATAAATCTAACCTCCCCCAGCTCCCTGATGTCACTTTGGAGGAGGTGTTTGGTACCCCAAAAGGCACCAGGATTCCAGGGGATGGCAGCTTGGGTCTGGGAGAAATCCAGCAAAAGCCCACTCCCTGCCACAGGCCCCTGGATACGAATGGTAACCCTTTTCAGTGGGAAACATAAATCACCCCCCAGTTCCCTGGTGGCCGTGTGAAGATGGTGTTTGGCACTCCAAAGGCACCAGGGTTGCAGGGGATAGCACCTTGGGTTTGAGAGAAATCCTGCACTGTCCAGAATTTTAGCAGGCAGAATCACTGTTCAAGGCACAGGCCCCTGAACATGAACAGTGGCCTTTTTCTATGGGAAACAAATCACCCCCCCCAGTTCCCTGATATCAGTGTGAAGATGGTGTTCGTCACTCCAAAGGCAGCCAGGGTTCTAGGTGGTGGCCCTTTGGGTTTAACAGAAGCACCATTTTGAATTTTAGCAGACAGGACCCCAGTTCTGGCCACAGGCCCCTGGAGATGAACCTTTTCCCCCCGTGCAGGGCCCAGCATTGGTGCTGCCTCTCCTGGGAGCAGAGCATCTCTGCTGAGTGTTCCCAACACCAGCCTGATGAATGCTCCCTGCACAGCGTGTGTTGGAATCAGAAATTCTGAGAAATATTTCTTTGCATGTTTAAGGGATGAAAAACCTCTGGCAAACAATATTTTTAACCTTTGTTCATGGAAAGGGCTTTTTAAGCTCTGGGATGAAGCAAGAACTTTCAAGAATGTGTATTAGATTGTAGCATAGTGTGTAGTTTATCACAGGGTGAGAATTTTAGATTTCTGGGGTTTTTAGAATGGTAAGCAGGGAAGACAAGATGGAGGAACCTCATGGTTCCTAGACTTCTTCCTTCTTCTTCATCTGCTCCATCTTCTGCAGTGATGGTGGCACGTTCTAATTGGTTTAGAGTGGAGTCTGACTTTCTAACCTGAATAATAGATATTGGAAAGTTTTTATAAATACTGTAGATGTGGATTTTTGTATAAAAGAACACACCGCCCTGAGGGTGGGGGGTGTGTGCCTGGACTGACCTGCAGAGAGGAACTCTGCTGGTCAGGTACAGAATGTATAGATAAGAAAGAATAAACAACCATGAAAAAAATGGAAGAGATGGCTCACGACCATTGCTCCAGTCTCTGGCTGGGGAAAAAGACTTTTACATTCTTGGGTTTCTCGGTGCACTGTGAAAAAAACCTTAAAAAAAATTTTGTTTTTATAAACCCTAGAAGTGTGTGGCTTCTGCAGTAGATGCAGAGTCTGTCTAGAGCAGAAAATGTAAATAATATGCTGGAGGGGAGACGTACAGTGAACAAATATGCTGCTGCCAGCTGCCTTCTGCCCCAGCAGTGCTGCACACTGCGCCGCTGTCACTCTGGAAAGGCAGCTCCATGCTGGGGGACAGGGGTGATGTCTTAGGATTTCAGTTTTTGTATTTTTCACGTATTTGTAATCCTGCAATTCTTCAGTGCGTAACACTAAATTCCATTTAGAGTGTTAGCCTTCACATTTTGGTCAGACATAACAATTCCTCACTCCAGGCCTGGAAATCAAGGACACCTCACTGCTTCAGGCCCAAAAAAATATAAACAAAAGTGAGTTTGAGGGAGCAAACTGGGGGTAAATGAGTTCATTACCTGAAGCTGGAATTGGAAGATTAACCCCTGGCATACAAATGGACCAAACTTATAATTGTCTGAAAAACTCATGACTATATTCCATCTTGGGTGCAGCCTCTGGGAGGCTTATCTGCCCAAGATTTAGTTATTGAAGGCCTTTAATAAATACCCACTTTAATCTCTTAATCTTGTCTAGCTTCTGTCCTAGCCATTCCAAGGCATCAGCAGGAGCATCACTCAGAGCAGCACCCATGGATGTGAGCATGTGTGGATGCAGGAGGGGCAAAAGGCAAGCAAGCTTTTCTTCTCTGAGAAGTTCCCCTTCATCTACTGGGTTTTTTCCTGTTTGTTCTCTAAGAAAACAGAACGGTGAAACCACACTGCTCACACCAGCCTGCAGATTGTTGTCTGAGTCCATCTGAAATAGGAGTGGAAACAAAGCTGCCTTGCTGAACACACTGGGGTGTAAATGATGGCTTGGGAGATCAGGTGTATTATGGACCAGGCTAGACCTGCTCACTGCAGGCAGCTCAGTTCAAACTGTGCCAGTGTGATTCTGGGGGGGTCTCTTCAGGCAGAAACTGTCATTCTTTTCTGCATTTCCAGCCACAGAATCATTACCCAGAACTCTAAATGAATACTGATCCTTTAAAAAAGCACATAATTATATTTGCCTTCTTTCTGTAAATATTTTATAGCTAGAAATGCTTAAAGCACTACAAAGTGAATGCCCAAAATGTCATAGGCAAAACTAAATACAATTGCTTTGTCCCAGTTTTAATACAGTGAATTACAATAACATTAATTACCTGCTCTCATTTCAAAACAGATATGTGATATATCAGCATTAGAGTCAAGTTGACATTTCCGAGGAAATTGCTTCTCCAGCTGAAAAATGCTTCAATGAGAATAAGCTTTCCAAAGAAAGAAATTAATTTGGACTATATGTTGTGATTTGGATTTGTTTTTAAATGAAATTTAAAGTTCTGATAAAATAAACTTTTAAAATTCAATTTCAATATCTTCACTCAAGTTTACTCATTTTTAGATTCTTTTAATAACAAAAACTTATTCAAAATCAAAGTAAAAAGGGATAGCTTTGATGAAAATGTATTAACTGTTCTGACCCCCTGCTATTTTAAATTGTTACTGCTTTAGAAGCCCCGTGAAGACAGAACATAAAAACTGACATTTTGGCATTTTGCACAAAAAAGAGGCATGTGTGGATGCAATTGAGGAGACAACATTAGGCAGATAACATTAGCTAAAAGTGGCAATACTTTGGTCTTTCTTCTCCAAATACTTCAGACAGCTAATCAAATACTGAAATTTGAGCAAGTGCTTACGTGCTTTGTTAAGGCAAGTGATTTGAGCACATTCTGAAGGTTAATCATGTACTTCACATGCTTTACTGAATTTATTCATTTTTGGTCTGATCCAAAGCCCTTGAAGTCAGTGACATTTTTTTCCGACTGAATTTGCGTATCACAATTTAGAAGCAGAAGCTAATTTCTTTCTCTTCAAAAATGTTTTTCTCTGTAAATAATAATTTAAAACAATCTAGTGCAAGCTATTAGTTGAGGAAAAAGTATTAGCATAGTAATTATTATGTTTAAAAAGGAATACAATTCCCTCATATTTTTTATGGTAGGCATCTCTTGACTTTTTTTAATTAAACTTATCTGCACTTAGAATGTCCATGGAGCATAGGGAGCAATGGAGTCAAAATGATAAGTTACTGAATGTAAAGTTTAATTAAAAAAAAATTAAAATCACTCTGTTGACAAAACCTGCAAAGTAATTAAATACCAAAATCTATCTGCTCTTTAACCACCCTGCAAAGGGTTGGTTCCCTACAGAGCAACACCTTGTGATCCGTGTTCTTGCTACCACATCACTACATCTGACAGGTGGCACAACTCCTGCTGGTTTTTAGGTGGAGACAGGCAGTGATTCATAAATACCTGTCATTTACATACAAAACATACCTGGGCTACAGCCACAGCCATGAGTGCTCCTCGTACTTGGAAGTTCTGATGGGGCAAGAACACAGGATCCTCACTCATACCGAGTGTTTTTCTCACTTCAGGATGCCAGAGGAAAAGCCATTTAAATGCAATTCTGCTCTCTTGACTCTGTCCAGCCATTCCCTCACATCCAGACACATGAGAACATGCTCTCAGCTGCCTCTGGAATACCCAGTACAAACCAGTTTGAAAGACCCTTAGAGAAAGGAGAAATGGGCCACAGGTTGTCTTTTATGTTCCTACCAGATTCTGCCTCGAAGGCAGAGGATCTGCAGTCATAGCTACATTTCAGTGAACTTGTGCTCAAAAGGAAAAGTCATTTCAGCATCAGAAAATCCAGAACTGCTCCACAGATACTGGAGCAAAGTGTCTCCTGCCCAGACAAATGCTTAGCAGAAATATAATTAAGCTCCGAGCTTGCAGGTAATCACATTACACATTACCAGAAAGCTGTTGTTTGCTTAGATATCATTCAAACACCCTAGCTTAATTCTCATGATTTATAGAACTGCAGAAAACTTTCCAGATTTTTACCACCCCTCTTAGCCCTCTGGTTTAAATATAACACAGTAAGTAAAGCTGAGAAACTGGGAAGGTAATATACTTTTCTAATATTAAACCAAAGGGGAAAAAAAAAATTAAATTTTTTGTACTCTAGAAGGAAAAAGAAAATCAGCCTCTTCCTCTGTCTTAAATGCTAACTGGAATCATCCCTTCCAGGAATAAACTATCAGTAAGATGAGTCTAAGTTTCTCATCTGCCTTTGGCAAAGCAGAATCACTGTCATTCCAGAGGATCCTGGCAGAAATCACAAAATGCAAAGCACAAACACATTATAGAAAAAGCCTAACATGTCACACTGTTTTATTGAGTAAGTAAAGTCCACAAAAAGAAATCTTTTCAAGCACTAAAACCATTAGTAATGGGAAGAAAACTTAATTAAGTTCTTAGGGAAGTTTATGCGGCCTCCCGCATAAAGGGCACTCTACCCCCCTATGAGTGGAGCCAAGGGTTGCCAGAACAAATCCAAGGATTTCATCACGGCTTACTGTAAACTTCAAAGCAGCACAAGGCACCCTGGCATCAAGATATTCCCTGAGTCACCACACAGCCACAGCTTGGAAAGGTCATTCATTATCAAAGAATCAAAACCCGGCACCATAAATTACCTCTTGCCTTTTATCTGCTAAGTGAAATTTAGTTGTGACTAGACACAACATTACTTAACCAACAGATATGCCAAAGTGCCCTAAAGGCCTGGGGTACATTATACACTTGCTGTTGCCATGGAAATAATGATTCTGATTTAAGAAGTGATAGGCAGCAGCCTGTCAAGGTGTCATTCTTCAGAGTCCCAGGGGAACCTTGGCAATGAACGCTAGGCTGAAATGCCTGGCTGCCATTCCTCTGAAATCTCTGTCTCCAGGAAGACTTTGCTGATGCAATCATGACTCCACTGTTATGTTTTCTGATGCCTGTTCTACTATCATTCTGTGCAGTTTGCTGTGGGATTTACTAACAGAGATGGCTGGAAAACCAAACTTATATTTTACACTTTATAAAGCAAGTCAGCCTTGGCCCAGGAGATGCAGCCACAGAATAGCTGTGCTTAGAACAGAGATGGTTCATTTCTCCTTTGGAGTGTAAGGAGTTGCTCAGGAGTGACCACATAGCCAAGACTAGACTCCACAGTTCAACCTAACTGGAAGCAGAGTGACAATACTGGGACTCCTGTTTGTCATGTTTTCAGGTGCTCATTTTCCATGGTCCAGACTTCTACCTTGCTGCATTAAATTGTGAGAGTGTGGGCCTTGCCATGGTAAAAAAGTGCAACTTCACCTTCTCTCAATGTATTGCCCAAATGCATAAGGAATTTTCCTTACTGTAAAGACAGTTCAAATTGTATGCAAATCCTTTTTGTGAACACATTGTTGCCACTTCTTGAAAATCTTATTTACCATTTTCATATTGTCTTGTCCTGGGTCCTTGCCAGAGTCATAAATTTCCCCCCAGGTACTTCTGCCATTAAACATTTCACCTCATGCAAGGCTGAGGTACTGCTGAACACCTTACACAGAGAGTCAGAAACTCCCCATTTGGGAAAAACATCACTGACAGTCCAGAATCTGTGCTACAGAGGAGCTATTCTCCCTTCTCAGCCCTTCTGTCTAAGGGTAAAACTTACAGCCCTCATCAGCTGAAGGTATAAGATCCTGTTATATCCCTACTAACAGCCTCATTTCTAATGATTCCTTAAGTTTTAGCTTTTATAGTTTTTAGATTCTGTGCTGTTTTGGTGAGCAGTTTTAGGTTTCATATTAAGTGCTACTGAGCTCTCTTCACAGGATAGATAGACAAAACAATTCCTTCTCTAGTTTGGTACCAAGGACAACTTTCAGGTCCAAGAATGAAAACAATGGTGAAGTGAGAAGAAAAAAACAAGGAGGATGGAGATTCATAACCTGGAGCTGTGGTTGGACAATTGATTCTAATATACTGATGGACCAGAACTTATAAAAGTGTGAGACCTTGTGACCATGGGTCTATTTTGTGTCCATTTTGGGTTCACCTCGGGTGTGGTCCAGCTGGACTTTTGCTCTGCCCAGGTATACCCATTGAGGCCTTTTAATAAATCCCTGCTTTATCCTTTTGCTCTGTCTAGTCTCTGTTCCAGGTCAGCCCCCAGAAGGCATCACTAACACATGGGAAAATGAGTAAACCAATATGAATGGTTATGCTTTTCAGCCCATGGGATTTCTTTCACTGGACCATGCTCTCAATCCTGCTGATGCTACTGCAGCTGAAAACACATCAACACTTGCCAGGAATTCATTATGTAACACCAGGCCAGATTCTCAGCAAGCCAAAGACCTCCCTCCATATTTCTGCTTCGCTCTATTTTACAAAAGATTGCTTTAACAACAGAGGAATGGACAGACACACACAAGGAGCATTTTCCTAGGCTCAGAACACTGATCTGATGAGCATGACAGAATATGACACTGCAGCTTTCACTTTCTTACCCTGAGAGGCAAAGTCACCCCATGAGTCCCAGCATCACCAGCTCTCGGTTTTGATGCTTTAAGATTTTAGCCTTTATATTTTTCAAATCCTCTACTGCATTAGTGCATTGTAGAGGACCATGAGCAGCGTTCCATGGAGAAATCAAGCTGACTGCCTGAGTCATCCCTAAGGTATGACTCAGTAAGGTAACCTCAAGCTCACTGGGACCCTAGTAAACAACACCCAGCATCCCTTGTTTCTTTCATGCAAATAGCTTGTATCCATCCCTTGTCTGTCCCTATAAAAATCCCAGCCTCAGCCCCTGTTTCTAGGAGCTTTCTGTCCCTGGCTCCCTTCTCAGAGAAGCTGACAATAAAGCCATCTCTGTGGAAATGCCATACAGTCTCCTCTCTTGTTCCTGCGTTGGCCTGGGGATTCCAACATCGAGCTAAAATCACAAAAGCTGAAATCACTACTCAGAGCTGAAATCACTTGCTGGAATCCCTCCCTACACAGCCAAGGAAGTGGCAGTGCTCCTCAAAGGTGTTCTCTTGGAAGATGCATCTCTCTAGGAAGGGCACAGCCCCTGGGCGAATCTCACACCCAGCCTCCCACTGTGTCAGTGCAGAACTCCAAACTCCATGAAAAGTGTTAGTTAGTGTCTTCATGTTTTGGTCAGACACAATTCCTCCCTAGGCCTGAGATCCAAGGACACCTCACTGCCTCAGGCTCTGAAAAAATAAAAACTAAAATGAGTTGGGGGGGAGCAAACTGGGGGTAAATGAGTTCATTACCTGAAGCTGGAATTGGAGGATTAACTCCTGATATGTAAATGGACCAAACTTAAAATTGTCTGAAAAACTTGTGACCATCGTCCATTTTGGGTACAGCCTCTGGGAGGCTTTGACTGCCCAAGGTGTAGCCTTTAATAAATACCCACTTTATTCTCTTAATCCTGTCTAGCCTCTGTTCTAGGTAGCCACCTCAAGGCATCAGTTTTTTTGTACCCACAGCTCTTCCCAACCCTCCTGGAGCTAGCATCTTGTCTGTAGTGGGAGGCCCCACTCAGTAATGTTTTATTTACAGCCCTGAGGGTCTTTCAAAAAGAGGTTTGATACTCACATTTCCAATTCAGTATTAAGCCAACTGTATAGTTCCTCTGTCTTTATTCGCTGGGCATTTCTTGATGGAAATCCTCAACAGCTGTAAAACTGTAGAGCCCCCTGGTTTCAACAGAAGTTTGTCATTTTGTATCCATTGAAGGCTTGACCTGTCTGGAGAGGACAAATTTTAAATCATCTTAAGGAAAAAAAAAAAAAATTACTGAATGACAGGTTAAGTATTTCTCCTTTCCTCCAACCTCATGCACCCTGGAGAAAAATCTTAAACACAGAATTATAGCACACTTAAAATGTCTATCTGTCCAGCAATTCAATAGCCTGTAAAATTACCAGGGCTTTTTGAGAAAGCAAACAGAAGAAAATAGTGCAGTTCCAATCAGGTTTTCCCAGCTCCACTACTTTCCTGCTATCCAATCTGCTGTTTACATGCACAGGAGACAGAAGTTCATTTCATGTGTTTGAATCAAATAATGGCTTCAATGGCAGAGTACAATAGTATTTGATTCCAGGGCTTTCATCTTCTGTGGTTTATTGTCCCTTCTGCAGAGAACATGATCTGGCTCAGTTCACTTATTTTGGGAAAAAGGCAAAAAAGCCTGTTCGTGTGTCCTTCAGCAAGCACTATTTCCTGTTGATATCAAGGATGTATGAACTAATGTTTACCTTTTTAATTTTTAATCATAATAAAAATTGCCTTTATTTTTCAGTTTAACTATTCTCTGGTGTATGCATAAAATTTTGATTCACCTTCCTTGCACTCTTCTGGCATCTTCCCAAAACACTTGGAGAGTTTAAGAGCTTTGCATTCAGCTATTTATTTGCTGCAGAACCCTAGAGAAAGGACAATGCAATATTGTTCCAACCTGGGAGCAAACCAAGACCTTAAACACTGACATAAACCATCACTATTTACATTCCAATCCACTGCTCTTCCCACCCCTGGCAAGGGAAGGTGCTTGCCCCAAAAATCACAGAATGGTTTGGGTTGGAAGGGACTTTAAAAACGGTCTTGTTCCAATCCTCTCTCATGGGCAGGACCACCTTCCACCAGCCCAGGCTGCTCAGGGCCCAGTGCAGCCTCCCCAGCTCCTTAGGGACAGAGCCTGCTTTCCCCAGGATGCTGTTCCAGCAGCTCTGGAGATGTCATAGAACGGGAAGCACCATGAGTGTCACCAGGAGATGCAGAACAGCCATCATGCAGAGATGGAAATGATGCAAGATTTTAATTCTTTTCCCTTCTATTACAAACAGCCCCACTAAAATCAACGAGGACAACCACAAGCTCTCAGTTAAGCAGCAAACAGAACCCAACTCTAGTAATTTTATTTCATGTTCTGTGCCCAAATTGTCATTTTGGGGATTGCTGCCATGCACTCACTGCAAATCACTTATTTCAGCAGATCATATTATCTGTGCAAATGGCATGCTGTTCCTTTTCGTGGGACTTGGAACTTTCCTCTTTCTGCCCTGGGCCTCTTACTGAACAGTGACAGGCAGTTCAGACTGTGGGGCTGAGGGACTCTGCCCAGACAGGGGTTTTAGGCACCATTTCCACAGCAGCAACTGTGCTCTGCACTGCTCTCCCACACCAGCATTCCATCCCTCCCCTGCTCCAAAAAGGGTGTGCCATGCTACAGCTGATGCCTTAGGATTTTAGCTGCTTATTTTTCAAATCCTGTACTGCTTTAGTGTAGAACTCCAAACTCCATACAGAGTGTTGGTTACTGTCTTCACACTTTGGTCAGACAAAACAATTCCTCTGGGCCTGAGAGCCAAGGACACCTCAGGCCCTGAAAGTGTAAACAAAAGTGAATTGGGGGAGCAAATTACTTCATTACCTAATTGGAGGATTAACCCCTGATAGGTAAATGGACCAAACTTATAATTGTCTGAAAAACTCGTGACCATTTTCCACCTTGGGTGCAGCCTCTGGGAGGGTTTGACTGCTCGAGGTGTAGCCTTTAATAAACACCACTTAATTTTTTTAACCTTTTCTAGCCTCTCTTCTAGGAAGCCTCTCCAAGACATCCTGGCCATAGAATGTGAACCCTCACACTCCTAAGGGCAGTAAATGAGAAAAGAGATTCACACATAACTCACAGGTGCAGGTGTTTGATAAATAAGGAGCATGAGATTCTGTCTTTTAACCCATCATTAGACAACCATAAACTTGATTTTTCCTGATTACATAGAATATAAATCTTAAAGTAAGAGGCTTTAAAATAGCATTTAAGACTGGTATAAGGAAGGGGATAAAATGGACAGCCTAAAAGCATAAAAGAATGAAGCACTCATTTTTGGACTTATTTATAATATTTAAGACGATTCTTATTCTTTTCTCAGTGCGAAAAATATTACATCATTGAGACCATTTTGAAAAATAAGTTTGTGACCTCTCTTATAAACAAATCAATGTAAGGTAAGCATGATTTTATTTTTATTACTTTATAGTTATTTAATAAAAAAATGTTATGCAATTATTTTGCTTAAGTCAGTGACTCAGACAGGTCACAAGGGAAAGATGAAGTAAAATTCAGCACTGACAGTGTAGTCACTGGATTATTTCCTGAAAGAGCAACTTTTGCAGAGTATCTGAGCGTTTCAATTTGTCCTGCAAGTTCAAGGACTGTTATTTCTGATATGCTACTTTTGAGTCTGTGGTGTCAATATTGATGAGATAGTTTAGGAGTCGATATAAAATGTGTTTTAATTCTATGAACTCTGGCAGCCCAGTGAATTATTTATACGATGTCATTTACTTACTACAATCGAGTTTGACACTTCCAGATTTAGTATCTCACATAAACCCTCCTTTCTGAGACAATGCTAACATCAAGGCTTTGCAGCACTCTTAAGGACTCCAGGTGTAATAAATGTGTTTCCCCTTTGGATCTGCACAGCAGAAGGAGTTTATACAGCCCCCGGGCATTCCATTTCCTGTTCACTGAAAACCATGAACACATTTTAGGAAAAAATGAACAATCCCAGTTGATAAAAGCCTGGTGGTGATTGCAATGTGCACAATTTCCTGATCTTCAAGAATATTTCTCTGTTCTGCTTTTTCCCCCATCCAGTATTTGGGAGGCTCTGATGTGTACTGGTTTGGGCTGCAGCTGTTCAAACACTGGATCCAGGTGATCTGGACAAAGTCCCAGCCCTGGCCCTTGTTGGATGATACTAACAAAATCCCCTTTAATAATTTTTAATAATTTCAATAATGATTTTAATTATTTCTTTAGTGAGGAAAAGAGAGTGTGGTGAAACAGCAGAGATATTCCTCTGACACACAGCAGGTGAGAAAAAGGCCAGTGGAAGGAGTGTGGCTCTGACCTTAGCTCTGCTTGCAGTCCCAAACATTGCATGCAGCTGGGAAAAAGAACACTCATCAACCATTACATTTAAGGCTCAGTCTAACAGAGAATTGAAAAGAACGTGTTAACAGAATGTCAAGCTTGCTGCTGCCTTGTAAAAAAAATGATGCCTGCTGCTCCTGTACTAAAAATGGTTCCACTATTATGGGTGAAGCAGCTCAGTATTTCCACAGTGCTGCAGGTTTAAAAAGCCCTCAGACATTCATTGTCTAGCAGGGCTTAATTGGTACCAGCAAACAGGCAGAGCATTCGGAAATCTGGGCTCCAATTAAAATACAGGAAACCTAGACATGCTAAATTTAAACGTATTTTTAAAGTACAGTTCTGAAGTGCTTTTACTCTCATGGCACAGTAGAAACAAGGAAGGCCATCCCATCTACCTTGGCTCTGTTAAATGCAAGCACACACCATCACCATCATCCCTGAGTTGTTTGGCTTACAAGGAATATCAAACCCCATTTTGTTCCACCATTCCAGGGACATTTTCCACCATTCCAGGCTGCTCCAAGCCCTGTCCAGCTTGGCTTTGGACACTTCCAGGAATGAGGCAGCCACAGCTTCTCTGGGCAGCTGCCAGGGCTTCACCTCCCTCAAAGGGAAGAATTTTTTCCTAATATCTAATAAACCTTCTCCTATTTTAAAGCCATTCTGCCTTGCCTTTCAGTACACCCCCTTGAAGTCTCTCTCCAGTTCTCCTGTAGGCACTGCTGCCTTATCAGTCATCTTGCACTTAAAGATCAATGTCATCTAAGGAACTACTGCAGAATTTCAGTATAGGCAAGAAAAAAATCCTAAATTAATTTTGCAGAGAGAACACATGGTTCATAAATACCTCAGCTTAAAAGCTGTATCACGTGTAGTCACATATGTTGGGTAATAATTAGAACACAATTAAATTGGGCACCAAAGGAATCTCTGTAATTTTATTTATGATATTAACTCGGAGAATTTTTTCCCCCAGCTGTGGAAGAGACATTAAGGCTATTTATCATCCTGGTAGCAATAAGGTAGTTTTCTACAGGGACATACAGAACTAAACTGAGCCTGTATTTTCGAGATATGACTTTTAAAAACCAATCTATTCAGATTTGGTTTTATTTCTATCAAAATTTTTCAGCCATCAAATCCATCACTGCTTTCCTAAATGAGCTATAGATCTAAATTGACCCAGAGTGGGAAGTACTATTTCATTCACAAGAAGCACAGGTTTGTAACAGTACCCAAGATCCAAATAGAGCATAAATAGAAGGATATTTCCCTAACTGCAGTCACAGGCTTGAGTCATGAATTTCTAGAAGGTTTCCTTTCTTTATCCACCTTAATTTTTGAAATCAGGCTTTTTCAATTAGTTTTTTTATTTGTCTTTTCTGTTCAAAAAAAAAGAGAATAAATTTATGTTATAGAGTCGTCTTGAAGGAACTTTTCTCATCCCAGGTGTAGAACACAGAGTTCAGTGTATTTATTGAAGTGACCCAAATAAGACTAAAGTATGCATGAAGATTATTATTATTTCAAACACAAAAATTTCTAGAGATTTGCTACAAAACTGTTTTAAATTAATAAAAATATTTTCTCAGAAACAGGGATTTGGCCTGAAGAACAGACATAAATTAATCAAGTTCAACTAAAAAATGGTGACGAGAGGATAATATGCAGGAATTTTGATGAATTAGAAACGCCCTTAGGTATTATCACTGCTCTTAATGTCTTCTTTAGCTTCTCTGTTGCTATGTCAAAATCAAGAATCCAATTTTAATGTAATGTATCTTAAAGTTTTTAGAATTCAGTTAAAGCTCTTAAAACTCCAACCAGTTCAGATCTGCAGGTGTGACACTGCAGCAGTGACAGGCTGATGCAGTGACACCCACATCAGCACAACCTCTGCTCTCAGCTGGTGTGAAGCAAAGCTTTGTCCTGTTTTCTAACACCACAGGGTTGAAAGAGCAGCTTGTTTCACATTTAACTAGTCCAAAGTAGTCAAGTTCACACTTCACAGAGGTCTCACTGCATTTCTTAAGTTGCATTTGCTGCATTTCCCAGTTGCATGAAGCTTAAAGGAAATATTGTTTTCAAGTCTGGAAGGCTGCAGCCTTGTTGCTTCTTCCTCAAGCAGATGCACCAAGATCTCACCACCCAGGCAGTCCCTACTTAAGAGCACACTGAAGTTTCTACGAGATTTAAGAAGTTCTGTAAAATACGTGCCATGCTTATGACACGGAGCAAAATAATATTATTATGTCACATTTCTTTCTGTGATGAGTTAATCCTTTCATTTTTATTTACCATGCCAATATTTGCACTGCAAACAAGTAGAATGAAACTGAAAGATATGCCAAAAGAAAGGAAACTTTTTAGACAAGGAACAAATATGTATGTGCCTTTGAGGATAGATATCTCTGTGGCAATCCTTGCAGGTGGGAAGGGAGTGCTGAACTAAAGACAGAAACAATACTTCTTAAACAGGATTGTGCTTTTCAGCATCTGCACCAGATACCCAGGTGTATGGGTCTGTAGCATAAGCATTTCTAAAAGTGTAGAGGTACTTAGAACAAATAAAAAAGGTGTATGAAGGGCTGATACTCTTTTTTTGCATCACACAGACTTGCAAAACCCACCACTGACTTTAGAAGCTTAAGTGCATACAGACATTTCTTACAAAAAGACAAACCTTTCCAGGACATATAAATCCTTGAAGCCAGAGACTTATGATGAAAACAACATCAGACTCATAACAAAAGCAGTGTGATTGCTGAAGCTACAAGGAAAAAATTATCTACGTGCACAGCCATGTCTCAGGTGGGCCTGCTGGTATCTTGTCATTGCTGGAGCTTCCCTTAGTTTTTAGTGGCAAAATGGTAAACACTGAATTTTTATTGCAATTTCTGTACTGCTTCCAATACCAATATATGAATTGTCTCCTGCAGTCTGTTACCTTTTCTCCAGGCTGTGGGAGATGTAGCTTGTTTCTCTACTGAAAAAGTTGGGAGGACTGTTTGGAGATGTACACAAGGTAAAGCAGGCTCCTTGTCCAGTTTGTCACTACCATGGTTTCCTCTCTTCTGTGCTGGTATTTATTTCAGAAATGTTGTTCAGCTCACTACCAGATTTTGCAATCTGAGACAGATGAAAAGGTCAAGCAGAAGAACACATCCTATTATCAAATTCCGTTCCATAAAATCACTCATCACAAACACATGAAAGAGGATAATGATTATTATAGATTGTGCATTCAGCTAGGCTTCTGGCTTTGCCAAAAAGTTTGTGTAGGAAGAGCTGTAGAGGTTCCAGAAGATACACTTGGAACATGAATTCCTGCTTGCCCTTCCTGTTAGAGAGATAAGTGCTTGTTTGTCATGGCAAGAAGCTCCAAAAACCCTGTCAGGGGGAATTTCTGCTCTGCTGGAGCACCCAGCCCTGTATCACCCACCTCTGCCTGGTGAGAGTATCTGCATCAGCTGAGTCATTGCAATCCCAGTTTGAGGACATCTCAGCCTCTAGTAGTTTTGAGACAGGATATTGTTCCAAGCAGAGTAGATTCCATTTTAGACTGCTTTTTTTAAAAGCTCTTAACAAGACCCAGCATCCAAAATTCTTCCAATGCCTTTTGGATGGAAACAAAAATCAAAACTTGCAATCCTTCAGACCTTTGTACCTGGTGCTTCTTGAGAGCTGGTCTGAGTTCGGTTGTAGTTGTATTCATGAAATAAAACAGAAGAAGGATAGAGGGTAACACAACTTGGAAAGACCCAGAGACAGAAGGAAAGACAGCAAAGAAATGGAGACTTCAGAGCAAGGTGAGAGGCTGCCCCAGCCAGTCATGAGGGTCAGCACAGGGTGCACGAGTGTCTTGGTTTGGAAAGACAGGGGTGTCTGCTAGGAACCAAAAAAAAAAAAAATGGAAACTTCCCTTGGGGTTTGTTATAATTCCAAAATTGAAGGGGAGGTCTCAGGCAACGATAATGAGGGTAGGAATAACAGTTCTTTACTAGTTAGTCTAACAAGGTAAATTAACAATAATAACTATAATATTGACAACAAACAGAACTAGAGAAGAAAAAGGGAAAAAACAACAACCCAGTTACAGTTTTTCCTCTGGTAACCCCCCACCCCCCTCAGTACCGTCACAAGCAAATAGGCTAGCGGCAGCTCTGGGAGTATGAGATGTATCCGAGGGTTCACAGTGGCTGGAGCTGTTGGAAAAGTGTCCCGGCTGGCAGGGGCTGCAGAAACACAGCGTGGGGAGACCTCGAGCAGAACTGAAGAAACCGTGGGTGCAGGGCAGGGAGGAAATGGGTTCCCAAAATCCCGGGGGACACACGAAGAGACGGTGGTCCGACAGAGTTCCAGGTGAAGGAATGGTGAGAGCTCTCTGCCTCGCAGAGACGAGCAGCCCTGGCAGTTCCCCCAGAGCAGAAAAACTGCCCCG